>CM035786.1:23420741-23788241 GCA_020466265.1 Siphamia tubifer | reverse complement strand
GGACAGACAATCACAACACTCAGACTCTCTATTGGACCAGAGCCGTTCCCTCTTAAGGAGGAAGATGAGATCCCCTGCCCCCATCTGACCTCACCCCACTCCCTTCCAACACTGGTTTTGGTCATAGTATTTAGCGTGAAAGAGAGACAGCACTTTTGTCAATGTCGCTCAACATTGGTTGGGAGAGATTATGGTAGTGTGTGCGTGTATGTGTGTCTGTGTGTGTGTGTGTGTCCGCAGATACATATCATGCTATAACTCAATGAATACTTGAAATATCACTTTGAAATTACATGGACATATACATATAACTAATGCACATCAGATGCAATGATCCATCTGAGCTAAAATCACGCCCAATGATTCTGATTGGTCCGTCCATGATTTGGCCAGAGACAACAGAATGTCCACGGTGGTTTAACAGACCCTTGTGTGAAGCTCACAAAGCTGAGGGTCAGTGAAAGCCAGGCTAGCATACTACACCTTAATTTAAAAAAAAAAAAAAAAAACGATTTCAGAAGACTCATTTTGGTGAGTAGTTGCCATAACAGGAAACACATTGTTGTACCTATCGTCTTTACTCATGGTGCAGTTTACAAAACAGCCAATAATCATCTCTACAAGCATATAAACTAACATTTTAACATTGACACAATAAACTCATCAACCCTACTTAACTCCTTCACATAAAACACCACATTTTTTCACACAATGACACAATACTCATAATGCAATTGAGCAAACATCCCACATAATGTATATTATTATGGATGGAGGCAGAAAAGCCAGGTGTAAATTGTTGCACAAAGTGATTTTTCTATTTATTTTCCTTGGGCAGGATATGTACAGTCAGTCCAGCTTGTATTTACAAGGTTGAGAATAATTAATACTGAACAAACATTTATGAAAGAGCTGCAGCATCTGAAGCTGACCATAATGAACATTTGACAGATCAACAGTACCACAGTGCTTCAGTTTCAGACTCACACTTTGTCATTTCGTTTTTAAAGATTGGGATTGTCTTACCATAGATTTGTCCTCAGAATTTTTTTTTCTCATCAATTCCAGGAAATTCCAGGAAACCCCTATGTGAGGTCCCAACCCCAAGGTGGAAAAATCCCAGCTTCTTAACACACATATGCAGATGACACAACTTTATATTTCTGTGTCATCACACGACTACAGTCCCTTACTAACAAAAACTAAATGTATTCATCAAATCACTGTGTGGTTGTGCCAGAATTTTCTCCAGCTTAATGCGGACAAAACAGAAGTGATTGTTTTGAGTCCCAAAAAAGAAAGGTCAAAGGTCAAAGGTCAGTGCTCACCTTGAGTCCATGTCACTGAACTCTACAAACCAGGACAGAAATCTGGGTGCCATTATTGACTCAGACCTGAAATGACCAAGTCTACCTGGTACCACCTGAAGAACATTGCTAAAATCAAGGGTTTTCTGTCCAAACCAGACACAGAAAAACTCACTCGTGCATTAATTTTCAGTAAATTAATTTATTGTAATGACGTCTTCACTGGTCTAAACAAAAAAAATAATAAATCCGGCAGTTACAGCTGATCCAAAATGCTGCTGCCAGAATTCTGACCAGTACCAGGAAACTGGACCACATCATACCGGTCCTTAAATCCTTACATTGTCTTCCTGTGGGTCAAAGGATAGAATTCAAAATCTTACTCCTGGTCTTTAAAACACTAAATGGCCTTGGACCCAAATACATCCTAGACCTGCTGGTTCCCTATGAAGCATCCAGAGCCCTGAGGTCATAGGTCATCATGAACAGGTTCACTGTGTGTTTCCAAAATCAGAACCAAACAAAGTGAAGCATCATTCAGTTGTTCTGCTCCTCACCTAAATACCTGAGGTCTGAGAAAAACTGTCAGTTAATTTAAATCAAACTGAAAACATTACTGTTCACTTAATTGTTTTTCAAATGTTTTAATGTCTTTTATTTTAATTGTCATTTAATGCATTTTAATCATTTAAATTTTCTTATATGTTTTATGTAAAGCACCTTGAATTATCCTGTACATGAAATGTGCTATACAAATAGATTTTCCTTGCCTTTGACAAATGTTGAATTTGATAGGCTACGAAAAACAAGCTGACGTCAAAATCCACTGTTGGTTTGACAGTGAGCGCCAATATTTGACAGATGTTGAAATTTAGTTGGAAACTGAAATCATATATTTGACAAAACCCAACATTGGCTGTCACATTCCAACTTGATGGGGAGATGCTGAAATATGGTTTGTGTGGATTCTGTTGGCATGACAACAGGGAAACTACCTCCTGTTGTACTGATAGAAAATCAGAAGCTGACGTGGAACTGACTTGACGTTTCATATCTTGTCAACATATCAAATTGTGACAACTGTTGGGATTTTATAAACAGGTCTTCACCAACCACTGCTGCTATGGTAGATGTAGTGTTTACATATTGATTTCCTGTTTGGAAGAAAGACATGTTTGAAATAATATATCCTGTCAGTGGAGATGTATATTAGGAAACAGCACAACGTACTGTTGTACCTATTGTTGTCAAAATGCTGTTAGTTTGACTGACTACTGTCTGTTCAGCTCCTGTGGGCTCAGTGGGGCAAGGGTTCCCATAATCTTGCCTGCTGTCTTGACCAGACTGAAAAGTTGAGCCTTAGATTTAACTGTTAGGTTCAAAAAAACAAACTGGATATGCCATAGCAAAGAATGGACTCTATTGCATCTCTGAAAAAGATTAACATTATTTTCTCGTAGACCCCAAACAAATTAAGTCTGCGTAAGAAATGGAGACGCTGGTGAATCCTGGAACATACATGGGATACCAGTGTGTTCCAACTCAAAGCGCTATCAATATAAACACCTATATATTTAAAGGTGGTCTCCCGTTTAATAGGTTTATCATGGATGACCACTGACATCCTGTCTCCGACAGCTCTATGGTCCAAGACCATCTCAACAGATTTTTTGTGTTTATATGCAATCTATGTAAATCGCACCATTCCACAAACTTCTACACTGTTGTCTGGTGGATGCTCGTGTTGCTATTCTTAATAAACAGGCTTAAAATAACAGTATCATCAAAGAACTTTACTATGTATTGGTTTGGTTCTGAGCCAACACAGTTATTTGTGTAAAGCAGGGGTGTCAAACTCCAGTCCTTGAGGGCCGGTGTCCTGCATGTTTTAGAGATTTCCCTCTTCCATGTGATTCAGTTTAACCCTTTAACTCCGGAGATTTTAGCAATCAGTAAAAAAGTTTTTAAAAAAATGAAATAAAATAAGCAACAACAAAAAACAAAAATTAATTAATTAAGCTAACAAAATAATTGATAATATGAGCAAAGTAAGACACAAATAGTAGAAAACCAAAGAAAAATAATGAAAAATAAACAAAATGTCGAGAAATAAACAAAATCAGCAACAAAATGAACAAAAAACTAATACATATTTACAAAAATAAAAAATTGTGTGGAAATTTAAAAAAAAAAAAAAAAAAACTAGTATTAAAATTTGGTCCCAACAGTTTTAATTTTGCCTTTAAAAAAAAAAATAAAAATAATAATAATATATATATATATATATATATATATATATATATATATATAATGTTGCTCTTTGACATCTTTTCCATCCACAAAACTAAAAGGAAAATGGTAGAATTTTTCTGAATATTTAAACTAAATCATCCATTCAGAATGCATCAGCACTGACACTTAAAGAGTTAATAATCAGCTCCTCATCAGACTGATAATGATGCAATGGGCTCCAGGTGTAATGGAAGAGGGGAACATCTAAAACATGCAGGACACCGGCCCTTGAGGACCGCAGTTTGACACCCCTGGTGTAAAGTGTAAACAGAAAGGGTGAACTGACATACCCCTGGGGGGCGCCAGTACTGCTAAGAGCTATATCTAAGAAGGAAGAATTAAACTTCAGTTACTGTGGTCTATCTGTCAAGAAGGAGTGATACCACCTAATTAAAAAAGGGTTGACATTTAGCTGGGCTAGCTGCCTGAGTAAAGTGTGTCATTGGATCAAATTAAATGCAGAACTAAAATCAATAAAAAGAAATCTAGCATATGCAACAGGACCGTCCAAATGTGTCAAAGTTAGATGCATTATTGTCGATATAGCATCATTTGTGCTCCGACTTTTCATCTGTCCAAAAGTGATTCTACATGCCTGCGGAGTTATTCCATCATTAGCCTCTCCATAGATTTAAACATGTTTGAGGTGATCGCTACCTAGTCATTGTCCTCATGGGGAGACGCCGTCTTACACACTGAAACTATTTTAGATTTTTTTCCAGAGCTTTGGAATCAGAATATTTTATTGTACCCTTGGGTACATTCTGTTTACAGTGAGTGAGGATAAAAATGTACCATCAATAAAAACAAGGTAAAAGAAACAGTGAAATAAATAAACACATAAATAATGCTCTTACTTATTGATAGCACTGATGGCTGCTGTTACAAAGCTGTTTTTGTAGCTTCTCTATTTACAAGCAGGTACCATGAACCTCTGACCTGATGGGAGCAGCTGAAACTCCCCATGAAGAGGGTGGGAGTCACCCCTTATAACAGAGTTAGCTATCCTCTTTAGCTCTTTGACATACAGGGATTCATGGAATTGCATGTGAATTTATGGAAAACTGATATAATCTATGCCAGGATGGAGTTAGATCCTCCACCAATGTCTTTAATAAAAAAGCAGATAATTTATTAAGACCTGTAGATTTGTTAGTTTGCATTGATTTGAAAATCCTGGTCACAGCGTATGAATCAATTTCAATCCTATTGACACCTTTCATACAACATTCCTCTAAAACTGCAGCACATTCCTTAGCATTAGAAGTGTTAAAACGCATATAAAAATATTTAATTCATTTGCCCTTTTCCTCTCATTCAGAATATGATGCGACTTCCTTTTAGTGTCCATAATGGTCATTTGTCTGATCGAGTCCCACAGTTTCTTTGTGTTGACGTTTGCCAGATCCTGCTCTGCTTTATCCTTATATTTCTGCCTGGCTGTCCTTATTTGCAGATTAAGGTCTTTTTGAGCAGGTTGGACTGCAGCAGTATCACCACTTTTAAAGGCTGTTCTCTGCCGTATAATGCATTCCTTAATGTCTCTTGTAAAATAAGGTTTATTGTTTGGAAAATGCTTTACACCTTTATGGTGTATAATGGAATCAACGCAGAAAGAATTATAAGCTGTAATTGATGCAGTGGCCTCATCAATATCAGCGCCCTCATAGAAAGTGTCCCAGTCTGTACAGAGAAAGCACCCTTTTAGCTCCTCTATTTTAATCAGTATGTATTTCTGGTTTGCTGGACTTTAAGACTGATCGGAAGCAGCTGAATGACATTGTGATCAGAGTTATTGAGAGGAGGTCTGGCTCTGGCTGTGTAGGCATCCTTGAGTTTCCATAGCATTTGTCAAGGACATTATTGTTTCTGGTACTGCACTGAACATATTGATAGAAACCTGGCAGGGTTTTATTTAGGCTGCAGTGGTTAAAATCACCTAGTATCAGCATAGGGGCATCGGGTTTCATCTGCAGGTGATGATGAACAGTGTTTTATAAGATTGTCTGCTCTGTTGGCATTTCCACTTGGCAGGATATACGACACACACAGAAATATATTGGTAAATACGCTTGGGAGATATATTGGTCGTAAGGCAACGCATAGCAGTTCCAGGTCAGGAGTGCATGTTTTCTCCTTCACTTAAAAGTTGTGGCACCAGCTAGCTTTAATAAACATACAGAACCCCCCCTCCCCCTAAATTTGGATTAAGTTGTCCGGTATATCATTGGTGAACCAGGTCTCCGTCAATGCCATTACAGACTCGTGGTATTCATAGCATATTCCAACGTGATGTCGTAGTTCATCCAATTTGTGTCTGAAGGAGGTTAGATAGAAGCATATGGGGTAGTGGTAACCTGGCCGTACTCCTGACACGCTGCCTGATTTTCCTGCCGCAGTGCGAGCCCGGTCCCCCGCGTCGGAGCAGCTCGTCCGACACGCCACTCAGCAGGACCGGTGCCGACAGCACGCCACAGTTCCCCAGCTCCAGTCAGTTGCTCATGCTGTACATTCACAAGCTGGAGCCGCTAGGCCCGGTAGCATCCAGAGAGGATCAACCACGCCAATAGGGCTACCAACAGCCCCGCTCTCCCCCTCTATGGACGTTCACATTCACACAGTATTCAACTCATAACACCTGTCACATTTAGAAGACTCAATGCACATAAAGTCCATCCAACACAAAAAAGTCCAAACAATACGAAACAGACTGAAGACAATGACGTTAAAACTGTGTGAAACAAACGACGTGCAGCAGTAGCCCTCCTCCATGTCGCCAGCAGAGCAGCGCCATCTTTGTCAACCATGTGACAAAGTTGTATCCTCTTCTATATTCATAGATTTTGTTACTTTGGTTCAACATCAGGGGTGACATGCTCTTGAAGCTGCAGGGTTTCATTCCAACACCAGTGGGTAGGGTCTTTCTGTGTGCAGTTTACATGTTCTCCCTCCCTCTGCATGGGTTTTCTCTGGGTATTCCAGCTTCCTCCCACAACCAAAACACATGCACTGATAGGTTAATTGATTAATCTAAAAATTGAGCATAAGTGTGAATGTAAGAGTGCTTGTTTGACTGCATATGTTCAGCCCTGCAATGAAGTAGCAACTTGTCCAGGGTGCACCCCGCCTTCCCCCTTTTGTAGCTGGAATAGACTCCATGCCATCACCATGACCCTAGTGAGAATAAAGCAGTGTCAGAAAATAAATAAATGGATGAATGGAAGGCTCAACATCAGCCAACACAGACACATATATCATCCCATACACTGCAATTCTTTTTGCTGTTATTTATTTGGTCTGTATGTTGTGTAAATCAACTACTTATTATTATTTGACTATAATTTACAGGGTTCTATTTTTGTGATTTACTTTTCATTGAAAAGTTTGAAAAATACGAACACAACAAAAACATAAACAGACTGTCATCTCATTAAGAACATCAAAACCAAGGAAAATAACACACATTTGACAGGTGAGAGGAAAAGGTGAGAATTGCAATACATACACATACAAAAAAAAACAAGCAAAGGAAAAATACATTACATATGTTGTACCTTTAATAATCAATGTTTATATGTAATAGAGTTAATGTAATAGAGTTAATTAACACTACAATTGTTTTTTTCACAGCTGTCAATCCACAAACAAATACTCAAAGCTCTATTATCATTCAAAAGCCATAGACCTGGCTCTGGATTATCGTAAACATCAGTATTTTACTCATAACATTGCAAACATGAATCTATAATGTCTTTGTACATTAACTAACAGTTGTTTTTCTTAAAAAAAGATGTTTTTACCTACACCAGTGGAGGTTATGTAACCATCGGGGTTTGCTAGTTTGTCTCTCTGTCTGGAAACAACATAACTCAAAAAGTTAGACAGATTTCAAAATAATTTTCACAGAATGTCCAAAATGACAAAAGCAGTAAGTGATTAGATTTTTGAGAGTGATATGGATCACTGTCTGGATCCAGGATTTTTTTAAGGAGCCTTTGCTACTGCATTCACTAACAACCCGACTCTGAGAAGACCGGACCCTGGCACGACAACAAGTGGGCAAGCGGTCTTCCCGACACCACATTTCCCAAAACCGCCCATGGGACTAGGATTCTGTGCTGGGCTCTTCCCTCTTAGCTCGCTGCTACTGAGAGAATCCTGGGAGTGTTTCTTTTCCTCCACTTAGTAATATGATTATAATCGGGAAAGAAGGTCATAACATCCAATGCAAGCTTTTTTTCTGTGGGGAAAAAAGCTTTCATTGGTTTTTTGACAAATGGCACCCTGCATACACCCCTGTGCTATAAGAGCACTACACCCTACTAATACATGGATATAACAGTCAACAAATACATTCTGTTGGGAATGTCAACTCTTATGTACTCTTTTAGAGGTAAATTCATACTATTTCAGTCAGTTTACCCATTTATTTTCCTTTATTAAAGAACGTACGTCCATTCTGAACCAGTTCCCATTTTTTCCATTTGTAATGATGACTGTGCACAACATAAAAGTGTAAAACTGTTTTGTTCAAGCAAACAGTGTTACAGAAAATGTAAAAGATAAAAGTTTGCAGTGCAGAATATATACAACAGCACTAAACCCAGATAACAATTAGAGACGTGCAATGATCATGGACCATTGACTGAATTGAACTTTTTAAAAGGAAAGGGGATGAGTGGATTTGGTTTTAGCTTTTTGCTGTAATTGCCTCCAGTCTCTGGAAGGATAGACGACCAAAGGAGGTGCAGGCTTTAGGGATGAGCAGGTTGATAAAACTGCTTAGTTAGGCATTCACAGGACGTACTTTGAATTAGCGCAGTTTTCCCCCCGTATTCTGCAGTGGGAGGATTGGCATTCTACTTCCTTCCTTTCACTGTGTGTATTACCATCTTTAAAGTTCCCACATTACATTAAAGACAAACCTCCAAGATGATGAAAGTGGAATGTTTTGATAATGATGTTCCTCTTAATGTGGAATTTCTCTTGGATTTTGTTGTTTTAATTCCATGACAGGAAATCATCTTTGCGGATATTATTTTGTAAAGTTACTGTCACTGCATCCTGCATTCAGCAAATCCTGAGTCAAGATTGTTAAAAACAAATAAACAAAAAAAACAGCCAACACCCCTGAGAACTTGCAAAACGGTTTGTGAATGATTTATGTTTTTGTCGCTTTTCAAAGTGTTCACGTGTTTTCCTTGTGGACGTCAAATGAGTAACAGTACATATCAGATTTTATTTTCTCAAAATGGACTTTGTTTGGTTAACCCAGACACTATAGACCAGTGATTCTCAACCTTCTTTAACTCATGACCTTATTGTAACAAAACAGAGTTGTGGTTTTTTTGCCTAAAATTAATTTGTTTTGGGGGATACAATGGTGCAGTAGTTGGCACTTGTGCCTCAGAGCAAGAAGGTCCTGGGTTCAATTCCAACACCAGTGGGTGGGACCTTTCTGTGTGGAGTTTGCTTGTTCTCCTTGTGTCTGTGTGGGTTCTACAGTTTCCTCTCACGATTCAAACACATACACTGACAGGTTAACTGGTTAATCTAAATTGTCTATAGATGTGAATGAGAGAGTGATTGTTCATCTATATATGTTCAGCCCTATTGCATCTGCCTCCACTGCTGCCACAATAACATTAATACCATTTCTGTGTTGCCGTCATTATAATTATGACAGTAATTAGCACTTTCCCCCTCATTCCCCCTTTTTCTCCCCACATTTCCCAACACGTACTCACAAGCAATCTACAAAACAGACCCTCCAGGATTTGCAACTTCAACACAAATTCAGTCAATCTCCATGAATTCAGTGCGATGTTACACATTTAACCAATCACTGTGACTTTCCCCCAAAATGTACCAACACATTCCACACTCACCCATAACGACACATTCCACACAAACCACTTGGTCACGCTTCCCTTTCTTCTGTGGAATGGAATAGGAAGTAGGAGTATCAGTGAGGCTTCTGATTAGTTTGTGTAGAGATGTCATTGGTCTAACACTGCCACCCACAGGCTTGGTGTGGTTTAACGGCTTCAAATTACAACTAAAATAAATAAATAAAAATCTTTATATCTCACTAAAAAGTTAAGTTGTTTTATTTTAAGTGTGATGACATATTGTGACTAGAAATGGAAAAAATAGAATAGAATTTAATTTACAGTTTTACGTAAATAAATTTTTAAAAAAAAGGTAGCTGGGGTGAGGGAAGTCTGGCCTACTTTGCTGAGGCTGCTGCCCCCGCAACCCGGACCCGTATGAAGCGGGAGACGACGAGTAGTACGAGTACAAGTTAAAAAAAAAACAACAACTTTGCTGTGTGTATGAATTTATTTTTTTTTTCAAAAACGAAGCTTAAAAAATATGCCTTTCCAAAATACCCGGGTTTGTGTAAACATAGTCTAACACAAGTTAGATAGAAACATTCATTCAGGTGATTCGGTCCATGTCCTGCACCTGCAGTTCTCCACCTACACCACCTCTACATCCTGCTGTTCCAAAGGGAAGTCCACCTTATGTCCTTGGAACAAATGGCAGGATGAAAGATATTTGGACGTTGACCGACCACCTGTGTGGTCAAGATTTGACACACTTTCACTCACTGCTTGGCTGAGTCTGGTTGTCACTGTGATAACAGGATTACTTATGACAGAGGCCACCTGAGTGGAAGCCTAATGGGTCAGCCACCTGGAGATCTGTGTGTGTGAGTGTGTGTGTGTATATGTGTGTGTGTGTGTGAGTGTCTGAGTGTATGGGTGGATGTGTGCACAGGTACTTGTGCATGCATTGTTCCGTGAAAGCTGCCATTTCAAGCTACATTTTCCATCAAGGAAAAGAGTACTTGAGACATTTGAGGACAGCAGAAGCACTTGTCTTCAGCTCTGTGCTCCTCTGCAGGAAGCCATCTGTCTTTGAACACACTAATTATCCTTTTGTTCTCGTGTGCTTGTTTGAAGTTTAGCACATTTATTAAGAGCAGAGTTCCAATCGTTTCCGGACCGTGGAACTCGCGGAAATTAGTGTCAATAAAATGCCAGATGAATCTGAATTTCATATGCCTTTATGTTTTATTAAAATTCATGTACATTACATGTATAAAAATACTGTGAAAAGTCAAAACTCATAGATGTTTTTCATGTCATTGTTACCGACATGAAAACTGATCAAGAAAAGAAAATGTCAAGGGAAGTTATTAAACTAGTCATGATAATTTGTTTATTTAAAATGTTTATTTATGTTTATTCCCTCACCCCCCAACGGGTAGGTGAGGGAATTGTTTTTGGTTTGTTTGTTTGTTTGATTGTCAGTACCTTTAGGCAAAAGCTACTGGAAAAAAAAATCCATTAAATTTTCAGGGAAGGTGCCAAATGGTCCGGAATACATCCCACTGAATTTAAGCAAATGTAGCCCAAAGATCAAGGTCAAATTCCCCCAAAACAAGCATTTTCAAAATTATAAGCAATAGGACAAATCAGGTAAAACATTATTGTTGTGCTTGGCTCCACTGCTTTTTTTAAATGTTTTTGTTTTTTAAATATTATTACCAAGATCATTACCTCTGCTGAGGAGGTTATACTTTGGCTGATGTTTGCATCTGTTTGTCTGACTGTTAGCAAGATCACTCAAAAAGTTACAGATGGATTTAGATTACATTTTCAGGAAATATTGATACTGGCAGAAGGAACAAGTGATGCAATTTTGATGGTGATCAGTGAAGGGGGGGGGGCACATGCATCTTTTGATAGGTTAGGGCAGTGAAAGTGAAATTTACATCATTCATGGGGGAGCTGCTGATCTGCCTTAATTGGCAGAAGTTTGGGGTCTCAAAGTGCTTTTCTATTTTTCAGTTGTTCCAAAAATCTGAAAAAACTAGTTAAAATGTCTTGAAATAAGATTTTTATGACGCATTGTCTAAAAATACATTCTTTATATCTCATTGAAAATGTAATATCTAGGTGATTAAGTCTTATTTTAAATGTGCTGAAATATTTTGACTAGAAAAGAGAAAAATACTAAATACTAAATCTGCCAAGTTTAGTCTGTGGATACTTAGGGAAGGAAAAGGGTAACGCTTTATAAAACTTACACACAATTCACTATGGATTAACTATTTGTGACCTATTTATAAATGGTTTGTTAATGTATTCTTCATACACAATTTAACACAAACAAACCATTTTACAAATACCTGTACAATTAGATTATTTTTACCAGTCTGTTAAAAATAATCTAAATTTACATTTTTCTTTGGAAGACAGTATGAACCTTTTCAAGACATTAAGAAAAAGATAACATATGTTTAATACATAATGAATTCTGTGTAGATACTATAAAATGTTACCAAGGAAAGTCATACGTAAAGAATTGTTTTTAAAATGAAGAACGAAAACATTCAGAGCAAGAAACTGAATACGGGTAGATAGAGCAGAGATGTCAAACCTGCGGTCCGGGGGCCAAATCTGCCCAGCCTAAGGGTCCAGTCTGGCCGTTTGATGAATTTACCGGTACACTAAAATATAATTTTGGTTCATGGTTCACATTCACACCAATTCAATCTCATAATAAACTATAAATATTCACAAGTTTAAATTATTTATTTTTTTATTCAGTGACATTAAAAGTATAATTTCTCAGAAAAATCTCCATAATTACAACAAATATTAAAAATTGGAAATGTCTTAAGAGAGTAAGTACACCTTTAATAATATTCCACCTATTACTAAATATTTTGTGTATCTGTCGATCCAGTGTGATCTATAAGTTAGTATCTATAAGTTATATGTGTAAATGTTAAACTAAAGCCAAATATGGTTGGTTTTCATAATGAAATTGTACTTTTTATGCTCTAAAACAGAGAGAAAAGTTTGGCGTGATTTATATTTTATGTCTTTTTTTTTTTTTTTTTTTACTTGTTCGGCCCACTTCAGATCAAATTTAGCCGAATGTGGCCCCTGAACTAATACGAGTTTGACACCCCTGGGCTACAGCGTAAGAAAGGACCATTTTATCTGCAGTAACTTTTTAAAGTACTGTGTTAAACTGTGATGCAACAATCAACATTCAATTCACTGACTCGACTTACAAGGATGACACTGAACAAGAAGATGGACTCAGTTTGATCAAATATTGGTGGAGTAAAGCCACACTAGTATTGTCAATATACCAATAGGACAACATTTTAAAGCTGAACAAAAGCAAGTTGTCTTTGAAATTAAACGCATTCCGTCCATGATCTCTGATGGATATGACTCCATCCAGAGAATGAAGACATATTTCAGAATAATGCCTTTCAGTCAATATGACTGTCTTTATAGTTCAGGGTCTTAGTTGGAAGAGCTGAAAGGAATTTTCTCAGTTTTTATCTTCCATTTATGCTCCGTGTTGTTGTAATTCTTGTTATTTTTCACTCTTTATCAAATGAATAAAGAAGAAATAATCAAGGATGACTTTGAAGGACTACATTCAACACATCACACCAGTCTCTTGCATACATTTTTACTTCCGTTCTGTTCATGACAGTGAGTCCAACTCTACCTACCCAGTGTGTCTCCACCTGCTACCAGCTCCCACTCCACATCCCTGGAGCCCACAGTGGAAAACATAACACACTGGGCATGGGGCTGTAAATAAAAAATGAATGGACTCCTATTCATATTCAAGCACTGGTGTACTACTAACTTTTGTTGTTTTCTTATTGTCCTAACAATGTAGATATTCGTAACAGGGAGACAGCACAGGTGGACCCAGATGCAAGACTCAGAACCAGTATCTTAGTTTTAAGATACTTATTAATACACAGTATCAGGGCTGGTTCTGGTCAATGTGTTGCCCGAGGCGAACACCCCTCTTTTCTTTTTGTGGAATTAGAAATGATCATCTGTAAACATAGTGTCCTACATCTAATCGACTACGTACTGAGTGTCCATGAATAATCACTGTCAATGTTAAGTTTAAGGCTTTATTTGGCTTATTTTCCACACTATGTGGCACACTGGATTATAAGGTGCATTAAGTGAAAAAGTCACAATAACTCTCAACCTTTTTGAGTTGTAATACACAATAAGACACACTCTTATTCTGATTAATTAAACTTTAAGAGTCCAAATTCTGAGATAAAAAGTACACACACATGCACACACACACAAACAGAATATATATATAATTAGAAAACTAAAATTACGTTAAAAATTTTAAAAAATCACAAAAAATCAATACAAATAAATAATATATTAAAAAAACAAATGAAAAAAATGTAAAATACGTCATAATTTCTATTTTACTAGTGGGGACCTTTATTTATATTTAACCTTTGTGGGGACCTGAATTTCCCAATGGTGTGACTGTGTAAACATATCAATGTCCCCATAAAGATAGGAACACAAACACATACATACACACAGATAAAACATCCCAGAGTCACCCAGCCAGAGTGTGGAGTCGATATGCCAGACAAAGACAACTCGTACATCAATCTCACTCAACTCTGAAGATAGGAAGGTGAAGTGTGTGTGTGTGTGTGTGTGTGTGTGGGTTATGTTGTTCGTATGTTATGGGGACGTCAATGTGATTATACAACATAAATCATTAAAGGTGAGAGTTAAGACTGACTTTAAGATTAGAGTGAATGTGAGGCGTCTGCAGCGAGTCTCAAAATTAAACTTAATGTGATTTCCCTGAGATGCATTGAAAACTAACATTGGTGCGTGTGTGTGTTTGTATTTCTATCTTCACAGGGACATTGATTTGTTTACACAGTCATGCCATGGGGACCAAAATCCAGGTCCCCACAAGGCTTAAATATAAAATATAGGTGAAATCTGTAAAGTATGCAAATTTATGCAAGTTAATCAAAAGATGTGATCAAGATGTGCTTACTTTACTCTTTATTAAATTTTTTAATTAAATTTAATGATTATTTTGTTTAATTATCTATGCATTTCTTTAAATATTTCATATATATATATATATATATATATATATATATATATATATATATATATATCCATGTAAAAATTTATTGTATTTGTGTCTTAACTTTTTTCTACTTAGTACAATAAAGTACAATTTTATTATTTATGTATTTTTTTAATTTGTATTATACATTTCTTAAAATATTATTTCTTTTATTTATTTCTTTGTATTTATTATTTTTAAAATGTGTTTTTTTAATCATGAATTTGTATGTATTTATTTTTTATTTAATTACATTTTAAAATTTTTAATCAAAGTTTTTTAATTTATTTATTTATTTTTAATTTCACCCAACATTGGCTGGGAGAGATTATTGTGTGTGTGTGTGTGTGTGTGTGTGTGTGTGTGTGTGTGTGTGTGTGTGTGTGTGTGTGTGTGTGTGTGTGTGTGTGTGTGTGTGTGTGTACGCAAACATATCATGCTATAACGCAATGAATACTTGAGCTATCACCATGAAATTACTTGGACATATACATATAGCTAATGCCCATCAGGTGCAATGATCTATTTGTGTAAAGTTCAAAGGTCAAGGTCACAATTAACTAAAAGTTCAAAATCACATTATCAGTTCTAACTCGAGAACGGAGGGTCACAGAACATTCAGATTGGTACCAAACAATGTGGAATGAAGATTTATACAATTGTCATAATTGGTGTTATCACCTACGACCAATAGTTTTTTGAGAATGGGTTGTCATAGATACTTGAGATTGACACAAAATAGGGACAAGGTTAGGCATTGTCTGAATACTTGTTTGACATGTGTTTACACTCACTACCCAAAGGCTAACTGATTACAAACTTGGTCCTCATGAGCCATGGAAACAAGTATGCATGTATGTGTGTGTGTGTGTGTGTGTGTGTGTGTGTGTGTGTGTGTGTGTGTGTGTGTGTGTGTGTGTGTGTGTACTCAAACAGCTTCTAATAAATAAATACGTAAAAGATACACAGTCTAGACAACATGTGGTTGCCTAAAAGCAATCAGTCAATCAGTCACCTGCCAGTCACATGGTCTTTCAGCCTATTATTCAAACTGCTCCACAGATGGAGGAAGGCCACACTATTTACACAACGACACAAACACACTTATACAACAGAGATGTTTGTTTACTGAAATGAACAAAAACATTTTTGGGGCAGAATTGAATCACAATAGAAGTGAATATTAATTACAGTAAGACTGATGCACTGTTTATATAGGACTACGATTTAGATTAGACTTCATTGATCTCACAAAACCTTGGGCAAAACTTCAATTTAACCAAGAATATTTTCCTGATTTCTAGTCAAAATATCTCATCACACTTAAAATAAGACATAATCACCTAAAGAGTAAGTTTTAATTGATATATAAGAATGTATTTTTAGATATTTAAAATCTTAAGATCATTTTCACTTGTTCCATTGACAGATGTTTTGGCTTATATTATGCAAAATTAATTAATTGTGAAATAGGTGAAAACGTAAAAAAAAAAATGAAGTAAAAAAAAAAATAAAACAAAAAAATTACCAAATAAAAATCATCTTGGTAAGATTTATTGAAATGCGATTCTCAAGATCTATTGTCTAAAAAAATTCTTTATATCTCACTAAAAAGTTATTTTATTTTAAGTGTGATGACATATTGTGACTAGAAATTAAAAAATAGAATAGAAAAGAATAGAATAGAATAGAATAGAATAGCAAAATTAGTTAGATTTAGATGTTTGCAGTTCAGGGAAATTCAATGGTTAAGGCTGCAACAGAATACAGATTAAGAAAAAGTTTACATGCAAAAAGATGCAAAACAAACACTACACGTTAAAAAAATAAATGTAATACAAACTATACACACTGGACAATATATAAGAAATCTTAGTAAAATCATTTATCATTACATTTGTGGGAAGTTATTACAATTTTGGAAGGTAACAATTTTTGCTATTGTATTTATTTATTGTTATTATTATTTATTCTGCTATTATATTTATGGGAAAGTTATTACATTTGTGGGATCATTACATTAAAAGCTGCAATGTTTTATTATGTTTGGGGGTTACTGCATTTGTGGAGTTAACAGGCCATCTGTGGTCACCTCATGCCACTGAAATGAGAAGGTGAGTCCAAACTTTTGACTGGCGTTGTAAGTTTGGGTCATTTTTTAAAGCAATAGGAACAACACATAATAAACCAAAGCTACCATTGTGTCTCCTGATCCATGTACAAGTCGTTTTCAGTAAGGTCCTCACGGAATCAGGAAAGATTTTCCAATGTCTACTTGTTGGAGTCAAACTTTGTCTTATTTCAGGAAGTTAATATCGTGAACATTTCCCACCACTGACCAGCTTAAACCAGTGCACACCTTTCACTCAAATCAGGTACTTAAGATGTGCAGAGTGTCTCACCTGAATCTGCTCTATATCCCATACAACATGCTGAACATACCAAATAGTTTTTCCACAAAGACCTTAACTCACTGTGCGGAAAGCATCAAACCTTATATATTTTGTATTTAAACATCTGTCTGTTAACTATTCGATTATACAATAATAATAAGTGGCTGTCTGGCACTAAATGGAGATTGGGTTTAGTAGACGAGTTTGATTAAGACTGATATTAACCTTTTAATGCACCCTGGTCACTACAGTTCTTCTCTTATATATTCATGGGCTTTGTTGTTTTAGTTCCATATCAGTTAGTTCATATCATGACTGTAACTGGTCTGTTCTTAAAACCTGATCTGCACTAACATGTCAATATGTAAATCATTCAATCATTATTAGACTGTATTTAACAGTGTCTTTTTAAACAAAAACTGCATTAAAAATGTATGTGTCTTTGATTCAAATATTTAACATGTGTCCAGCTCAGTGGACATTTTTATAAAAAAAACATGTATTCAGAAAATGCTTATCTCGCCCCTTTTTTGGGCCAATCTCAAATTTCTATGACAACCTGTTCTTGAATTAGAGCCAAAAATGCGATTTTGACCTTTATGCTAAATGCGGTCTTGACCTTTGACCTTTTTGCAATATTGATAATTTCGTTAAATGTGTAGCACCCTCACCTTACCTTGCACAGGAAATTAGCAGCAAGTGTAAATAGAGGCATGATAGGGTTCGGTTAATATAATATGTGCCTGTACTACAATGCAACTGAACCAGAGAGATCTTTAAGCATGACGTTGGTCTATTTTAATACAGTACCACAGAAAAGCATGGAAACATTGTAAACATATGCATTAACTGCGTTCTTAATTTTAACAAGGGTGGGCCCACGCGCGCGCGCACACACACAGTCAATGTTAATTGTTAACTTACAAGTTACTCGGATCAGGATCCAAACAGGGAAATCTTTGGTCTCATCAAACATTGAGTGCGTTGAAATAGTCCTCACAAAACATTGAGTGCGTTGAAATAGATCTTGCAAAACATTGAGTGCTTGAAATATCACAGTCCCGTACACAGTGCAGCTAGTTTAGCTATAGCGCCTCGTGCCACGTTCCTAGCTAACTCCGCTCACGTGCCCGCCCTTCGGGTCTCCGCTCCGTTTGCCTTCGGGATCTGAATCTCCCGCAGTCTCTTCACGCTTGAACGTAAAGTCTCTCTCCACTAACCTCACACACAAGTCTAGAAACAACGGTCTCGCGTGTATTAAAATGTCCACAGTAACTCCCCGCGCTTCTCCCTCTTCTTCCTTCGTGTACCCTCTGCCCCACCCCTTCACCCTACTTGTCTATCATTCGTTACCACAATGAGTGACTATATAAAATGACCAATGGCAAGAACAGGGCAGCACAGTGACCCGGAAGTAAAACAAAAATCAAATAATATCACAAAATCTTTTAAATATATCACTTTCCACATGATGATACAATGAAGATAATTAATCTTACATCACTCAAAATACATTTGTAAATATCCATCAACCTTATTTTGGATTTTTGTAAATGAAATAGAAACCATGAAAATACACACTTTTACTAGTCACTACATTACTATAATAATACAGTTTACTATATAGGACTTCAATCATAGAATGATAAGAAATAGTAACCAAACAACCATTTGCTTTTACACTAAACTAGTGTCTTAGTGATATAGGTAAAGGATTTAAATTAATCCTTTTTAATGGATTTTAGTGACCCTTTTATTTACCACAGGGTTACATATATATATATATATATATATATATATATATATATATATATATATATATATATAATGTTCCTCTCGCCCCACGTGGGCGGTGTCTCCTTCAGACTCGTGTCCTCTACCAGAGGTCTGGGAGCCTGAGGGTTCTGCTGGAGCCATTCTCCCAGCTTGGGGGTCACTGCCCCTAGTGCTCCGATCACTACTGGTACCACTGTTGTCTTCACACTCCACATTTTCTCTAACTCCTCTTTCAGCCCTTGGTATTTCTCAAGCTTCTCATGTTCTTTCTTTCTGATGTTGCTATCACTGGGGACTGCTACATCTATCACCACCACTGTCTTCTCATGTTTATCCACCACCACTATGTCAGGCTGATTGGCCATCACCCTCTTGTCAGTCTGGATCTGGAAGTCCCACAGGATCTTGGCCTGTTTGTTCTCTGTCACCTTTGGGGGGTTCTCCCATCTTGACCCTGGGACCTCCAGTCCATACTCTTTACAGATGTTCCTGTACAGTATGCCCGCTACCTGGTTATGCCTCTCCATGTATGCCTTGCCTGCCAGCATCTTACACCCTGCTGTGATGTGCTGGACTGTTTCAGGGGCTTCTCTACACAGCCTACACCTGGGGTCCTGTCTGATGTGGTAGACCCCGGCCTCTATTGCTCTGGTGTTCAGGGCTTGTTCTTGTGCAGCCATGAGTAGTGCCTCTGTGCTGTCCTTTAGTCCAGCCTTTTCCAGCCACTGGTATTTCTTTTCCATATCAGCCACTTCCTCAATTTGCCGATGGTACACGCCATGCAAGGGTTTGTCCTTCCATGATAGCCCCTCTGGTTCCTCGACCTTACTGGGCTTTTGTTGCCTGAGGCATTCACTTAGCAGTTGGTCATTGGGGGCCATTTTCTTGATGTATTCCTGGAGGTTCGCCGTTTCCTCCTGGACAGTAGTTCTGACACTTACTAGTCCTCGGCCCCCTTCCTTTCGCTTAGTGTACAGCCTCAGGACACTGGACTTGGGGTGGAACCCTCCATGCATGGTAAGGAGTTTCCTTGTCTTGATATCAGTGGCTTGTATCTCTTCCAGTGGCCAGGATATTATCCCAGCTGGGTATCTGATTACTGGCAGGGCATAGGTGTTAATGGCCTGGATCTTATTTTTGCCGTTCAGCTGACTTTTCAGGACCTGCCTTACCCTCTGTAGGTATTTGGCTGTGGCCGACTTCCGAGCTGCCTCCTCATGATTACCATTTGTCTGTGGGATCCCTAGGTATTTGTAACTTTCCTGCACATCTGTGATATTCCCTTCAGGTAGGTCAACCCCTTCAGTTGTGATCACCTTTCTTCTTCTAGATATCATCCGCCCACATTTATCTAGTCCGAATGACATCCCAATGTCTTTGCTGTAGATCCGGGTGAGGTGAATTAGGGAATCAATGTCACGCTCATTCTTGGCATACAGCTTGATGTCATCCATGTAGAGGAGGTGGTTGATGGATGTTCCACTTCGGAACTGGTATCCGAAGCCACTCTTTGAGATGATCTGGCTGAGGGGGTTTAGGCCTATGCAGAACAGCAGGGGGGACAGAGCATCTCCTTGGTAAATGCCACATCTGATGCTCACTTGTGCAATTGGCTTTGAGTTGGCCTCCAGAGTTGTCTTCCACAGCCTCATTGAGTTCTGGATGAAGTCTCTTAGTGTCCTGTTGATGTTATACAGTTTTAAGCATTCCAGTATCCATGTATGTGGCATTGAGTCATAGGCTTTCTTGTAGTCAATCCAGGCAGTGCACAGGTTGGTGTTCCTCATCTTGCATATATATATATATATATATATATATATATATATATATATATATATATATATATATATATGCAAGATGTTATGTTAAGTTATAGCGTGATATGTCTATTCTTGACACACACAAACAGCGTTATACAAGTTAATTTTGCCACATGTCACCGTTGACCTCCCGAGATCTAAAAAACTATTGGTCGTAGGTGATAACACCAATTATGAGAATTGTATAAATTTTCATTTTGCATCATTTGGTATGAATCTGAAAGTTCTGTGACCATCTGTTCTTGAGTTATAACCCATAATGTGATTTGGCCCTTTTAGTTAATTGTGATCTTGACCTTTGACCTTTACTTAAATGGATCATTGCATCTGATGCGCATTAGTTATATGTATATGTCCATGTAATTTCATGGTGATATCTCAAGTATTCATTGAGTTATAGCATGATATATCTCTGCAGACACACACACACACATACACATACAGACAGTGTTGGGCGACATTAAAAAGGTTAATGAAAAAGATTTCAGTCAGATTGCTTTTTCATGGCTAAATAGGAATAAAAAACACTTTGGCGAAAAATCTTGAAAAGGTTCTCCCAGTTCATGCATCAAAGGGTTACATTTTCCTGTAGTGACAGAAGGTGTGTCACATTCTTCATGTCAGGATGGAAAAGCCCCCGAAGTATTTAGAAGATGGAGAATGAGAGGGTTGGATGTAGATGTAATATACTTTCTGTACACAAAGGAAGCTCACATGTACTGTTAAATCTCATTTTGTGTTTAGTGAGTACTCACAAACAAGTGAATATACACACACACACACCGAGACAAATGCTCAGGTATCAAGGGCGAGTATGTCAGTGAGAATTTATTGATCCTGACTGTCAGTGGATGTTATTATCTCTGCCCCAAGAGAACTAAAAAGACCCTTCTTCAGTAGGTAAAAACCAAGACCCTGCAGATGAACGTGTTTTTTATATTAAGTAGAATTATGTTCTATCAGTTTTTGTTTGTTTGGTTATTTTAATTTGTTTGTTTTCCACCCCCCCCCCCTCAGCGCATGCATGAGATCTTAAAAAGATTTAAGAGACAACAGACACAGCTGCTGCTTGTATACAGTATCTTATGTCAATTTGTAGAAAATTCTACATATCTTCTTATTTTAAGAAGGAAACAAGTATTCAGGGAATGTCTAATCTCGCTCCTATTTTGTGCAAATCTCAAGTTTCTATGACAACCCGTTCTTGAAGTAGAACCTGCTAAATGTGACATTGACCTTTGGCAATATCGTTATATGTATATATGCATAAGTGCGTGTAATGTTATGATAATATATTCAGTATTGATTAAGTTATCGCATGATATGTCTATGCTTGATACACATGAACAGTGTTACACAAGTTAATTTTGCGACACCTTTGACCTCCAGAGATCTCAAAAACTATTGGTTGTAGGTGATAACACAAATTAGTCCGCATCATTTGGTACCAATTTTAAGATAGTACTTTATTGTCATCATACAATTGTACAATGAAATTTGTCCTCTGCATTTAACCCATCCTTCTAAGAAGCGATGGGCAGCCATGGGCGGCTCCTGGGGACCCATCTCCACACATGGAGCCAGGCTCATGGTCAGTTACGGGGCTGGAGGATATTTACCTTAACAAACATGTTTTGGGTTTGGGAGCCCATGAATCAGTTTGCTCCACAGCAGCTACTGTGGCACCGTCTTCTCTTGTAGATGCTAATGCTAATTCAGATTCGCTGTAACGTGTAGTGGACAGACTTTTTCTGAGTGGCCCGTTTCTCTGTGTTTTTTTTCTATGAATGGTAAATACAGCCAGTGTAGGTGACACACCACGCAGCATGTGTTGGTAACTCGGGTGACCCATCAGATTCCAAAAGGAGAGTGGAAAAGTGGTTTTCAGCGGAATGACACCTTTAAAAAAAATTTGGGGGAGATTATTCACATCTTTGTTATTTGAATGGTTTATAAAAGTTAAGTATTTTCATAATTTAAAATTGTTTTTGGCATGAAAACAAAAGGAAACATTTGGAGTTGTCATTATTGATCGGTCATTATAGTATTATTTTATTGGTGCGGCCCAGTGGAAATCAAATAAGGCTGCATCTGGCCCCTGAAAAGAAACAAGTTTGAGACCCTCGCTCTAAAGCCAGAAACACAGAAGCTGCTCTGACAGAAATAACCCTCTGGTCCATCAGACAAACAGGATGGCCATCAGTTATCTAGGATATGCTTCGAATAGCAAATGTACTCCTCCGAACAGGTCTTGTAGAGAGAGTGAAGTCAAGTCTTTAGGATAGAATGAGGTGCTGAAGGTCCAAAGCATCCCACCTCATCTGTGAAACACAGTGGTGAGGGTGTTTGGCACATCACACATCAATGGTACCTCATGCTGGCTCTCACTACGCTACAGCTGATGTCTGTGGGACTGACATCAATGGTACTTCCTATTAGTATCCACTGGAAGTCCTGTCTTCCTGTGGGCTTGTTATCTGTGACACATCACTCTCAATGATGTGGCTGATGGTCACTGCTGGTTCCAGGAAGTGCTGGAAAATGATAATGGCGAACACCCAGAGTTCTTCCCCAGCATCTGGTCAAAATGTTCAAATCCTCACATGTATTTAAAGCTGCAAGAGATGGACATCGAAAATGCCATATTCTAAAAGTACTCATCCTTCCTCTAAGGAGTAATTATACTACCAATTTAGTTCTTACCAATATGATTTTTTTTTTAAAACTGATTTATAAGTGTTGTTTTAAGCATTATTTTCTTATTTAAAGTGTTAAAACATCTGTAAATTCCATTAAAATTCCATTAAAAATAAATTTTTAATGGAATTATTCATTTGCAATCATTACCCTGTGGTCGACATAAACTGTAAATGCTATGCTTGGTCTGAAATCTTCATTAATTCATCTCCGCAGATCCAGTTTTAACCCTGCACATCACCCATTTCATGCCCCGCCCCCTCCAGGTTCTGCTTTATACTGTTCAATAAAGAACTTTTTTACATAATGTGCTCAGTTTGGACATACTTTGAGTATGGACTACAACTGCAGCTGCTGATAAACAAGTCTGTCACCAGAAGTCTTGACCTTATAGTATGTACAAATGTTGTGACATAAGTAATTGTCGATGTGTCAAATTAAACAGGTATTAAAAAAAGGTTGTAGAAATCTAACAGATTTTAGCCAAAACGATGATAGTTTTGCAGCACCTAGAGTGTTCAAATTCAAACTGTATGAACTATTTGAGAACAAATATACAAATAAATGAAGCAAAGTCTAATAAAAGTGTGTTGAGCAAAAGTCCTTTAACCCTTTATGTGCCAGCGAAAAGGATAGTTTTCTTCCAGTGGCTGTTCTGTCCAATCAGAATACCCAGCTCTTAAAACCCAATTAACTAGAGTGGAATACACCAATTTCCATGGAAACCTTTATTCGGAATTAACAAGTCCATGTAAACACAAAAGAAATAGCTTGAATTCCAAATGGTTTTATTCTAAATAAATAATTCCGAATTTAAAAATATAATGTAAATGTAGCAAATGAGTACTACATACAATAATCAAGGCTTGGACTGATTTTGACAATCGCATCAATAGGTGAAGGGCCAATTAGAAGCCAAGAAACTATCAATTCAGACCCAGAAATCAGGGCTTTTTGGGCCCGAGCCCTGTAGGGTTCTGGTCCACAGAGACTAGTACTGGCTTTTATATTTTCCATATGACTGGAATATATTATTAAAGTAAGTCCAACTAAATCCTGAACCTGTTTTTGGAGCGATCAATGATACAGAGATTTTAACATCCATGAATTCAACAAAAGAATTAATAATCAATAAAAAAAAAAAAAAACTGTTTGCAACCTAATTGTGAAACATCAGTTCAGTTCAATTTATTTTGAATATGCAAACAAACAAACCAATTCCACTCTGTACACAGTAGTGAAAGAAACAAGACCAAAAAAAGTACATAAATATGGAAAATATACATGCCACCATTTGCATATTCAGAAAGAGTAGGAGGAAGTTAAACTTATTTAATCCCATCCCTTCTCCACAAAACAGTCGATGGTTTAACTTCCTATCAACACAGTGTATGAAAAAAAAAAAACTTTCTTTGATCAGTTCACCTCCTTTATCATCTTCACATGCACATACACACTCATAGAAGCCTAATTTGACATACCAAGAAAGTAAAATATGGATAAATACATACATGCATAAAGACATCCTTGAAGGGAACACAAAATGAATAGACAAAGTCAACAATGAGACAAACTCCAATCCATTATTTACGAAGCACAACTTTAAACACATACAAAGGCTTCCAATGCGATGTAGCATAATATAAATCCATTAAAAAAATGTAAAAATGTAAAATGCTAAGATAAAAACACAATGAAACATAATAAATGGATAAATGGAGTGTCCACCCCAGATTAAAAGAATCAAGTATTGTCATTATTGAATAAATTGTTATGTTTTTGCTTCTCATCGTCAGTGTGGTTATCTGCTTCGGTCCTGCAGTCCCTTCCTTCAAACATTCTTCCCTTTTATGCCTTTGTCCTTCTGCTTTTGTGCCATGATATGGAGGGGGTAGCACAGTTGGGAAAAGATTTCCTGGTTCTCCAGCTGGGATCAGAGGCTGGCAAGGCCAGAGAACGCAGCATTCAACTGATGTGACAGCAATCCACAGGCCCTGGATATTTTAATTAGAGAGCAAATCTGAAGCACAGAAAAGAGAATGTATTATCAAATATTCATTAAAGGTCCTTCCCTCACACACTCGGCATCCTAAAAAGAGGCTCACACACACTGAGATGCACAGCGTTTCCCAAAGGCAATCAGCACTGCCTGAAACATGAAGAACGCTCAGTAACATGAACTTAGGCGTAGACAGACATGTGTACTCTGCAGCAGACTCCATCTTTCAGGGAAGCTTCTCTTATACTGAAACACACTTAAGTCTGTGATTTTCATATCTGTATCAATCCAAAACAGAGGCCTAGGAAGAACCTTTATGTTTGCTTCTTGGCTGTGATGGTGGTTCTCTAGTGGGACTTTGATTGTAGGGGTTTTGCTCTGTCTGCTTTTACATTAATCATATTCTCAGGTCCCAGTGCTCTACATTTCTGTCACACAGGGCGTCTTATGCATCTCTCTGCCTTGGTGGCAGGATGAGGGGGTAGAGAATTTAATATTCACTCATTTTAATATTCTGTTTATTCTTTTAAAAGAAGTAATACATATATAATTGTGGTGCATATGGTACTCCAGTAGTATGAGCTAGTATGACAAGTATGTAGTGCACGTATCTATGAGAGAAACAGAACCTATTTACTCCATAACACAAATGCAGCAGCTTGGATTTCTATGTTTCTAAGACTTTATTTCAGTAACTCATTTATTACGCAGGTTTTGTTGTAATTTCTGCACACATTACAAGACAACATCAGTTACAGTGAGTCAACAATGTCAGGTCCAATGTGGTCTACAGATTCTGCAAGGTCCACCTCTGCATGAACAGTGAAAATCCCATTGTTTTTATAGAAAAAGCAATGCTTATCAGAACAATACTGTAAAAAAAACCCCACAACAAACCCTAAACACATTTAGATCCCGTCTGCACGGAGACCAGTTTGCGTGAAACCGACTTACTTTCTTAATGGATGGGCCTTTTGTCAAAATGGGATCAATCTCGCAGATACCCCAAAACGAACTCTTTGGAAAACAGGTCCCAGAAGATCTGGATATGGTGCCGTTTCCGTATCCAGACTGACAAATATCCATGTATCTCCTTTATCCAAATGAGTAACAGTCTCTCCATCTGGTCGTTCCTTGATGATCTCTTTTTCCATATCACACAGATGCCTTTGGAAGGGGTCCCTGCTTTTAAGGCCTCCTTCTGCTTCAATATTGTACCGATGGTAGATGGGTTTCAGACATATTCCTTTGTGATATCACTTAACTGTGTGCCACTTTCACTGGGAATCACTTTCTTTGGGCTCATGATGAAAAATTAATACATACTGTAATAAAGTTTCAATGAACACACTGGGAAAAACTCACCACACAACAGTAACTGTGATAAATGAGGGTCAAAGGGTCACCAAAAGCATCATGGGTAGCTCCCTCATAGCCAATGGGATGTTATGTACAGCATGTACAGGATGCATTTGCATCATTACGTAATTACGTACAGTACATAGAGTAATGTACATATATGTATTGGGGATTTGGTGTGATTTCGTAAATTTCATTTAATTTTTTTTTCACAGATGAAAAATTCAGGTAAACCTTTTTCGTTACTTTGATTATTTGTAAGTAGAAGTACCACTGTTTGTGTGTGTTTATACACACACACATATGTATATATATATATATATATATATATATATATATATATATATATATATATATATATATATATACACACATACATATATATACACACACACACTTCTTGGTTAGGTTTTTGTGGCTTACGGGCAAGCAACCAAATAAAGTAACTTCATTTAACTTGATTTTCTACAATCGACTATAAAATGTCAAATACAATAACTCACTAAAGACAAAATCTGGAATTTCAGAGTATTAGTATGAGTGCCCTATAACAGGTTAAGTAGTACTCATTATGTCTTCTATTCCATTATGTTTCACAGTTGATGGCTAATCACATTCAGGCGCTTCTGTTTATTAAATGGATTTTTCCTGAGAAACAGCATTATTATAATTGTGGCACAGAACTGTAACGCTAATAAGACAGGTGAAGAAAGTGTTAAAGCTGCATTTGTGAATTTTAAAAACACTTTACTAGAATACTCCGCACAATTAACACATAGCACATCTTAGCTACTGTCAGCACTAATTTGGTTCTGGATGTAATGTGTGTGCCAGCCTGCTAATTATGTTACCTCGCTGTACTAAGTTACATTTGATTGTATGTCACACAAAGTTAATAATTGTTTGAAAATGCACATGTTGCATTCATAGAGACACAAATCTGAGAAGCGAAACATTCACCCCTTACTCTGACCCTTCTGTTATATGTGAAATGTAGCAGTGATGAAAGAAATCTTTGTCAAACAACTTTTACTTTCAACCATTTGATTGAACGTTAATCCTGTTTTAATAAATAATAGACCCCATTACAGGTGACAATCTCAAAAAAGATGACCAAAGTAGAGATGATTATAGCTACTGGTGTGTGTGTATGGCGAATACTGTAGGAAATGTTTTCACTTTTGTCAATAACCGCATCTACATTTCATTACACAGAACTGGCTCGACTCAGTTTGGTACAGAACAGTACCTGCTCATCATAATGGTGCGGTGCACTTCTGTGTCTACAGGTGTTGATAAACTCACTCTTTTCGTGTCGTCTCGGACACCAAAGACTGAATCTCCTGGACTGACCATGGTGTAGTTTTGGATGCCATACTGTCAACTTCTGCATCTGTATTTTGTGGGCCATGGCCGCCCCCGGTCGTCCAATAACGAAAGGGTCGGTGGTTTGAATCCCGCTCTGTCCTAGTTGGTCCATTGTGTCCTTGGGCAAGACACATCACCCTCCTTGCCTCCAGTGTCACTCACACTGGTGTATGAAGAGGGGCCGTAGGCGCAAAATGGCTGCCATGCTTCCGACAGTCTGCCCCAGGGCAAATGCGGCTACATATGTAGTTTACCACCACCAGAGGGAGCATGTGAGAGTGAATGAATAATGGGCCACTAATGTGAAGCGCTTTGAGTGGCCAAAAGAGCGCTATATAAATCCAATCCATTATTATTATTGAAACAGATGTGGGACTGATGACGTAACAAGTTGCAAAATGTCCCATTTCTTTAGGGGAATATTTCAACACCTACTGACTGCAATTAATTTTCTAGGGGTAGGGGTACTGGTAAGGGGAGAATTGGGCCATGGTTTTAACCCACAGTAACTTTATTTAGCTAAAATGGCACATGAGTTTTGTTCAGTCAGAAGACGCAACATACAGCTTGCTTCTGACTGGTTATGCTTCGGAAGACTCTGAAGACACCTGAGGAAGAAAACCCAGACACGTAAAGATATATTTAGATTCATCCTAACGCTGCCATACAAGCTGCACCAGTCCCCCACATCTACACCAGCAGAATGTAAGGAGGATTAGATTTGAAACTTTGAATTTACTCTGAGCTTATGAACATTTACATGGTCAGTAAATTATATGCAAGAAAATACTTGACCTCACTTGAATACAGAGGACAATAAATAGAAACAAGAGGAATAATTTCTGAAAGATATGCAGGAGAAAGATTCACCACAAAATTACTTCTAGGGTCTGTGAGGGTTAAAGACAGCTGCTAAAGTTAACACTACTACTACTACTAATGAGTTTTACTGGTGACTATGATAAAATGAGCTATGAAGAAATCATTGTAACAATCCACATCATCATAAAAACCTTAAACCACAAATGAAAGGAGTGCCCTACATCTAACACAGTGTAATATTGTATTTATGCAACAACTGAGAACTGAAGGCCTGATCAGGAAACAACATTTTTGTGATGTCTATAGGTTCAATCATCCACTTTACATCTATTTTACTGTTGAGCCACTGAAAAGTGAGGTACTTTATTCAAAATGGTTGCTCGTTCTAAACAGTTTGTGCAGTACTTTTAGTTGAATCCTATTTAATATTTTAGATATGAATATGAGCATGCACAAAAAAGTTGATCCAAGGCAAGGCAGGTTTATTTATAGAGCACATTTCATATACAAGGCAATTCAAAGTGCTTTACATAAAACATTAAAAGCATTACAGCAGGGAAGCAATAAAAACCTGATAAAACAGATAAAAAAGTGTACACTTAAAAGTAACTGGATCTGAATTGATGAATAAAATTATTTAAATGCAGCTGTTGAATTACAACTTATCTAAATAAACACTTTTGCCCATAGGGATTTTTTTTCCTGTGCTCATGAAATTATTGTGGCAATGTGATTTAAATGTAACTGGGACTCAATATGTACTCATTAAATCTGGTAAAATATGATTGCTGATATGTTTAGTTCAGATTTATATTCACACAAAAACTGAATTGCAATTTTTCTGGCAGATATTGCAATTTTGATTTCAGGCACAATTTTCTCCAAATCAAGTTTCAGTGATCAGCAACATTTACAAACATCACAGAAACTTAATACTATTCAAACAATAAATGTCAATGCAAGATTGAAAACTAAAGTCAAAAATGTATTTCTAATGCAGTCCTATTTATTAAGAAAAAAGCGACAGTTATTCCAATTGAAGAACTAAAAGAATCTATGTCAGGAGTGCTCAAGTCCTGGTCCTCCAGAGCTACTATCCTTCAGGTTTTAGATGGATCCTCCTTCCAACACACCTGATTCAAATTATAAACTTCTCATCAAGCTCTGCAGTAACCTGATAATGACCATCAGGTGTGTTGGAAGAGGGATACATCTAAAACCTGCAGGACAGTAGCTCTCCAAGACCAGGTTTGAGCACCCCTGATCTACAGTACGTCTTAACTTTGGTTCAAATTCTCCGATTCCATTTGATGGTTCCGCTTAAGCCTTTTCTGAAATTGATGACAAGTTAAATAGTCTTGTGCTGCCATATTTATCAGACCTGCTTCAGCCTCACCACCCAACCCGATCCCTAAGATCAGCCGACCAGTTGCTGCTGGTGATCCCTAGAATGAGGTGGAAGCTTACAGTGTTTGCAACTGTTGCTCCAAAACTCTGGAATGAGTTGCCAATGAAAAAAACACATTATTTCGCTTTAGCTTTTAACTATTAAACCTCTCTTGTTTGGCATCTGCGAACACCCAGCTGCCATGAACCTGTGTCTTTTGTTATTGTGTGTTTTTAACTTATTTTCCTGTTTTGTGTACAGCACTTTGGCTTCCCCTGTGGATCTTTTTAAATGTAATATATAAATAAAGTTGGTTGATTGATTAATTGATTTACACTGCTTGGACTCCAGAACATGTGACTTATCCTCACACAGCGCGTCACTTCTGATTGTTGAGGTTGGCAGGACAGTAGGGAGGCGCCATACGTGTGTGAAGTAGTTGATAAAACAAAACATGGGTAAATTAGGAGCACTGCAAATAAAAACACAGGTTTGACTATCCCCAAAATCATGTCTGAAATTGTCAAAACGATAGAATGTTCAGCCCTAATTTTCACTGGAAAAATTAGAACTACATCTATAAAACGGTATGCCACCATTATCATGCGATGTTAGCACTCTTTGGTGTGTAAATAACTAAATTATAGCCGTGTCCGTGTTCCTAGAGTTGGCGGACACAACCAGCTTCACACCCCATTTGGCTGGCTCGGCCTTCATGTACTGTCTGGGTCTAATTTTGGACAATGGCACTTTGCTTCTAAAGCTGCCACCATGCCTCACACACCTGTTTTCTGTTGGTGTAGAGCAGCTGAAGGCGGTGGAGAGGCCTGGACTCTGGAGTGCCCTTTTTCCTGTCGTTTTAAATGTCATGTACTGGGTTGCTCATATGTATGGTCCTGCTAATTGCCACCAACCTGTCTCTGGTCATGACAGAAGCAAGAAAGTGTACACTTATCCCCTCCTCCACTAGTCTCCAACTCTTGGCAGTTTCTGAAGTGCCATATAAATCAAAACACCACACACACACACACCAGGAATTTCTTCCCAAACAAACTTCGTTCCCCAAGCCTTTCTGCATTTATATTGGTGTTGTGGCAGGTCATCTTGACAGCTTTGTCACTAAAGAACTGTCTGAAATTTTCAACAGGAGACTATGTTACACCCACAAAACGTTGTAATCCATGGGCTGTTTTTGGGGAAAAGTGTAGAAGCTGCTGTCGCCATGGGTCCATCCTACTCAGTTTCTACCTCCTCCAGGTCCTGAGGTATGGTATCTCTGCTTCATGGCCAGAACGAATTGTTAACTAAATAACAGCACTGTCCAAACTTTTCTACTCGACTAAAGCCGTTTACACTCTGTAGGTTTGACAAATAAACGACAGGAAAGTGTGAAATAGTCACCCATGAATGCTATGCATTGAGACTATCATCCCACCACCACGTTGTTCGATAGAAATAGTAAAGTAACTGGAGCCTCATCTTTAGCCTGTGTCTCCAGTATGTCTGATTCACTAGCTGCTGTTCCTTTTGGCTGTATATGTACAGTGTGCAGGTAAAAAAGTGGATCTGATTCATATGAGATTATCGCTCTACTCAGAGTCTAGTTGTTTGGCAAAGCCTTGTCCTTCTGTGCATTGTCTTTTTCATATTTCTGCCATTTTCATGCAAAACAGTGTGGTTCAAAGACCGACCCATCACTGAAGTCATACCGTGTCATGTAATCATAGACAAAAAAAAAAAAAATCCCCTTTGTGTTGAAAAACCTGCCGTTTAACAATTAAATATTCACATCCTATGTTAAACTCCTTATGATAATAGTGATTTGTATAATATAGATGGTAATTAATTGCATGACAAAAGTTTCCGTAACCGTTTTCGAGCACTAAAAGAAAATGTCAAACTAAGTATGTGTTATTAGAGGACATAATGACTTTATAACTTTTTTTTTTTAACCAAAATTAATTGTTATGGAGAAAGTCAAGGTTACTGAGATTACCATGTTTGGTTCCTCAACCATCAGTTGTCTGTCTATTTCAGTAGTTTTAGTAGCACTTTAAAACCATATTTAGTACTTTGTACTGGAGCCTTTACACAGACCTCCATTTTCTTAGCATAGGACAGCACAGGACCCCTGTAGTCACGCCCCTGACGGGTAGTCAGTGCTAACATAGACGCTAACACCAACAGCCATGAGTTGTGGACAGACATGGCACAAAGAGGACACTGAATGTCTCATTGACATTTGCTCAGGCATCCGTATTATTTAACTGGTTCAGGGTGAGCTGACATTTTTCATACATTCATGTGTCAAAATACAGTTGATTTTCCAAAAATAGCAGCTACACATAGGAGCTCCACAGTTGTTTTCATCAACACCCATCTCGGATTCACCCCACCTCCCACTTGTACCAGTGTAGTTCATCACATGCATGTTTCTGTTTACACATTTTGGTCCAGTTGCCAAAAGTCCAACGAGAATATGATCTGCAACAAAGGAAAATAATAAAGTTAATCTTCAATTTGAATCAAAGCAGACCAAAAGATCTTCTGGGTGTGAATATACCCTTAATGTATATCTTTTGTAGTCTAGCTCATCTTTCCACAGAAAGGGGAACAATACAACAGTTTTACCTAATTTACCATCAGTAACACACAAGAACACTAGGACTCTTTTGCAGTTTAGAAGAGGATCAGCATCCAGGGCACGTTTCACTTGTGGCCTACACATCCCACAATCCTCCATAGCTGAGCATAAGCACATTGGAACAATGGTTCAGACAAGCTCGTACGTGCACATGTATCACTGAATATGATTTCTAATCCTTCCTCAAGGTTTAGTTCTCAAGCTTGTAGTAATTTCAAGGTTTGTCGTTTCCTTTTTGATTTGAATCTTTGTATCATCCTTGTAGCTCTGAATTCTTATGTATTAAGTCATGTACATGTATTTCATTTTGTTGGGTGTTCCATTGTTTTACTTAAAAATGAGGTTAATTGAGTGTATACATTGAATATCATAAACTTTATGTATATAAAGCAATCAGATATAGTGAAAATAAAGTGTAAAAATGTTCCTACTCCAGAACAAATGTCTGCCCTTCCCTGATCCCACTTAACTCCGTTCTTCTTGATTTCAGTTACCACGATAATCCTGTACCGCTGTGAATTATGTACCGGGTGATGTGAAATTTAGAGTGTATGAGTGTGTACGAAGATGAAAGAATCAAGGAATCCAGCACTCGGTGACATTAAGGCTGTGCTACAATGCAGCTGTTGCATGCAAAATGTATAATGTTGTCGAAAGCAATCAGGCGTCCTATCAGGTGGTGAGGCAGCATCCTGGAGGCAGCAGAATACTGATGAGCTGTCTGAGGGGAAGTGAAGCCACTGATAAGTCTGAGTGTGTAAGTGCATTGGCAGTCATTACGTATTTACTTGTAAAGGGATCCTGCTCGAAGATGGCAGACAAAACACACATACACACACAGAATCACACTCAGTATCGTAGTACCAGCGGCTGCAGTTTTTCCATCTGGCTGTCAAACAGATTTTATGCAGAGTTTTTAAATGTCATAAAAATAAACCACTACGACATGCACATGTACCAGCTCATGGAAGCTGGTGGCTGCTAAATGTAGAAGACAACGTTATCTAATCAACATGGCTCGAAGGAAAAGTCTCAAATTCTGTCTTTATCACAAGATTTTTGGCTCCCAGTCCATGTTCTTATGATTACACTTACTCTACAACACAGTGTTATGTCCCAGCCTAAGGGTTCACCAGGACATATATAACCTGCTCTTCCTGACCTCTCCCAACTCCCAATCACAAAATGCCATTCCAAATTTACAATCCACAAATATATTTCAGTCTTTCCCACAGACTAAGTGGCATTGTGTGGCGCTAGATCTGGCCATTAAGCTATTAACTCCACCAAGGAGGTATTAAATTTGAGTTAGTTTGTTAGTTATGTTGCTTTAACGGTTTGTCTGTGTGTGCATTCACATTCCCACTATTCTCACTCTAGCTCCGCCAATTCTTGACACATCATTCTGAAATTTGGTATGTAGAAGGAGACACATAAGGATGAAACACGCCAAATTTCAGCCGAATCAACTCATGACTTCCAGTCTGACACCATATTGAATATGTGTATGCGTACACATTTCCACTCTTCACACTCTAGCGTCACCATTTCTTGATGAATCGTTCTGAAATTTGTCATCCAGAAGGAGATGGAGACAAGGATAAAACAGACCGAGTTTCAGCCAAATCGACTAACGACTTCCGGTATGACGCCATAGTGAATTTTCCTGTCGCCACAGCAGAAATTTGTAGTTTTCAACATGTTTTGGTGATTTAACATGATAATGTGTGATCATAATGTATTTGTGATTTGACAAGATCACAGATTGCATATAAATTGTTAAGTTGCCACATTCCGCATGGAATTCTAGTTTGTTTGATTACACAAAAAGTTTTGAATGGAATTTGAGAACATTTTCCGGATGTTGAGGGTGTCACAAGGAACAAATTAAAATTATTACATTTTGGTGGTGATCCAGCAGAAATCCTGGATTCTGGATCACTTTGGAATTTATTCTCAATTTACTGCAATGTAAAATTTCAAAGTGATCCAGAATCCAGGAGCTCTTCTGGATCATCACCAAAATGTTGTCATTTTGGTGGAAAGAGAAAGAGAGAGAGAGACCTGCTATGTCCGGAGTTAGTTTTAAATGGCAGCTCATCTGTTGACCCATGAATCAATAACTTCCTGTAATAAATAAAACAAAAAAAAAAAAACATAGCACCCCTACGGGGCCGGGGAAGACATTCACAACTCACAGAATTACACAACCGAAATTATAACTCAGGGTCATAACAAGTACGAGAATCCAGATGGTAGACCCCCCCAAATTCATTCTATTGTTCAGAATCAAATAAGAGATACAAGAGAACTACTTCTTTGTGGGGTCAGTGCCTCAAGGAATGGAAGCATCTCCCCTTCAGTTACAACCCAAAAATGAATTCCAACATAATCATACACATTCCAAAACAATTTTGGAGGCAGGTGTTCTAATTCACCAGCTCCTTGATTTTATACAATTCAAAGTCACAATTTTCAGGAAAAATAATGTCAAAGTGTGATATTTTACAGCTACTTTTTGTGTTATTATTCAGAAAATTGAATGCAGATGTTTTACACTTCTTAATATCACATTATATCCATATCATATTAAATAATTTCACCTCTTTTTCACTGTTATATTTCATTTGTGTTTTACTTCTTACTTCAGAAGTGCAGAGCATGTGTTCCCTTTGTTCTAATAAATTACTCCTTCCTCCATGTATAAATGCAGTGACTTTTCGTTCATTTGAAACAAATGCATCTGTTTTCAAGAATCATGAATCTTTGTCATTTTGCATATCCAAGGATAACAAAACGAAAATTCAGTTTGACCAACCCCTCCCAGGCTGGTCGGGTCATGCAGCCATGTACGGCGCTATCTTTTCTTTTTTTCTTGTACATACATAAAGCATAAACAAGCCTTTTTCAGAAATAATCCAAATTTGGTTCTATTATTAAACTACTTGAAGAAAACTCTGTCAGTTCATGAAGTTGCATTGATTTTACTGAAATAAAATGTGAGTCATGTATAAACACACCACTTAGCACTAAATGATCTGATTAGCATGCTAGCTAAGTTTTAATTGAGTGCTAAATTATCTCTGACTTTAGATAATGTAGTTAAGGTGTCCTAATAGCCAAGTACTGTAATTAAGTAGTGCTAGATTCCATTAAACAGTCGTCTTTTTAGTTCCAAAACTTCCAAAACAAAACTTGAGAAAAGTTAGATCTTGAAAAATACATCTAACAGGACAACCTGATGAGTTCAAGGGTTCAATTTCCTTCCATTTTACCACAATTTAAAACATTCACTCCCCGTACACTCAAAAAAATGATTCTTGGCCACAATAAACATGAAGCATTATTTTCAAATAAACTGTAACTGAAATTTATAAAACTAAAAGTTTATTTGATAATAATATTTAAACAGTATGTAAACATAAGTTTTACAAACTGATGTAAACAAATCCTTAAACTTTATCTGACTAGATCACGTAAGTAGACAAGTTTATTTGATAATAATATTTAAACAGTATGTAAACATATGCTTCAAAAACTGATGTAAAGAAATCCCTAAACTTTATCTGACTGGATCACATAAGTATACAAGTTTATTTGATAATAATATTTAAACAGTATGTAAACATATGCTTCAAAAACTGATGTAAAGAAATCCCTAAACTTTATCTGACTGGATCACATAAGTATACAAGTTTATTTGATAATAATATTTAAACAGTATGTAAACATATGCTTTACAAACTGATGTGAAGAAATCCCTAAACTTTATCTGACTGGATCACATAAGTATACAAGTTTATTTAATAATAATATTTAAACAGTATGTAAACATATGCTTTACAAACTGATGTAAAGAAATCCTTAAACTTTATCTGACTGGATCACATAAGTAGACAAGTTTATTTGATAATAATATTTAAACAGTATGTAAACATATGCTTTACAAACTGATGTGAAGAAATCCCTAAACTTTATCTGACTGGATCACATAAGTATACAAGTTTATTTAATAATAATATTTAAACAGTATGTAAACATATGCTTTACAAACTGATGTAAAGAAATCCTTAAACTTTATCTGACTGGATCACATAAGTATACAAGTTTATTTAATAATAATATTTAAACAGTATGTAAACATATGCTTTACAAACTGATGTAAAGAAATCCCTAAACTTTATCTGACTGGATCACGTAAGTAGACAGTGGGCGTGTACCAGCATGTTGTCACCATGGTAACTTCAGTATTCTACGGGTTCGCCCACCCTGCCCTCACAAACTCGGCACTGCAGACCGCGGTATTCCTGACCGTGATCCTGACGGAGGAGTGCGACTAGTCTGCGGTTCAGTGAAAACGGTAAGTTTAATTGTTTGAAATATATTGTGTTAATGGTAGTATGTGATATTTTAGAATTATATTGATATATTCCTTTTCCCCCGAGTTTCTCAAAGACAATGTGAATGCTTTGGCATTTATATTTTCGGAAGTCTGGTGAAGTTGAGCACTAAAGAAAAAAAAAAGAGTTGAGAACGTGCCTGAATGCATGTACATAGCTTTTAGCATGAGTTAGTAGCAATGCAGTATGAAGCTAATACTTGTGGTAAATAACTTAAATAACGCAGCCTGAACTGCATTATTTATTGGGTGTCCTCGCGTCCGAGGCGAGGCTGGGTGTCGCATTTTTAATTAGACAGGACGTCACGGCCTTAAGCTAAGGGCTAACGTTAGTGCTAAGCTAACTGTTAAGCGGCTAGCACCTGCTGCTGCACTTTGATGCTGGCTCGCTACAGCGGACAAACGGCCAGGTTATAGTGTTATAAAGGTTTCTCTTTGTCACGGTCACCACTGCTGCCAATGTGGCAAACTGGTTAACTTTGTGCGGCGCACTCTTAACATTAGTTACTGGTGTTATGCCGAGTTGTGCATCCATCCTCATGGGAGCGCATTGTATCGACTTCTACTTGTTTATACGGCAGTGTACTGATAAAAAAACTAAAATCTTCGCGGGTGTTCATCGATTATGAGACGTGTAGTTTAGAGCCATCGGTGTTTGGATTTAAATTAAAACAGATAGTCTGTGTGTGTGTTTTTTGCTTATGAGAAATTATTTTATTCAAAAGTACTTGTAAATACTTTACCGGGCATGGTTCCGTTAATGTGTTTCTAATGTTACAAAAAAAACCTTATTTAAAATTTAAATTAAAGAGTACGGTCTAGACCTACTGTAAGTTCCTTGAGCTGACTTGAGTTGTGTTTTGGCGCTCTATAAATGGGAGTGATTTATTAATTCAACAATGTAAATTCAGATGGGTGGTTGACTGGTTGTATTAATACTCTGAGAAAAACATACATTATGTTTGTGCCCAGCTAACAAAAACCAGATATAGTTCATCAGCATGTAAAAAATTAAAGAAGCAGTTATTTTTCAGTGTGTTCAAACTTCTTCAACTTAAATGTAAAGTTTGGTTTATTTCAACCTGTCTCCTATCGTCATGTGTGCTTCATGTGACTAGTGAGGTGAAAATATTAGTTGTCATGTTGGCTGTTGTCCAGATACAGTCAGGTCACAGCTAGTAGCTTCAGATCTGTTAAAATGAAAACGAACAGGCATACTTTTGAGGGCAAAGTTAGTCCACTAAACTAGGTTTTTTTCCACCAAGACCACCTTACATCCTTACTATAAATATCAGAACATATTTAAATTACATGTAAATGTGTTGTGTTAGCTTACCTGTTTTTAGCCGTCTTTGTTTACATGTTTGAGCTAATTATTTACACGCGTCTGCATGGTATTATATGGAAATCGATGAAAGCTCACCGGGTAACAGGTAAGCTAAAACAACACATTTACATATTGTGTCTATATGTTCTCTGACATTTATACTAACGATGTGAGGTGGTCTTAGTGGGAAAAAAGCTTGTTTAGTGGACTAACTTTGCCTGTGAAAGTACGCCCATTATAGGGATGTTAAAAGGTGTTCAAAATCAAATTTGAATACCATTAACGATTTTTAACGAATATTCGAAAGGTGGGGGGGGGGTTCAAAAAAAAATTTTTTTTTTTTTTTCTTAAAATATACTATAAGGTGTGTCCTAACCCTTAAATGACTATATATACACACAACACACCTTATAGTATATTTAAAAAATAAATACATTTCTATTTTTTTTCTTTTTTTAAATATTCGAATATGATTTTTATATTCGAATATTCGGTAACATCCCTAGCCCATTCACTTACATTGTAATAGGTCTGAAGCTAATAGCTACCTCCCGGCTTTGTCTAGACAACGGCAAACGTGACAACTAATATGTTCACGTCACTACTCACATGAAGCATAAGACGATAGGAGACAGGTTGAAATAAACCAAAGTTTCCCTCTAATACCGCTAGCATTTACAGTGTCATTATTGCATGTACTCTCACAAACACATGCACACATTTATGCAGTTGTTTCTTATCCAAATTGGGAACTAACAATGTCATATTTTTTTCTATCACTTAGGGTACATCATCATAGGGCCAAGTTGACAAAAATCAATCTACATTTTCAATGGGAAACCTCTCAAATTTGGTGAGTACATGTCATAGCAATGTTTAAGTGTAATTGAGCCATAGATTTCTGCTAAAATGTTAACTTAAATAACATTTTTTTTTCTGCTTTCTTTTCTAGGTAGAACATGTGAATGGGTGTGTGGGAGTGTTCAACGTTCAGGTGTACAGTGGCATCCATGTTCAGACACAAGTTAATGTAATTTTGAAGTTTGTGGCAATAAAGTCGTCAGATCTATACTGTGTTGCTTTGTGATTTTAACAGGAATAGGATAATATACTGTATTTGAAATGCATTATTATTGTATATATACTTTAATGCATAGTGTTTATGTGAAACTTCACTTCACTTTTAACTGAATAATCACATAAGATTAATGTGAAAATTCACTTTACTTTTAACTGAATAATCACATAAGGTTAATGTGAAAATTCACTTTACTTTTAACTGAATAATCACATAAGGTTAATGTGAAATTTCACTTTACTTTTAACTGAATAATCACATAAGGTTAATGTGAAATTTCACTTTACTTTTAACTGAATAATCACATAAGGTTAATGTGAAATTTCACTTTACTTTTAACTGAAAAGTCACATAAGGTTTATGTATATGTTTGCAATAACTTTATGTAATTGATTCACACTGATTCAACATGGTAGAAACACATTGAATTAAATGGGATCCTTACATTGAACTTACCCAGCAGAATTACGTGGAAAAACTTCATGTAATTAAAATACTTAAAGTCTAAGTTTTTGGTATAATTATTTTTTTGAGTGTAGATATGAGTCATAAATGTAGAAATGAGTTGGAGAAATGAGTTTTTCATATAAACATTTAGTGTGTTTAATTGTGGAATGAATTTGTATATATTAGTAAGGGGATCTGCAGGTGAAATGTACAATATGTGCAGTTCTTACTGGTTTTGGCATTTCCTTCTTTATGTTTCAGCTGCTTGAGGTTAACGCAGGTCAACTAGGAAAAGATGCTGGAAAGATGCTGAGTGAGAAAAATATGTCAGCTCAGTATCAGGAATACTAGTCTTTAGTGTAAGATATGAATAAATATGAACGATAGGAAGCGTATATAAAATAGACAAATGTAAAAATTAGGAATCATTATAATTCAGTGCTGTCATGGTGCCTTTATGGAAGCAGCATACACATTGTAGTAAACAACCGACAGTGCAGACAAGCATGTAAACAAATGTGGAATATTTATGAGCTCAGAAGCCTCATAGCCTGGTGGTGAAAAATATTGTTAAGGTTGATGATACGTGATCCCTAGTCTGAAGGGTTGGGCTGATCTGTGCCCTTTTATCATGGGATAAATATCACACTATACTTTGAAATTTAAATATGAAACTTAGATAGGTTGAAGCTCGGTTAAGGTTGGTTAAGGCCATTTGTCATTAGACATAATAAACATTAAAATAACCTGGTAAATACACTTTAGTAACTGAATTTCCATTTCCATGTCAGAAGTAGCCTACGGTATGGAGGGAGCAAGAGAGTGTATGTATATATATATATATATATATATATATATATATATATAAAAGGATTTTTTTTAATCGCAATGTCAACTTCTTCCAATATCGTGCAGTCCTAATGTGTATGTATTGCTTCAAACCAAATTTCCACAGGTATTAAGATGTTTTTACTATGACAGAGCAAGTGAACTCAGTATAACTTCAAATATAAGACAATCATGTTAGTGGCCAAAATTTCAAAACAAATAATACACTTATACACGGTAAGTAAAAGGTGAATGCAATAGAATGTGTAACCTTCAGTGCAGACCAGTGTTGTTCAGATTACTAAAAACAATCAGCTTTTCTATACAGCAGCAGATGATAATGAAACACATAGAGAAGGCAGTAAATGAACCCTTCTAATGAATCATTAACAGTTATGCTGCTGCAACTAATTTCCTCCAACTGCCGAGCTAAAGGCATCTGTTGGACAGGTTGTTCAGGCTGGGACAACTCGCTCTCCTGCACTGTTTAATTACAACTAACCTTTTCTTTACTTTCATTTATCAATAAATCAATTTTCAGTATCACTATCCATGCTCCACCTTCATCCAGCTGCAGAACACATCTGCAGATGACTCAGTAATGAGCTACTGTCTCAAATACAGAAGACAAAAACTGTGCAGCACCTGCTTATAAAACCATATTGGATATGTTTTATGTTCATCAGTCTGGTCCTGACAGTCATGATTGGAGGGAAAGGACAGTTTTGGACTATGGGGCTGTTTACACGAGGACAATTGTGGCTAAAAATGACAAGTGCCTTTCGAGAATTGAGTTTTTATGGGTTGAAAACGCAAAAAGATGAATTCCAGAGTGGAAATCTGTAAAATATCTGCTGTTGCGTTTCCATCTTATAAGTGAAACACAAAAATATTTGTTACACATGCGTATTGACAAGGCAGCATCATCACAGCACCATCTACAGTCTGGCATGAATATTCAACTTTTTAATGACAACAATATGTGGATAAAAAGGTTAAGACATTTGGATTTGGGATTTTTTTAAGTATATCTTGATGTTATGTTCTAATATGTTTTCAGTGTAAATTTCAGCTCAGTGAAGCACATTAAGTAATTGCACTTTTCAGTCGGTTCTAATATTTCTTGTAGAGCTATGCTCCAAATAAATACCTTTGTTATCAAAATTGTTGATTAATCATTTACAGATTAATACTGTCTGTATGGTTTAAAAAAAATAAAAAAAGTGAACATGTAAAACTGTGTTGGTAAATGTAATGCATTTTGGGTGCACCAAACTTTTGTGCTGGTGCACCTAAGAAAAAAAAGTTTGTCGCACCAGTGCAAAAAGTTAGTCTAGAGCCCTGCTACTACTGTCAGTCATATAAGTACTGAAATGACAAAAGATTCATTAACGCCCGGTGACATTCAGGGCTATTTTATGATTACTGGTAACACAATTCTTACATACTGCACCTTTAAGGCATATGATTTTGCTAAATTTGTAACACACCAGTGCTATCAAATGCAACATTTCAAAGCCCTGTTCCAAATATATCGTTATCTTTTTACTGTGCACTTTGAGTTTTGGTTTAAAATGTAAGGTGACTTACAACTAAAAATGATAATGATTATTATTATTAATATTAATAGTAGTAGTACTGGCTGTTAAGTTGCTGTATTGTGTGTTTCTACTATCAGAACTAATCTCACACTCGGTCTTGTTACCATTAAAAATATGGGACGAGATTTGTGAATTTTTACTTTTAAATTGAAATGTGAAATTTTAGACAGTTTACTATAGTTTTATGAAGACTTATCTGATAATTACAAACGTACAGACATGGCTATGGGCTGATTGCTGTTCACAGGACTACCCAGCCTTGACCCTGTCACATCCTCATTCTCCTTCTCCATGTCCATGATGCATCTTGGGTACAAGGAGCATTGATTTCTAAAGACATGTACGTGCAAAATTCCAAATGCACACAGCATATATGAGGTAGCTATCATCTCCATGCAAATACTTGTAAAAAGAAACAATATTCCCAGCCTAAAGGCATTTAAACACAAGTGACATGAAAGTGCCAAATACTCGCCCACGATTATCTCACATCAGAACAATTCACACCAGAGGCAACTGTAACAATTGTTAAATTAAAGTTCTGGATATATTTCCACCATCTCATTCAACAGAAATAGTCAACATCATCTGGAGTCATCTGTGTTCATCAAATCTGTCCACTATTGTTTCTTGTCTATATACAAACGACATCTGATTAGGCAACGCAAATGGACAATTGAAGGTGCTTTATATAAAATCTATAAGAAAATGTAAATGATTAAAAGACAATTAACATAAAGAGATATAAAACATTTAAAAGACAATAATTTCAGTAAAAGCTCCAGTGAACAGTAATGTTTTCAGGCCTGCTTTAAATGAACTGACTTTTTCTCAGACCTCAGGTATTCAGGTAGTTTGTTCCACAGGTGAGGAGCAGAACAACTGAATGATGCTTTATTTTGTTTGGTTCTGATTTTGGGAACAAACAGTGAACCTGTTCTTGACTACCTATAACCTCAGGGCTCTGGATGCTTCATAGGGCCACGGTTCTCAAACTGGGGTCCACGGACCCCTTGGGGGACGTGGCGCATGTCCAGGGGGTACGCGAAATTATTCACGGTTTTGTTTTTGTTTTGTTTTTTTGCTGTTTTATTTTGAAATGCGGAAGTTTTATTTTGTAGCGAGCGGGCGGAAGTAGCAGCGCTGTTTGACGCTAGCTTGACTAAATTGAGACGGAGCGAGTCACAGGCTATTTTTAGCCACCCTGCAGCGAACATGGATCGATTTTTCAGTCCGCAAAGTTCCTCAAGAAGTGGTAAAAGAAATGACAATGAAAAAAACAAACGTCCTAACCCTAAAAAGAGAAAGTACATTGATAGTTATATTGAGTTTGGCTTCATTGAGAACAATGATGGGAGACCAAAATTCCGCCAGAAGTCTCTGTCTGTCTGTCTGTCTGTCTGTCACACACACACGGTTTTGTGTGTCTTTTGTTCCGTTTATTATTTGAAAATTATTTAAAATTTTTGTTTCTGAAGTGCTCATTTATATTATAATACCTGAAAATTTCACTGGTTTGCACAAAAGCACTATTAAAAAAGGTTATCATTGTTTCATAATAATCATTGTTGAAGTGTTTTGTTTTTTTTTTTAATAATAATTTTCAGTATCGCGAGGATGAGGGTGGACATGGAAAAATTTCACCCCTCCAAGGGGGACCTGGGCCAAAAAAGTTTGAGAACCCCTGTCATAGGGAACCAGCAGGTCTAGGATGTATTTGGGTCCAAGGCTGTTTAGTGTTTTATAGACCAGGAGTAAGATTCTATCCTTTTACCCACAGGAAGAAAATGTAAGTATTTGAGGACCAGTGTGATGTGGTCCCATTTCCTGGTACTGGTCACAACTCTGACATTTTGAATCAGCTGTAGCTGCCTGGTTGATTTGTTTGTTTAGACCAGTGAAGACACCATTACAATAATCTAATTTACTGAAAATGAATGAATGAATGGTTTGTCTTGGTAATAGCCTTGAAATGGTTGTGAAATGTCATGTCTGAGTCAATAATTGCTAAACAAAAATAATACATTAACATTATACAAGGTCATCACTGATGGTGTATGTAACCCAAATTATTTCCAATGATATAGTGGTGTTCACTCTGTAACTATCCTCTATGATCTGAACCTATTCAGTGAGTGGTCAGACTTCAGATGGGTATATATTTTAGAACATTTAATGTATTGCACAAACACACAGAAAGTTATGTCCCAATAAAGAAATTGAAAATTTTGTAAGGAACATAAAATAAGTCTTCAAATGAGTTATGGTGCCATAAACATTAAAAGAAAAACACCCTCAAAATAAAAACGGCCGTTACTACAAACCCAATTCACTTAATTGTAGATTTATACCCATTGACCCACATTCATAAAAAAAAAAAAAAGAAATACAGTTACCCACATAGGACACCTTAAATTTGAAATGTCCGAACACACTCAAAACAAAAGACTAGCGTGTAATTCAAATACCTGTGGAGGTTTCAAACATAATAGCCAACACTTATGAAATAAAAACCCCAAAAATAAATCTTTGCAGGTCTGTTAAATGTCTTTCTCTTTTCCAAAAATGCCCTTTACTCACGGTACCGTAGTTTCAGTCTTCACCGGTGAACCGAAAGAGAGAAAAGAAAAAAAACTCTCTGCCCGTTACACAAGATGGCTGACGACTCCGCTCTCTCGTTGCTGGAGGAACCACTGGCTTCCCTGGTCACCAGGGCGCTATCCAGTCCGCGGGGCTCCCATGTCGGCCAACTCAGTGGAAGCACTGGCTGCTCGGTAGCCAGGATGCTAACTGAGCAGCTAGGTCCAGCAGGGTGCTAACACGTTTAGCTAGCTGTGCGCATGCCCGGAGTTACACTTTCTCAAACCCGCAAATAGTAACCCAAAATAATTATACTCGGTGGAAACACGTTCCCTAAACCTGTCATCGTGCTAAATACCCTCTTTGATTTAAGGTTTACATAAACAGAACCAGTCATGCTTCTCACTCTCTCCTTGCTGCACGCGGACGATCTCGAAAAAAAGCAAAACACACCCACGTGGGGCTCTTCTCGCGAGTATTAAACACACTTTCCTCGAGTTCTTTCGGTTCATTACCTATGTTTTTTTCTCATCTCCCAACCAATGAACTCCTCCTTTTTTTATGCATGCACATTTTAACTGATACCGACACAGTCCGATACAACACACTTAATATTACTTTTTTCATTTTCTTCTAATGCGATGCACTTTTATATCAAATACATGTAAACAAATCATTACACCATTGTAAATGTTTAGCACTTGAAAAATACATTAATTGTATCATTATAAACTCCATAAGACCATATAGGTCTTACTAAAATAAGTCCTTTAAAAAGAGTGAGAAGAAAAGAAAAAGAACAAACCTCAAAACGTGTATCATTCGTTCATTTGTTTTTCAAAATGAAACCAAAAATAAGACAATGAAAAAAACAACTGATTTCTTCATTATTTCTTTCCAAAACCAAAATGAAAAAACGGATAACAATCAGTTTTTTCATTTTTGTGTTGAAATGAATAATGAAAAAAACAGATAACGGCCATTTCCTGTTTTATCCAATTTGGACCTGAGTAATGACAACTGGTGTCATTACTCAGAAATAGGTTTGAAGATGGTTCTGTGGAGTTGAATTAATGTAGAATTCAGACCCAAGCAGATCATTTACAGTTTATATAGACCACAAGGAAATGTTTGAAAAATAATAATTCCATTTAAAAGTGGAAAATATCACTCCTTTAAACTAGTCCTTTCCTGAGTTTTGCACTGGTAGCATGAATGCCCCATCTCTTTCCTTTTAATCTTGACTATTCCTGTTTTCTTGTCATATTAGATAGACTGTTTCCCATCTGGATGTCTGGAGGACATGCAGAATTCGTCAGGTTTTGGTGCAGCATACATTATATCACTCCTGCTTGAGGTGCCAGAACATGTTTGATTATCTCTTCAAATAAAAAAAAAAGCATAGACATTTGATATTATAATAATACTTCTTCTAAGATTCTGGCATCCCCTGTTTTTGGTGTAACCTCTTCATATTGGCCTGAATGCCATTTTTAACGTCAACCTGTCCAGGGACTGTAGGTAGAAATTTTTTGCTATAACCTGGCACAAGCATATTATCTCTTTTGTGTATGTCAATATTTTTATGTGCATTGTCCCTGATGAATAAACTAATAAACTAAATTAAACTAAGTGTAACGGAGTAAAAGTTGTCTAATTCCTCTTGCCATCCCAAAAGCAAATACATACATACAGTTTTGTTATCTCCGAGGGTCTTTGAACGCAGCAGCCCTGCTTGTTGGGGTCATGCAAGCACCTGGCCGTCCTCTGGGTAAGTATGACTCCAACAAGCTCCGCTGTTTGCTTACAAATTACAAAATTATACTAAAGTTTTTATTGTTAAATGTGTATTTTAATTCACGATTGACTATAAATTCGGTTTCATAATAATTACGACGGTTTGGGTTTATTTTTTTTCATAAAAAAATTACTTCGTTTCTTTTTCTTTTGTTAGCTAACTGGTTTTCCCTCCATTTAATTTCAGACCTGTGTGTGTGTGTGTGTGTGTGTGTGCGCGGCTGCTGCGCAACAAAGACTGACTCATATTTTTGTACACCAGGTACAGTTAAGTTTTGTATATATTAATATATATATATATATATATATATATATATATATATATATATATATATATATATATATATATATATATATATATATATATATATATATCATCCTCCCGGATGTTTGAGTTTCTGACTCTATCTCTCAGGCTGAACCCACCATGTTTGTCCAAAACACACAAAAGAATAGACCAGAGCCTGTGGTGTAAAAACATCCTTATCTGGCCTGTGGATGAGTCTCTATAAAGCAAAGCCACAGATGCTCACATGTGTGTAACATTCATGAGTTTATCTACATTTTCATAACCACAACATATACCTGAACTGTTTGTGCTCTTTGTCGCCTCTGTAAAACCAGAAATATTACTGACATCATTCCTCAGTGATTTATTTTGCTGTGCACACATGTGGCATCTGTAAATCTGTTTGTGATTTCCAACTGCATATGTGTGTGTCTGTGTGTGTGCTCTTCACTGACAATATAAAGTTTTCCCAAGGATGTAATTAATTAGTAGCGGGTATTGTAATAATGTCAACATCTAAGTGCTTTATTCCATGCATTATAATCAGCTTTATTATCCCCAGCCTTATTCCCAATTCAATTTTACTCCTCGCTTCCCCCATCACCAGCTCAGGGCCCCACACAACGGCAGGATAAACGATTCTGCTTTGTGCGGCCCGGCTTCCTCATCAGGCGATAAGATTGCGCTGATTAAAGAGATTACTTCTGCTTGACATGTCAATAAATCAGCTTTACGGTTTGTGTTGAGGCTGCGGTGCAGCACTGAGATCCTCTGAGTGATGATGTTGTTTGGTTGTTGCTGTTTTGGGTTCTCAATGCAAACTTTATGAGGCAGGGAACTAGCACAGTGTGAGGATTACTGTGTAGCTGTCAGGCTTGAGGAGTAGTTCTTACTCACTTTCTCCATCTGTTCGCCTTCACCTGCACCAACTGTCTCCTCTCTGTTGTCTGCTGCTCTCTGTGTGGGCTTCAGCCCTTTTCAGTGGGATGGATTTAGAGGTTAAGACTTTAAAGGGGTCTCCTAACAGAAGAAATCATGTCATCAGCCACTTATCTATCAACAAACGGGCATATTAACATTTGTTCTTTAAAAGCTTTGACAAACAGAAGTCAAAACAGCTTCAGTGACACCACACATTAGTTGGTACTTTTGGTATTTAACATTATCATGGTGTTTTTAAGAGTATATTCATATTCGCTAGATCAACAGTGTGGGTGCCATTAGAGTGAGTGGGTATGGGGTTAGTGTTGTAGCCTACCATTACCAGGTAGTTTCACTTTATTTTAGTTACTTAATTCAAAATTATTTATTCTTGAGTCACTTAACAACCTTAAATACCTGGGTATAATTGGGTGTTAGTAACCTCTTTAAATAGTTAAGTGTAATAACCCTTTATAGAATATTCACCAGCAAAATAGTCAAATGTAGGTAAAACACTTAGAAACCAATTTAAGGATTAACAGTATTATTTTACTGTAATAATAAGACTATATATATATATATATATATATATATATATATATATATATATAGTACTTTGACCACCTCTGGTAACAAATAATACTTGGTGAACACAAATGGGAAAAAAAGAAGCATAAGATTGTTGTAAATGATCTGTCAGATTTCAATGCCGTATAAACTACAGGTCAGATACTGTGTGTTTTCAAGGCCCAAACTCAAAAGTAAAATATTTTCCAGTTGCTTTGTATTGTTTTGTTGTGTTTTATTGTCTATAAAGGTGAGGCTTAAGATCGTGTTTGGTTGGTATTGGTTGTTGTTCAGTGGTGTGTTCAGGAACTATTTAAAGAAAAACAAAACCACATTGACTTGTACTGGAATGGGTGCTGAGAGTCTGTAGACTGTGACTGCAGGGGTTACTGAGGGTGGAATAATATTTCTTTTAGTTTGCATGTATCACCAATATCACAAATCAACACCAGTACTCCACACACGTGTTATTTACCCAACGCTATAACATTAAAACAATGTACAGTTAAAAATTATCATGTTGAATCAGTAAAAATAGATACAGTCGTGCCTCTACTTACGAAATTAATTCCTTTCAGAAGTGTTTTCGTACTAGGAATTTTTCACAAATAAAGTCACATTTTACGTGTAAAAGGCCTTATTTGTACCAAAGCCCCAAATACTACTCCTCAAACCCTTTAAAAAATATAAAAATGTACCAATTTCATAATGAAATATGTGTTAACAGTAACAGAAAATGTAGATTTAGATGTGATTTATTGGTCTCAGTGGATAAATGTGTCTTCACTGACTGAACATTAAACATTAAACCATTCAAATGAACCAGACATGTGGGTCATTTTCATACCAACTCTGTGATGAATGAGGGTCAAAGGCTCATGGAAAGCGTCATGGGTAGCTCCTTCATAGCCAATGGGATGCTACGTACAGTAATGTATATAGTATTTAAGTTTCAGGGGTTTCGTTTTGTAAATAGAATTTTCTTTTGTATTCAGAGGCGAAAAATTGAGGTAAAGGTTTTTCGTTACTTGGATTATTCGTTAGCTGGGTCTTTCGTAAATAGAGGAAACTTTGTGCTATCTCTCAAAATGTACTTATAATGTGGTCATGAGTGAGATTATTTTTGGTGGGGAGCAGTATCCAAGTCAGTTTTCAGCTACACAATAATTACATATCACCACTGTGATACACCAAAAGACATGCACAACTATTTTTAAATATTAAATAAGACAAAAAACAAACAAACATGTTTTCAGTCATGTTTTTTTTGTATAAATTTCACCCATCTATCCTTCTAGCACCTTTTTCTGTGACTATTGTTGAAGTCTCTGAAAAGTGTATTTTCCACTGATAGTATGAACAATGAATTTAGACCAAGGGTGAAAGTAGTACAGGTACAACAAATTGCATTAAAAAAAAAGAGAAATTTGATATTAGGCTAAAACTAACCATATATGGAGCTGATATTTCAGTTTGTTTCTTGTATTAGTATTGGTCTGTTGTGTTGGCCCATATGCTCTTCTTTTCCTGCTATGATTTATTGACAGGTGAAGGAAACAAAACAAGAGAAAAATGGGGAGAAAACTAAAACGCAGAGAAAAAGAAAAGGGAAAAAGGGGCAAAAAGAAACAAAAAAGGAATAAAGAATAAAAAATGGGGGAAAAAAGAGGAAATAGTGTAGAAACGAAATGAAAACAGGAAGAAAAAATAGAAAGTAACATAAAAAGAGGAGAAAATAGAAAAGAAAAAGGAGAATAAAAGAAACACAAAGAAAAAAAACAGAATGTGGATGTTTGGTCATATTTATAAGTTTAATTAATTGTAATTAATGAAGATTTTTGGACATTTATTTTCATTTGACAAAGCAAAAAAAATAATAACAGTATCATAATAGTATCAACATTTCCTGAAAATTTAACCCAATCCATCCATAATATTTTGAGTTATGTTGCACACAGACAAAATTCCTTGGTTGAGTAACTACATTTGAATTCAAATTACACACAGTCCTCACAGGCTGTGTCATACAAACGTCACTTATTTAAATATTACTATTTAGTTAAATTATTGCAGCTGATTCCTATCATTTTCCTCTTCATGTGAGACAGATTGGTGATGCCTTAGTGCTCTCAAATGACAAACCACTACTGATGTTCATTACTATGAGCACTGTAACTTGTACCGACCAACATGTTGTTCCATGCTTTCATTCTGCTCTTAAATATATATAAGATTGAAATTCACTTAACTTCTTCATGAAAGTGCACCCATTTGCATAACTTCAAACGCTGTCAACTAAAAGCTGACACATAACAGATAATGGTTTTAACAGAGTAATAATAATTATAGAAATAAAAACAGCCTTTATTTCATTACAACTGCTCCATAGTCAACAAAGCTGATTCTACCCACACACTCACAGACTGTCCACATGATTTAATACCTTTATTATGTAAAGTATGTGCATGTATACTGATACTGATAGCACTAAGGTTGTCTATACCTGGAGCATTTCAGTGTTTTTTCTGTGTTTAATTGTGAATATCTGCTGTGTGCAATAATGGGGGATGGACAAACCCCCAGGGAACAGCAAGTATCCCATTAAACATTAGTTAAACACAGGGTTTAGGCTTCCTTTTCTTAAGCAAACAGCTATATTTACATTCGACGTATCTCACAAAACCACACTATAGGACATGTAAGTATTTTCTATTATAATTCGACGGCTGTCTTCCTCCTCTCATCTCTTTCTGACAAGTTGCTGAAATCCTTGGCAGGTTAATGCTATAGCTGTCAAATTAACAGTGTGTTTCCTGTTTGGATAAATGTGCAGATGGTTTCCATATGCAAGCAAAATACAAACCTGTTCACTAAAACATTGGTCCATTGTTCAGTGGATGCAAGACTTACATTTGTAATAGAAAACATAAGGAGAATCCTTTTTGTTTGCCTGTTTTCTTCACTTTCTCTCCATATTGAGAACTGGGAACTATTGTTCCTAGTTTTTATTTCTGTCACCTGAACATACCCATTACAATAAACCCACCATGCAACTAAAGTGATAATTCCTGACTCCAAAAAAAGACTAAAAATGCTAATATTTAAATCCTAAGCATTATTTACCAGTGATAGTGAATGTTAACTTGTAATCAGTTTAAGCGAGAAACAAATGAAGGAAATCTAGTGGTGTCCAGCCTGCGCTTCCTCCTGTGCATGTACTTAGATCTTCAGATACATCAGTGTTTCTCAACAGGGGTGGTGGGACACCGTCCGGAGGTGTTAGGAATGACAGAGTTGAGAGGGTGGTGCTGAGGCCAAAATGGGGGCGTAAGTCTGTTTAAGTGTCAATATCAAGATGAACAGCATGTTATGTCAATGCCCCCCTTTCCTATTGCCATAACTTCACCATTCCTTGGAGGAATAAAAAGCTAAGTTATCTTCAGTATTTTGTTATTTTATTTTGAAAAAAAAAATAAAAATAATAATAATAAAAAAATATATATATTTGTATCGCACCTTTCATACAAACACTGTAGCCCAAAGTGCTTCACATTGATTAAAAATTAAAATACAATTTTAAGACAGGGTGAAATAAAAAGAATACATTAAAATTTGATTGCACGAAAATGATAAAATTACAAAAGTACAAGATTATAAAATTTCAATAAATAAAATGACAAGAGTGCAGATAAACTGATTATAAATACATTAAAAAAATACATTAAAATTTGATTGCACAAAATTATAAAATTACAAAAGTACAAGATTATAAAATTTCAATAAAATACAAGAGTGCAGATAAACTGATTATAAATACATTATAAAAAAAATACATTAAAATTAAAATACTGTACTGTCTGTTTCTAACTTGTGAAAATTTGTCAATAAACACACAGCAAGTGCAATTGTTTTGTTTGTATTAAGTCATAGGATAAAAGAATACAAGTTAAAACTGGAATTGAGCTAAACACATTTACATACATACAGTCTTTTCAAATTGAGTGGACTTTAATGATAACTCGAAAATAATGATCTGCACAGAGGAAACTTCTGTAGTCATGTACTCGGTCAAGGCAAACCTAACAGTCTGAGCACCACAGTCACCACAGCTGCATTGCCAACGTATTCACCTGGCGGCCATTTTTACGCTTGAGGGGTACGGAAGTTCAACAGAAGCACACAGTTCCATATATTGTCAATCACTAGCCGGGGTTGTCAACATGCCAGCAGTTTGGACCACCAATATCTCCATCATGCTGGAGTTAATAATCGATATTGTTGAAAAATGGGCGTGTAAGGACTGTAATATTCCCTGGGCTGTCTTGCTGAAAGACTACAGTAACTGGGTTGAAGCTACATAACGTTTAAGTAGGCTATTGGCACCGCTAGCATATCATCATTACTTACACGCTAACAGCAAAATGGAAAGCATGATCTTGAAACAGCTTATAGAACGTAGTGTTATGTAATTACACATTCATATATCATCATGACAGATGATAGATTAGATGACCGTTAGCATTATTTATCATTGATGCTAGTCTGGTAAGTTAAACTTATTTTTATTTTATTTATTTTTATTTTATTTTATTTGTTTATTCGAACAGGTAAAATAAAATACGTAAAACATACAAAGTATTTAATCCGAAGTTAAAACAACACCTCTTTAGTATCCTTAATAGTTATACCTTGTTCGAAAGGGTGTAGGATGAAGTTAACAAAACTTGTCTAGTCCTACCCCTTTGTATTACTCAGTCAGAGCATATATTATATATATATATATATATACATACATATATATTTATATATATATATATATATATATATATATATATATATATATATATACATATACACACACACATATATACACATATATACACACCTATATACATACACATACACACACATACATACATACATACATACATACATACACATACATATACATATATATACACATACACATACACACATATACACATATATATATATATATATATACATATACACATACACATACATACATATACACATACATATACACACACATATACATACACATACATACATCCATACACATACACATACACATATACACATATACATACCTATATATATACACATACATATACACATATATACATACATACACACTAAACCAAAAAGAAAAGAAAAGAAAAGAAAGCGCAACAGAAAAAGGGAAACCTGTTCCCTGCTAGAAATTCATATTTCTAGCAGGGAACTTAAACTTAATGTGTTAGCTAATGCATTTCAGTGGACATAATTATCCTTATCTTAGTGTGAAATATAGACCAGGATCCTCTTCATGTTTTTGATCCATCCAGTGCCTTATCTTTAGGGAAACGATGGAAGGTCTGTCCACGGTATGATTTTCGGGACAGTGTTGTATGTAGTAACAAGTGTACCCCTCAATGTCATTTGAAAGTTCCGGGTGAATAAGGGCGTATTCACACTGCACTCAGAAAATCCGGACTTTCCAGGAAAGTTCGAACCTTATTGACAAGTGTGAAACCTCCCCCGAACCTTGGTCTGGACTAAAGACCGAGTCTTTGGTCTGAGTTGAGGAGGTAGTCTCAGTCCAGACCAAGGTTTGCTGGTGCACAGTGTGAAAGGTCTGTTTAGGAAAGTCCGGACTATCGGACCAATTACGTCACAGTCACGTGCGCGGAATCTAGTCAACGTCCAAGCATGAGTCGCGGGAATACATGGGGAGACGAGGAAACCAGGTATTTCATTGAAATTTGGTCGGATGATACTGTAAAGACTGAATTAGAAAAGACTCATAAAACTAGTAACTGGGTCCATTTCCTGCAACAGTGTAGCGCGCTTATCTACTAACCAATCAGGGTCGAGTATAGAGAGACGCACGCTGTACACGCATTGACGACATGACGTTCTAAAGTCCGTTGGTCCACTTGATTCAATACAGTGTGAATGAAGACTGTAAATAAAGTCCGGATTATAAGTGCAGTGTGAAAAGGCAAAAAAAGGTTCTGGTCCGAATCTTGGTCCGGACTTTACTATGTGAATACGCCCTAAGACTCATGACCTGTCGTAACTGGTGTTGGAAACAGTGAGCTTCTTCTGTCAAGGTAGGATTACCTCAGAGCAGGATCCTAGAGAGCTGCTATCCTGCATGTTTTAGATGTTTCCCTCTTCCAGCACACCTGAAGGTCGTTATCAGTGTTCTGCACAGCTTGATGATAGGCTGATCATTTAAATCAGGTGTGTTGGAAGAAGGATACATCTAAAATATGCAGGATATTGGCTCCCACGGATCAGGGTGTCAGACCTTTACCTTAAGAAGATGAAAATATACATATCAAAGAGATACCATAGAATTGTATTCAGTAATATTTTCCATTTTAACCCCTTACAATCCTGTGGTGATTTTGCTTAAAACAGCTAAAAAAAAAAGTCCTCTTCAAAATAAAACTGCAGCTGTTCTCCAACCGTTTGGTGTACACATAAAAGACCAGGCTCTTTTATAAAGGTAACAGTAGTTTGGACCAAAATACTCACTTGGGTTGTTTATGTGACAGGTAAAAAGCTCTAGACTTAGAAACACAAACGCATTCCACATTTTCTTTATCCCTAACCTTAATTACCACCGCCAACGAAGGTGATGTAATCATCCAGATTCTTTTGTCCATCCATCTGACTCTTAGCATCATAACTCAAAAAGTTACTGACTGATTTTAACAAAATTTTCACAAAATGTCCAGTATGACAAAAGCAATAAATTATTACATTTTGGGTGTGATCTGGATCACCATCTGGGTCTAGGATTTTTTAAAAATGATTCTTTACTTTGGGAGAAATGATTCTAACTCAATATATAATATTGGTGGAGGTCTGCCCTTCCCCACTGCTTTTCTATATATTTTTTGTTAAACCATTGTGTATAATCACCAGTGTTGGAGACAGGTCACACTCTTATCCTGAACAGTTCTACACATTGCAAGATCATAAGATAATTGTAACGGACCACAAAAAACCCAAGCGCAGAACAGGAGACGTATGTAAAAGTCCAAACAATGCTTTATTTTAACACTGGTTAGAATACTGGCACAGAGTGATGAAGACAGGCTCTCGTTCGAGTCTCTAGAGGCTAGGCTGTACTTATCCAAGCCGGGCTCGAAGGTCTTCCTTGGATCCGGGAGCGGAACTGGAATCGGATCGATTCTGGTCCACCGTTGGGGCAGATGACGAGGCTCGTAGTCAGGGTTCGTTCCGGGGTCAGGGCAGGCAGCAGAATTCAGAGTCGGTACACGTTCCAGGGTCAGGGCAGGCGGCGAGAGGCTTAACAGGATCCGGATCGGGTTCAGAAACAGACAGGAGTAAAAGGCAGAAAACGGAGGTCGGACGGAAACAGGACTGGTACACGGAAACACAGAAGAAACAGAATGCTGGATAATCAGAGGACTGGTCATGATAATCTGGCACAGAGACAGGTCTGAGAGCGGGTTATATACACCTCACCTGATGAGCTACATCTGCTCTCACCAGGTGAGGTGCATCAATAATTATAGCCAGGTGAAAAGGTGAAGACAGACACAGAACAGAGACAGGGCAGGAAAACACAAAAACACAAGGAACAGAACATGACAATAATAAAGCTACATATGGCAGATATGGACTGAAACGCCAATGTCTTTGCACTTTGCAGAGGATTTTATTTGTAAGAATATCAGTTTTGGAAAGAATGAATAACTGTTGAATGCATCAACAAAGTGTTCTACACTTTATAAACTCCTTCTCCTTACCTTCAAGTCCTATCATATCCTGGCCCCTCTTTACATTTCCGACCTCCTCCAACAACACCACCCTACTCGTCATCTTCGCTCTGCAAATTCAAACCTCCTCGTGCCCGCCGTCCGCACCAAGCATCAAACATTGGGGGACAGACATCGCCCCCCAACTCTGGAACTCTCTCCGACTACAAATCAGGAACTCGGACTCACTATCCTCATTCAAATCCATCTTAAATGTCATCTTTTCAAACTGGCTTTCGCTTAGTTTATATTAAAAGATTTTTAATGCATTGCTTGTTTGTCTGTTATGTAAAGCATCTTTGAGTGTCCAAAAAAGCGCTATATAAATTTGAGGTATTATTATGCTTCAAATACACATATTTTAGCCAAAAAATATGAAAATAAACATTTCACATAAGAGGCGCATTAATGTGGGAACTGTATATAAAGATCTTATTAAAATAATGTCATCTGTGTCTAAGGACTGGGACATAATGCTGGTAAAAGGATAACGGAGGTAATCATTGATCATTTTAAAGAAATATTTGTCAGATTTAAACACTATACTAACAGATGTCTAGTGTCTGAATAAGCAGAACAGACAGTGTGTTAAATCCACTGAATGAATCCCATTCTAATGGATGTGTGTTTGGATAATAGTGGTCTACAGAGACTTAGAGATGACAGAGAGTCCATGTGTCCAGAGGATCATCTGATGGTGATGGCGGTGCAGTCCCTCAGCTTTGTTTCATCTGTTGTTCAGCTTTAGAGGCAGCTGAACCCATGGGTGTGATCACACTGCTGCTGTTGCTCACAGAGGCTACAAAGTGCAATTTCCTTTTGTTAGAAGTCTGTTCACAGCAGAGGGCTGGGGCTCAGTCATGACTAGCGGCCCAAAACATTGTTCATTTTCTGTCCTTCTGGGTCAGAGGAGGATGAGGGCTCTATCTTTGTGACGTCTGAGATTAAATGGCACAGTGGGACAACAACTTTAACACTCAAACATCAGACCTGAATATACTCTAAAATTACTCCTGAACCTTTAATCATATTAATGTGGTTCATATGATTGAATATTATTCGGCTTTTCAGAAGCTGTGTAATGAATGTGTAAAATGTCTACAAAAAATTTACTTAAAAAAAAAGGACAGAATCTCCTGGAGTGACCATGGTGTAGTATTATGGACTGTCATCATGTGGATTAATGTACTGATATATTCAATCTGTGATCAGCAGATCACAGAGACAACTGTCTGACCCTTCAGTGTCTGCAGGGTTTATAAGACATCTGTCTCCTAAACAAACACCAATAACCACACGTCATGCTGCTTCATACCGCTGCCTACCTCAAAAGTTCTTATTTTATCTATTTATTGTATTTCTGCACTTGAAAATTCACATTATACATAGTATTTTTGCACTTTAGTGTTAGGCTACGTTTATACAGAGATGATCAGAAGAGAAGATGTAAAACTGGTGTGTCATCTTAACCTTTTTATTTGCATTTACACACACATTGTCATTCAGAAGTCTTCATGCATACAGGGACATGAGAGTGTGTAGAATTGGATTGATATGCATTCCAGGCTGTAGATAGAATGTTGCCTTGTCAATGTGCATGTGTAACAGCAATAATTTTGCGTTTTTGGCCGTGAGATGGAAATGCGACAGTGAATAGTTTAGAGATTTCTACTCTGGAATGAGTCTTCAGATTTTTGTGTAGTTCTCATATAAATGAAAGGAACTTCTGATAAAATATTTGTTGTTTTTAACCGCAATCGTCCTCATGTAAACAGCTCCTTAGACTAGTCTTAGTATTTTTAACCTCACTTAGTTTGACTAATTTTCTCATGTTGATGGGAAATGTGCAATCTAAGAATTTCACTATATGGCATCAAGCTTGTGTGTCTTTTTTACTGTGTATGTAACAATAAACCTCTTGAATCTTATAAGTCAGATCGGAAATGTGCAACTATCATACCAAAATTATTATATTAGGTGTGTTTCCACAATCAGAACTTCCGAGCCATTTTACAGGAATTTCACATTATGCGTGTGTTTCTATTGACCAGGCCGTTCTAACAGAGCCACCTTCCGGAACTTTTACTGGAACCAACGGAGTACCTGCTCAAGGGTAGGTACTTGAGAGCGGACCTGTAGAGTCACTGGGCAGAAGTTGCACAGATTGGTTGTCGCGAATGACATCAACAAATTGTGACAAACAACTCAAGAGTAGTTGCTGGCGGAAGTTTACCACACAACGAAGCAGAAGAACAGCGAAAAGGAGACGACAGATTGGACAAGAAGAGTGTCCATGTCTAGTCTGGTTGTGATTTCCTTCTTTACTGACAATTTGTTTTGGTATTTTTTGTGTGCGGCATAGTCAATACAGTCGATATTATAGGTCAGTTGTGTCAGGCCCACTGGGAGGCGGGGCTGAGAATTGGGAACTCTTTGCTTTGTATGGAGAGGGGGGTTGGCTCTCAAATGGTTTTGTCCCAGTCCGGCCAAAGGTGGCAGCAGCCCTTTGTGTGCTGTGTGTCTTTTATGCTGCCTGAGTGATTCTTGGAGTCAGAGAGAGATGCGTGTTTGGGTAACCAACTGAAATGATTGTACATGTTGGATTTTTTTCTCCCCATTATTGATTATACATCGTACAAATGTGATAATTATCGGACATCTGGCAACACTGACCAGATGTTAGACTCCAGGAAACACAAAAGGTAACACAGCATTAGTTACTGCATTTTTTTATCAGTGGCTTTTAAGCAATTTGTCTGCAAAATGTCTGGATAAACTAGTAAAAAAAAAAAAAAAAAAAGCTGGTTGTGGTTCTTCACCTCTACTGTTGCAGAGGTGGAAAGAACGATACGTGCAGGAGTGTTGGCTGACAAAGGGATTAAGGCTACACCATAGAGCATGGGTCTACGGTGCTTCCATCAGACTAGTTCTGATTTATGGAGGGGAGACCTGGATCTGACTGATAAAACTGAGAGTATTTTAAGAAGTACAGACATGAGAATGCAGAGGTACATGGCGGGAGTTCACTGGCAGGACAGGATTTCCAATGCAGCAATGTTGGAAAAAACAGGTTTGGAGGACTTCGGAGAGATACTGAGAAGGGAAAGATTGAAGTGGTTTGGGCACGTGAGAAGATCCAGAGATGGGTTAGTAAGACATGTACTTCAAATGGAGGTGGAGGCGACCACCAGGCCGGCCCAAGAAATCCTGGAGGACGACTGTGGAGGAGGATATGGAGAAACTGGGTCTAAATGAGGAGAGGGCTGAGGACAGGCATGAGAGACAGAGAGAGAGAGAGAGAGAGAGAGAGAGTACTGGTTCTGAGGAGTAGGCTGTGGTGAAGATACTTTTGAGGGTGGAGAAAATCTTGGAAAACTCAGTTCATCCTCTTCATCTCAGTCAAACAAGACAGAAAATCAACTACAGTGGAAAACTCTAAACTCATTCAGATGCAGGTGGAGAATATGCTTCACACCTCAGACTGACGCTCATGAACTGATGATCGCTGCCTTTTTAATTCCCTTTTTTCTTTCTTTTTTTTAAATTGAGCTGATGAAAACTATGCAAATGAAAATCAATAAAGTTCATCAGTATATTTATCTCCTGTATCTATTTGTACTGATAGGCTCTTAGTTGTGTAACCCATCAGATAACCCAGGATGTTGCTTGAGATGATAAAGGAATAACTATGGATACATAGATAAGGAAACATGTGTTTGATCTGATATCGAATAAATGATCAGCAATTATAAAATCGTGACTATTGGCTGATGATTCTGTCCATGTCAGAAGAAGTCACTTTAGATATCGTGTCAATATATTTTATGTCTATTTTCAGAGGCAGATAAAAACAGATACTTTATGCCAGGCTGAAGAAATTTACAGGATGTTTTTGTCGCGCAATGCATCATTGTATTATAGTATTTAGTATTTAGTTCACCTAGTTTTTTTTAATCTTACCTGTGTATATCCTATATTGCCTGTATACATCTTTATTTGTTGTAGGTGTGTCTCATCTGTATTATAGAGTTAGCTTTTGTGTATTTCAGTAGATTTAGCAGTACTCTTATAGTACATGTACTGTACAGGGTTATTCAAAATTAATGAACTGATTTCATGACGCATTGTTTCAGATCTCAAGCATTGTAATGGAATAAGTCTTATGTACATTGCCCCAAATTTCCACAAAGTATGACATTTATACTACATATTTTTAATGTTTTTTTAGTTTGTTTTGTTCAAAATAAACTTCAATCAATCAATCAATCAATATTACAAGTGAAGAACACAGTATGTGCAAATGCTTCTTATTAATCACATAAGGCATGGACACTTCATATTTGATATATTCTATTTGTGATGAATAATTTATCGTGCAGTGACTCATTTTGTAGTATTCTATGTAATGTATTGTTTTTTGTGATTTTTCTGCTAAATATAACAGAGCTACTAAACTGATTTTTATTGTTCCTGTGACTATTCTATTAAATTCTGCTGTAGTCATTAAGATGCAGAAGAATATGATGAACACAATGTACAGTACAATATGTAGAGTTTTTATTTTGTTCGTAAGCACTCAGCAAATCAAACATAAACTATTGGAGTAAGTTTTTTTTAATGTTATCTCTTCATATGTACTTTGTCTTTTTTCTTAGCAGGTCTTTTTGAATGTAATTGCATCAATAAAACAAATACAACTAATAACCAACACAACTGTGAATCCTGTCTTAAACCAACCAATCATTCCTTTTCTCTTGATTACACTTTCAGCCTCAGGAGAAGCCCTGATCTTCAGGATGACAGGAAAGGAGCTGGAAATAGAAAGAGGAAACGATTTAGAGGAGAAATCGATCTGTAAGGAAATATAATTACTAGACATAGCGTTAAATAATAAATGTATAGGTCATCTATTAATAACTATACACACATCAGTAGCCTTTTTTTCCACCCTCATGTCCAGGAACCATCTTTGAAGTGAATTCCTGGTAATCGATGTGGTTCACATTTCCATTAGCCTCAAATTTGTGGAAAATGTATTCAAATCAGGCGTTTAAAGTCGCCAACTTGTAAAAGTCCAAACAAATATTGTTGGTCGCCAGACAGGACAATGGTTAAAGTTCACATCAACCTGCTAAAATATTTCATTTAAATTGGACAGAACCCCCCCACCACCCAAAAAACTGCTCACGTTATTGTCACAGAATTGGTATCAGACAACATCATGAAATTAAGGGTTATTCATTTTCTTAACTGAAATGACTATTTCAGAATTTTCATTATAATCATTGTTGGTCAGTCTTCAGTTCAGTTCAGTTCATACTTTAGGGGAGGTTGTACAGCCATGTTTCCACTATGCAGTACACTACAGTATGGGTCAGGTGTGGTTGGGTATGGTACAGGTCTCTTCTGGACAGCTTGTGTTTCCATTGTCTAGGCCAGGGGTGTCCTGGAGGGCCAGTATCCTGCATGTTTTATATATTTCTCTCTTCTATCACACCTGGAAACCATTACATCATTATCAGCCTTCCCCTGAGCTTTATGATGAGTTGATAATTAATTAAACCAGGTGTGGTGGATGAGGGACATATCTAAAACCAGGCAGGATACCGGGCCTCGAGGACTGGATTTGGACCCCCCTGGCCTAGGCAGACCTTCAGAAGGAGGTGTGCCATTTGGTGGAAGTGTCATCACGTAGTATGAGGTGTGCTGCGAGTTGGAAATATAAACAAACAGAGCGGTGAGGTACAGCGGGGTTTCCCAACCCTGGTCCTCAAACACCACTATCCTGCATGTTTTAGATGTTTCCTCCTTTGAACACACCTGACAGTCATTATCAGTCTTCTGCAGAGCTGGATGATAGGCTGATCGTTTGAATCAGGTGTGGTTGGAGAGAGAAACATCTAAAACATGCAGGATAGTGATACTTGAGGACCATGGTTGGAAAACACTAAAGTAGAGGAATAACACAGAGTCATTTCCACTGTTATGGTCCTTCACCTGCCGATAATCACTGCACAGCTTTTTCAGTTTAGTCATTTTATTTCAAATATGTCAAGCACAAAAATATTTGATCTTTCAAAAGCCAATAATTGATAAAATAACAAGACAATATAGAATAAATTTTTAAAAAAACAAGACGGCAAGTAGCATATTCGAAAGGGAATGGGGAGAAGTATATATATGAAAAAAAAAATTAACTTCAGTTTAATCCAGCACTGATTGAATGAAGCCCCTCTCTGCCATTTTAGCCCAAACCAGCTGGAACACTTTTTCATAGCAAACAGCCCCGCCCACCTCCTGCTGTGCCGCCTCCTTACCAATAATGTATAATAAAACTAGTACCTCATCATTTGTTGTTCTTACGTGCTGCACGATGACACTTTTCCTCAACCAATCACCATCTGGCAGTGCTCGGCTCCTCCCAAATGGGAGCGGTATGGTACGCTTGGCACCCTAACCAGTAGGGTGACCAAATTAGTAACGGGTACCATGGGTCCAGTATGCTTTCGTCATAATGGAAACGCTAAAATAAGTGTACCATTTTGAACTGTACCATAACGAACAACAGAGTGGAAATGAGGCTTATATGTGGGAAAGGGGACAAAAGATGAATGGGGGGGTGGGTGGCGGAGTCTGCACTCTCCTAATTGGTTCTCCCCTCACATCTCACCTCCTGCCTGTGGACAAGTAAAACCTCGAAATAGAGAACCTTGTGTCAGAGTGATGATTTTTGGTCTTAAAAATATATCTCACAATCCACTGCAATGTTAGTCATCTGCTTCAGATTGGAGAACAGTCAATCCACTACAGTGTGAATCTGACTCAGACTCAAGTGACTCATATAAATCCTATCAGTGAGAGATTCTGAATGATTTCGCATCCTGAAAATGACCTGCATTTCCCATCATGAAGCCACACACTGGCTTTAACATAGTGTGTGAACTAAAGTCTGTTCTGGAGCTGCCCCTCAAGCAGGACCAGTTCTGGTCAATGTGGTGCCTTAGGCGAACACCTACTATTGTCGGCCACAGGCATTTACACACTTAGCTATACACTGAAAAAGTAAAACATTGAAACAACTTAAAAATTCTTCTTCAATAGAGTTGAGTGACTCAAATTACATTATATAACAATATCACTAACCCTATGCAATTTCATTTGGTTCACTCAACTAGATTTTTTTTTTCATGTGTGACCATAAAAAGTCAAAATTGAAAAATTTTAAGTTGATTCAATGTTTTACTTTTTTCAGTGTCGAGATCTTAGTGCTGCACAGATGTCTGGTGGTAACAAAATGGGGGGAGCATCTCATACGTGCTGTTTTTTCCACTTCGCTGAAACGTCTGCTACCAGCTTGTGTTGTGGACGGCCAGCTTCATTGGGTTCCTCCTCAGTGCCCCCACAGCTGTGACACTTCTGTGGAACAAGACACAAATTCTCCAGAAGTTTATAGCATCCGAGCTCTGAAAACATCTTTAGAATATTGCTCCTTATAGTCGTTACAGTATATATTACTCATATTAAGACACTATACAGATAATAGTAGGATAGTGTCAGTTTAAGGCCTATAAACATTATATGAAATAGATTATACAAACTAGTCAATGTAAGAATCATTTGATGCAAAACCAACATCTAAGAACAGTGTAGTCAAAGAAGGTAAAGCAAAGACGGCCTAAGATGGACTTTGGAAGGGCTTTTATTGCCATTACATCTAATAAAAATGGTAAAAGCAATCACATGTGTTTGAGTCCTGCATTTGGGTCCATCTTCTCTTTAGTAATCGTAACATACAGTTGCACATAACTGGAAATTAGAGACGTGACATCTTATAATGAGTTCCAAATGCAGCGATAAAAAACTTGGAACATTAATAATTGGAGTCTCAAATAGTCCTTTCTGTTTTTTTAGGGATTTTTTTTCTCCTTACAAAATGCGCAATTCCTAATAAATCACACAGAGTGTTACAAAACTTGCATATTTGAAATTAATGTTTTAAAAATTAGAATGTTGTGTTACCTTTTAGGGTGACAGTTCAGTACCTGTCCTGGGACTGCAGATAAAAAAAGAGCCATTGGTCTAACTCTGGTACATTTATTGAAATATGAATTATTCTACAATGTTCCTCTTAAATACACCAATAAATAAAAATAAGTTAGAAGCCCTGGCACCTGGAGAACATTATATTATGAAATATGGGGGGAGGGTTCAGAGACTGTCTGGATTTAATTCATTTTTGACAAAACAAAACCTAATTCAAAAATAAATAAATATGACTATTAGTGCCTTGTGAAGGAAACATTGTTGTATGGAAATAATATATATGTATACTGTGTGTGTGTGTGTGTGTATATATATATATATATATAATATATATATATATTTAATGAAAATTACTAACAAAAAAGCAAAAACGACACAAAACAAAAACATCTGACATCTAGTATTTTCCAGGGCGCCTATCAGTCGTGGTCATGTCTGTTGTCTCCCCTTGGTGGAGGATTTTTGTCCCAGTAATTACACAGATACATCCATCAATGCCAATGATTCATTTTTAGATCAATCCTTAAGGGGCCTTAACTGCAGGTTATGATGATTAATGTTTCTCTAAATGCAGTCACATGCATCCTGTACATATTTGGACAGTAAAGGCAGCCATACTTCCTAAATGATCAGTGCAATGCTTTTGTGAAACCCTTTGAATTAACCCATGAAAACTCAAATGTCCACTGTCATATAAAAGCACCTACTGGTCCAAACTGTAATCCTATCAATACCTGAAAATAATTATAATGCAGTTTGTTCATCTTTTCATGCTCATCAGATATGATCCATTTGGATATTCAGAGGCTTCTTAGTTACCATGGAAACACTGTCATCTTCTACAACATTGATTCACCAGTAACATCAATAAAGTTAAATCAATGCCAGTGAATGGAAACACTTAATGATATATTTTCCTGAAAAGGTCACAGTTTCTTCACTTTTTGGGGGGTTTTTGACACCGTAAGTACTTGACTCTTATGACTACCTTCATGATCAATCAATTAAACTTAAGGAAATTAATGATTTTTACTGAAAAAAAAAGGCTAAATCCAAGGTATAATATTATAATAAATAGCGATAAATCACCTAAGGTTGAATATAGAGAAAACTGCAACAAAAGTCATACCTATAGGATCCATTTGGGCTAAAGCTGAAAGTCTAGGTTAAAAATGGGTTAAAGTTGAAAAATCTGTGTATCATTCGTTCTTTTGATTTCAACTGCCAATCAAAAACAAAACAATAAAAAAGAAGATGGATAATTTTCATTTTCTTAATCCAACACGAAAAACAAATATATGCCTGGTTTTCAGATTTCAAATTTAGGCTCAGATTAAAAATACGAAATGGAAAACGGACCAATTGACTGAATTTGATTTGTTTGTACTTACGTGACCTGGAAGTTTTGCGTACAGCAGTTCAAGTAGTTATTTTATTTATCAATAATATTTTCTATTAATCATGCTTTGGTGCCAGCAGCCAGGAAAGAGAGAAGTAGAAGCAGGGACAGGAGAATGTTAACTCTTGGATGTCAGTCAGAATGAATGAGGTTTAAAGCAAACTTTATTAATATAGCGCCCACTTCAGGCAGCAGCCACAGAACACTTTACAATAGAAAGAATAAACTACACAACAGCATAGCCTACATAAAAGCACAGAGTGACAGTCAAAGGTTCTGGATAATAAACTGCTAAAGTCAACTATAACCAGCTAGCTAGCTAACGCTAAGCTATCACCATTTAACATTAATCTAATTCTGTCAAATAAACTTCCTTCATTGTGACTGAGTTCCAAAAGTCACCATTCTCCTCTCACTGCTTCTACTTCTGCCTTTCCTGGCTGCAGGCAGTGTTGGCACCAAAGCATGACTAATAAAAAAAAATATTATTGATAAATGAAATAGCTAAATCCTTCATATTACTTTAGCTCAAACTGGTGCATACAGAACTTCCAGGTCACGTAAATAGAAACAATTAAATATTAAAATTCAAACTTGGCCAGTTTTTCCATTTCATATTTTTGATTTAAGCCTAAAATCAAAATATGAAACACTAGGCATATATTCGTTTTTTGTTTTGGATTAAGAAAACATAAAAATAATCCATCTCCTTTTTATCTTTTTGTTTTTGATTGGCAGTTGAAAAACGAAAGAATGGATGATACACGTTTAATTAATTAAGGTTTAATTTGATTTACACTTTAAGGGGGGAATTGCTATAGTTCTAAAATATCTCACCTGGTCAACTGGTCAACTGGTCAGTCCAGCTGACCCAGGAGCCAGGCTATGGCCTTGGACAGAAACTATTACTAGAAAACAGATATATTTGGGAACACACTAATCTTTGGCCATGAGGCAGGGATGCAGTCCGGAAGACAGACCATGATAGACCATGATTGTTTGGGCTAAAATATGTAAAATGCAGAAATAAGTGGCTGACACGAACCAACACATGCAGGTGAAGGGATAGCTAATTGGAACTGAACATGAACAGGAACACCTCAAGTTCCACCTGTGGGTGGGGAAATGGGCGATGGATGAAATATTACCAAATTAAATATAAACAAATGAACATTAGACTTTAGACTGTTGATCAGCGCTGATCAATTGTGCGTTTTTGGTTTTAATCCAATTAAACCTTAATTAATTAAAAGTGTATCATCCATTCTTTCATTTTTCAACTGTCAATCAACAACAAAAAAATAAATAAAAAGGAGATGGATTGTTTTAGGTGTCCTTAATACAAAACAAAAACAAATATATGCCTGGTTTTTCATATTTCGATTTTAGGCTCAAATCAAGAATATGAAATGGAAAAACTGGCCACTTGACTGAGTTTGAATTTTAATATTTAATTGTTTCTATTTACGTGACCTGGAAGTTCTGTGCGCAGCAGTTTGAGCTAAAGTAATATGGAGGGTGACTGTGGTTCAGTCGCCCAATGACCGAGAGGTTGGCGGTTCGCGTCCCAGCTCACTTAGGACTGAAAGAACCTCAGAAACCTACTGTTGAATGGGTGAATGTGAAGCTAATGTAAAGCGCTTTGAGCACCATGAAGGTAGACAAGTGCTGTATAAATACAGACCATTTATTTTACATGTGATTTCAATAAAACTGCAAAAACCTAAAGCTGTGATGATCTGGACCTTCCTGACTGTCTTGCCTCAATTTATCCCTGAAGCAGGACCCAGCTGGGGGCTCTCAAAATGAACTGAGTTTTCAATCACACAGATTTTACACACATGCACTAAATATTAAAATATTTGGCTGCAAGACTCAAACAATGTTGACACTCTCTCTGTGGTGTTAAACAATGAGAACAAATGCAGACAAAAAAAAAATTGGAAAAAAAAAAGTTGTGGTTGTTCCATTTAAACTTAACTGTGTGATGTCAACAAATAAAATGACAAAATATGCATCACTGTCCAAACACTTGTTCTTTCTTCCTCCATGAACAACAACACTGTCATTAATAAACCAAGCTAACATACACAAGCTGCATGAATAATAAGCATGCATATTCAATGAGGTGACTATGGCTATACATAGTGTTAATAACAACCCCCCCCCCCTTCAGCTATAACACATATCAGTGGGTGTCAGAACAGACCATACTACCTGCTGCAGGTGAAACATACCTCCTGAGGCTGTTGTTAACAGGGACCTCCCAGCAGAAACTGCTCCAAAAATAAGGTGCAAGGGTGAGATTAGCTAACACTCTCAGAGAGGGGAGAGGGAGGGGGGGAGCAAAGGCATTATGCTCACTTCTAAAACATTTACACCAGCGATAGTTATTTTTGATTCCAATGAGCAGCTGAGCCACATCGATTCTGACCAGGAACGGCAAAATGAATGGCGCAGATATAAAAAGAAGTGACACCAGCAGTCACATGTTTACAGCATCTATCTCCTTGTGGTGATACAGTCCTATGGGAGCGATGAGGAAAACGATGAGGCAGACACATTAAACACATTAAACTGCTTTCATATGACAGTAATCTAAGTCCTGATTTACACTGAATTATGCATACTGTTCCAGTTATGACTTTAGAGGAGGGAGGAGATAAATATAATATAACGCTCCAAACATAAGTCATCTGTTCGCAACGTAGAAATCAAAAGACCAAGTGTTAGATTGCAAATATATCCCCTAGAGCACAAAGTAAATGACAAAGACGGAAGAAACATTTGTACTGCGTTCATACCTGGGAAGGTGGCTTTATGTTTTTTGGAAGATCAGGCTTCAGAATGTGTGTAACCAGGTAGGTGAGTGTTTGTAATGTACACAAACACAAATATACTTGTTTGGTTGTTGTTGTCGTGTCCCTAGAGGCTGTCGACTCAAGTGTGTTCACGGCTTTAAACTAAAATCTAAAATGACTGGGAGTTATAGTATCAGATTATTCCAAAACAGTCCATCCAAAACACATTTACCAAACATTGTCAAAAGAGCTGATGTACTGTACTGATGTCTGGAGTTATAAAACAGTCACAAACATTGTCAGAAAAATATCAAACACAACAACATTTGCACAGTTTTTCCAAAACTAGTGTGGACTGCTGCCATTGAAATGCATTAAATCATAGGTTTGATCAAAAATAGGCATCTGATTATGAGTAAACAGATTAACCCACAGTCATTTTATTTTATTGTGTTTTTATCTCAGTATTTTTAGCTTTTAATTTGTAGTTTTTATGTTTTATTGTGTTTTTATCTTAGTACATATATATATATTTTTAGCTTTGATTATATTTTATTGTGTTTAACTTAGTATTTTTAGGCTTTTATAATGTTTTATTTTGTTTTTATCTTAGTATTTTTTTTTATTGTGTTTTAACTTCAGATTTTTAGCTTTTATTGTGTTTTTATCTCAGTATTTTTAGCTTTTAATTTGTAGTTTTTATGTTTTATTGTATTTTTATCTGAGTATTACACACACACACACACACACACACTCTCTTTCCCTCCGTGTCTGTGTAACATTCAGTATTTCACTTCTTCCTCCGAACAATAGCACATCCAAAGGTGCACACATTTACATACACTAACAAAACATAGCAGCGCTCAGGTCCACACTTCTGCCACGTAGCGTCCGCAGGGGGAGTGGCAACAGAGCGGCACTCCCCGACTATGTTTATCGTCCAATTTCCCACGAAATGGATCAGGTGATATGCAAATGAGTGTCAGTTTGTCTTAGATATATTTATAGAATGTTTATGCATTAAAACTGCTGTTACTAGTTAGAGAAAAAATGTACTGTGAAATCCACCTTGTGTGGAAGTATGTATATTATGATTATTGTTTTGGTACTATTAAGTATATTTGACCCGCCCAGAGGGAGGGGCGTGAGAGAACACAGAGAGAGAGAGAGAGAGAGAGAGAGAGAGAGAGAGAGAGAGAGAGAGAGAGAGAGAGAGAGAGAGAAAGAGAGAGAGAGAGCAGAGAAAGAGAAATTACAAAGCTGGTAATTTTCATTGTTTCACTATATGTTTTTTTTTTTTTCATGCCAAAGAGCAACAGGAGACCTTTGAATTTTGTTTGCTTGTTTGTTTTTGTAATTTTTTTTGTTTTTTTTTTTAACTACACCTGTAAAAACAGCACTGCACTTGGGAGGCCGACGGCAAAATAAACCACCACTTTTTTTTTTGCAAACTCTAGACTGCCTGAATTATTCCGTTTTTTTTTTTTTTGTTTTTTTTTGGAGCGTGGAGCAAAGAACCCCGCGACATTACAAAACACTGAAATGTTGTGAATATTTTTTTAGATTGAGCAAGTCCATCATGTATCCACTTTAATTATCAGTATTGTATCGGACAACATTAACTATACATGCTGTAAAAAAAATATTACACACACACTCCTCTTCTTCAATAATACATTCTAATTCCCATTTCTTACTGTTATATCTAACATATTATCTGTGAGGTCCAAGCATATCTTATTATATTGAGATGATTATTATATTCTTTTCTTTTTTAAACCAGTTCTATTCAATATTCTTTTGTTTTTATTAAGCTACTATTTCCAAGTGGAGCTGATTCAACTCACTGAGGTGACTGAAGGAACCACTCAGAGTGTACACCCTGTACTACCTGTGGACCCTTCTCTTTTAGACAGGATTTTTCAGATGTGGTTCCCTCTGGTAGCGTCAAGGAGAACCCCTCGCAGTCACCAGGGTAACTAGATCTAATTCCAGGTCCTCCACCCACTCTTTGTAGCCAATCTTGTATTTGGCTACGTGTTGTGTTTCCTCCAGAACACCTTCATCTGAGAGCCAAGAAGAACAGGAAGAAGATGAGCCAATTTCTTGGAGCAATGTTTGATCTGGTCATTTCCAACCCTCTGATCCACTAAAACTACATCTTTCATGTACTTGGACATGATGGTTCTATAACCTTGACAGAATTTGATCATCTTTCTAACCCACTTTATTTCATATTTATCCAACAATGCTAATTTTGCTCATTAGGTTTCTTCTTTTGTTAGTTGTTAATTTTGTACAATTATATAGGTTTTTGTACAGGTAATTTGACTAGATTACAGTAAACATCCACAAATACACAAATGGAATAGAATATACTGTGTTATCAAACAACACTGTAAAAGAAAAATACTATATATACATACTAAATACATACATATATATATATATATATATATATATATATATATATATATATATATATATATAATTTTTTTTTTTTTTTAAGTGCAAATTTTCAAGTTTTTTACAGAAACACAATCATAGACAAAACAAACCACAACTTTCAGGTCACCAAGGGGAGTGTCTTGGGAAGATGAATGGATGAATATACAGACAATAGTACTGCATCATGTAGTAAACTATAGTGTATGGGGTGACAGAAGTTCATTTATAAAGAGTCCAGTCCAGCCTGTCAGGAGGGTAGTGTCCCCAAAACAAATCCATCAAAGACAATCATAAAGACAAAGGAGGATCTACTCTACTGTGTCTTGTTGTTTACATATAAAAGCCATTTCAACCAATACCTCAGCTTTACTATGATTCAGTCCTAAAGAATAGGTCATCATGTATATATATATATATATATATATATATATATATATATATATATATATATATATATATATATATATATATATATATATATATATATATATATATATTTATTTATTTAATTTAATTTAATTTTTTTTACAGTGGCTGACTACTGTACCGTCAGTGTGTCCCTGTTGAGCCATTTCCTTGTTATTGGTTTCTTGCTTGCTATCTTAAGTAGGTATTTATCGTCAGAATTAATATGGGCTGGGCTGGTAGGTTACACAGATATACTGTTTGAAAGTTATACCCTACACTGTAAACCTGAATAAGTTAGTAGAACTTAAAAAAGTCAATTGCCTCATTTATTTTAAGTTGATGAAATAAAAAAAAAATACAAGTTTCCAGAAGTTAAAATGTAGATGTTTATTAAAGAATACTTACATTTAAATACTACTTATTATTCTAAGGTTCTGTCAGTCCTACTGAGAGACTAAGTCAGGGTTCAATATCTTTGTCCAAGGACACTTGGACATGTGGACAGACAAAGGCGGGACATGAACCTTTGACCCTTAAGTCATTGGACGATCCACTCTACCAACTGAACCACAGTCGCCCCTGAATAAAGTTACTGTGTTTTGTGATTGTAATTTTTTTGGTGTGATAGATATTGGTGGTTATTTGGAGTGCTCTGAAATTGTATTTCATCATCTACTACATCAGTTAATAATTTTTTTTTCAATCATCCTTATTTGAAACAATAGAAAGTAAAACTGCAAGCAGTCTCAAAGGCCTTTGCTGTCCCTCGCGACTGTCTCCCCACACGACATCAGAGTCAAATTTGATCCAAATCAGTATTTGTATGCCCGATCAACAGCTATTTTAGTAAAGATGATTTTGTAGGGGGCGCTATAGAGCAAAATTGCAATTTCTATTGACAAACTGTTGTCGGATGTCCGAGTCAAATTTCAGTCAAATCCGTGTTCGTATGTCCGAACTACAGCCATTTTCCTAACAGTGTATTTGGCAAATCTGTAGGGGGCGCTATAGTGCGAAATAACAATTTCATATTTTTGTTCATCATCATATGAGTGTGTACCAATTTTCATAGCTCTAACTTTACTTGGGCATGGCTGGCCTAATGCAAACTATTTCACCTTTTCTAGGGGGCGCTGTAGACACATTTCTTTACCGACTTTTACGAGACCAATAAATAGTTGCAATTTTTCACACTTCTGTAGTGTGTGCAAAATTTGATGAGTTTTCATGAATGTTCAGGAGGTGAAATTAGAGCTCAAAGAGCAGAATTAGATCGAACTGCAAGTAGTATCAATAGGCCTTGCCCCCCACGTGGGAGGCGGGGAAGGCCTAATAACAGTACAATATTATTCTCAGCATTTAATGACTTAATTCCACTCAGTTGTAACTCATCTAGGTTGTTCAGTTATGTTCACTTATATCCACAATAGTTCCCCTTAATAAAAATATTAGTTGGAAGTACTTAAAAAGAAGAACATGTTACAACAACTTAATACATTTGAGTTAGTAGAACTATTTTTGTAACTTTGAGTATTTACAACTGAATATATTAAAATATTCTGAACATTCGGGTTTACAGTGTATTTCAAATCAAAGGATTGAGTTAATTTCTTTAACTTCACCTCACCATTAAAACTGACCACTGCCAGTAGACAGCCATCACATTACTACAATGTCTCCAGCACTACACATATATTTACCACAGAATCACAGTACAATCCAGACCTGAACTCCATTGACCATTTTTGGATGTGATGAAGAAGGTGGTACACAGTGATGCAACATTCTCTGCCATAAAAAAAAAAATAAATCAATGAATGTGACCTGTTTTTTGTAGCATTGGATACGTATTGTGTATTATAAATAATACAATGCCAATCCCAAATGTGTCCCTAATTAGAGTTAAAGCCAGTATAACTCATGGCCAACCTCAGTGCAACGTTGTGACAGTCATTTGTCATATGTGACTTTCTATGAATTAACAAAGGGGTCAAGAAAAACAGTGGCAAATACTATACCCTGTACAACACATATTACCCTCAAACATCTTGGAAGAAGGAAATCCATCAGAGCGACATTTGTCACGGTGCTGTTATAAGGGGAAAAAAAAAATCGCACCAGTAATGTTGTGCAGTTTTTTCTTGTCTGCAAACAAGAAACCAGTGAGAACATGGAACCCCACAGTCTTTCATGTTTGTCACAGTTGGAATGAGTTACGCTGATCCATAACTGGTCTGCTATGTGTTGGTGGGAAGTGCTATCTATTTGATCATCACAGCCGAGATGAGAGGAGAATGAGAACAGAGGAAAGGAATGCTGTTCGTATGGATTTTCAAAGATGTCGAAGGTGTGAAACTATACATCAAGCAGTTGGTATCATCTTTACATGTGTCTAGAAACTAATTTCAGGATATATCACGATCATGGAAAATTCTAAGCAGGCATGAAACACTGAAGAAAAACACATGATAAAAGTACTCCAGTGATTAAGGACAATGGAAGGTATCATGGAGGGCAAACCGAGAACAAAGTGCACATGTACTAATCTGCAGGATTCAGCAGTAAAAGGCAACACAGTGGGCAGTAATGGTTAGAGACTAGATGCATCCAAGTAAGAATAATATTGATTCAAAAATCCCCCCCAAAAAACAAGAGAGAAACAAATGAGGTCTGAAAATGCAGTGAGACTGGTAGAAAATAACAAAAAAGTAAAGTAGCATCAGACAGTGAGAAAAGAAAAGTTGACAAAATTGCAAAAAGAAGAAAAAGAACCAAGTGCCTTAAGGAAAAGAAGAGAAGCTCCAAAAGAAATTAAGTGTCAAACAGCCCACGAGGCATTTCCATCCTGAGATTCAGCACTGATTGAAATCAGTTTTATAGTTCTGTATTTAGGTCAAGGTCAGATTTTACTTTATTGTCTCCTAGTGTGAGAGAAATTTGGCTTAAACAAACCACACTGTAACACAGATAATGAAGAGGTTAAAATAAGTATAAAATATTATTAAGAGGAAAAAGAACTAAAACACACATACATACTAATGTACCATACATACACACATACACACTAATGTACCATACATACACACATACACACTAATGTACCATACATACACACATACACACTAATGTACCATACATACACACTAATGTACCATACACGCACACACACACACACACGCACACGTTCCATTCATACATACATGCACACACACACCATACATACAAAGATACATGCACACACACACTCCATACATACAAAGATACATGCACACACACACTCCATACATACATGCACACACACACACACGTTCCATTCATACATAGATACATGCACACACACACTCCATACATACAAAGATACATGCACACACACACTCCATACATACATGCACACACACACACACTCCATACATACATAGATACATGCACACACACGCGCACACACACACACACCATACATACATAGACACATGCACACACACACACACACACCATACATACATAGACACATGCACACACATACACACACACACACACACACACACACTCCATACATACATAGCAAGCATGTAAGGTATTTTTGTATAGTATGATTGATACACAGGGCAATTCACTTTGTACAAAAGCAGAAAAAAAGAAAAGTTAAAACAATTTAAAAAAAATAGCAATAAAAAAAATAAAACTCGGCAGTCAGAGACAGCAGACCTCCGAAAAGGCTTGACATGGCATCATATGATGTCAAAACATGACATGATGGAGCCATAGGTGTTGACCCATCTGATGACCCATCTAAGACCATGTGAAGGAAAAAAGCCACCAGATTCTATCTTGTCTGAATCTTGAAATGTTACCACTGATATGATTTAGCTGTTGACCTTTAGAGTGACCTTGACCTTTGACCTTCATTGCTAAAAATCAAGTGGATTCTTCCTTGACCCATTATCTATCATTCCTGAAAGACCCGAATGTAATCCCTCCTTGACGGAGGTAATAGAAGTGCAGATAGAACCCTGTCAGTTACATGCATGGTTGAAGAGTCAGAGTAGATACACACACACACACACACACACACACACACACACACAGCAGCCAACTGCTTATTAAAGAGCTTGATGAAGAGGGGTATCAAAGAATATTTCAACAGTTGAGCTTTGATTCTATTATATGCAGCGCTCACAGCTTGTATGAATTATATGGAGTACAAGTGTGTACAAAGGTCACATGGAGTATAATATGACTAGATAAGGACATGATAAAATATAGATCCACACTGCTCAGTGAAACTCTGTACTTTCTGCCCGAGGAAACAAGTGATGTGATGAGTGCAGAAGAATATTGTTTGTCTAACTGATAGTGGAGCAGGGGTCCCCATAATCCTACTCACTATCTTCACCAGGTTACAGTTCATTATATGAATGACTTATTAACTGCTAGGCAATACAAGTTTTATTTCAGAAATATATCTAGTGCAGTAACAGGGTCTGTCCCTTAGCTACCATTGTCTTACAACAAATTATAAAAACAGTTATCGAATGTTAACTAACAACCGGCTCACAGTGCAAAACAAATTTCACACAATGAACCTTTAACTTAACCGTACATTATTTCGTCGTCATTGAAGTAGTCATAAAGCAAATGGTTATTGAAGAAAATAAGTAGTATTTGGTTTTATTTAAAGGGATCATATTTTACCAACCCCCCCTTTTTTAAATTTGTTTTTGACTCTTTTTTTTTTTTAAATGTATTTTGATCCTAATGGCTCAGAAAGCTTAAATTTTAACTATCGAGGTGCTGCAAAGGTATTTTTATATCCATTCTGGCAAATAATAAAAAAAAAGATTTCTGCAGCCTATTTTAATTTCTTCTTAATTTGTAATATTTATAACTAGTTACTTCACAACATTTGCACATATACGGTAAAGACTTCCAACAAACGTTCCTCTGAGCAGGCGCTGATCTATGGGCAGGCCTGGGTGGACGGGGCCCACTCTGATTGACAGCTGTGCTCACCCAATCACAAGCTCAGAAACAGAATTCTAGACCCGATTTTCCTTGCCTCATCTAACTGAAATGTTGATCAATATCCTTAATATGGTTATTTATTTGTAAATGTCAATAGAAATAAACTATGTGTATTTAATTATTTGTGTTTATTAAAAAAAAAAAAGTATATATATTCAGTTTCAATTTCGTAAATGCTATTACGTTGTTGTTATACGTTATACGTCTTGCCCACCCCGACTTCACTTTGGCCGTCTAAAAATAGCCGTCTAGATCCGCCACTGCCTCCGAGTATGACACAACTGTTTGTCAGCAGCAGCGGTTGTAGTCTATACTGAAAATATGTCCAAACTTTGAGTTGTTTACCTAAAATGTTCAGTTGTTTGGTTGAATGGGACAGAGCAGCACAGCCAACAGCCTGGAGGGGGCGGGGCATGAAGTGGCTCATTTGCATTTAAAGGGCCAGTGTTAAAAATAACCTTTCTGGTGTCATTACTCATAAATAGGTTTAAAGATGAACCTGTGGAGTTGAATTAATGAAGAATTCAGACCCAATCAGAGCAGTTACAGTTCATATAGACCACAGGGAAATGTTTGAAAATGCATAATTCTATTAAACAAAGGAAGCAAAAATATCACTCCTTTTATAACTTGACAAACACTTATTCTTTAGAGGCCTCAGTCTTTGCAGAACATTCACAGTTGATTTGTCATGGAGGAACTATTTGGGACATGGCAAATGACACGGACATTGTTCATTTCCTGTTCTTGGTTTCAAACAGAATTCAATTTGCTCTACTCTCGTCTCAATCCCCTTTTGACCCAGTCTCGTCTCAGGCGTGACAGGACCTGACAGTTTGGACTGGACTTGCGCCGGTCTGCACTCCCTCTCCAGGACCCTGTGTGGTGACAATGGCAGGACGTGTCTCTCTTTATCCTGAATAACAGCTTCTGTGGCTGATCGAATGTGTTGTAAACAAGTGAACTTAATGAAATCTCTTATCAGTGTAGCTCACTCGCCACTGGGGACTCCTGGCGTCTAATGCAGCAATTAATTCTGCAAATGAGTTATGAGTGCGTTATGCAAGGCAATATTGCCCATTACGACTGGGCTGATTGCATTATAGCTGGGATATAATTGAGATGCTAGAGCCACAGAGGAGAGCCTGCTGAGGCGTCACTACAGAGATTCTGCAGAGACGAAAGCTGCCTTCACAATGCACCATTCATGCTGGGTTTTAGGATCACTGCTGACATGCGATGAAGGATGAAGCCTATATACAATAAAAGAAACACTGACAACCATACTGAAATATATAACAACCTAGTGACACATCTATCTTTTTGGTATAATCCTTCTAGTTTTGAAGGCTCATGTCATTTATTTGTCTGTATTTCCTCTGTTGTATCTTTTTGTCCTCTTAAGTCAAAGCTAGATCAGCTCAGATGACATGATGACATTTATCCACTGTGAAGGATAGTGTGTTCGTAGCTGCCATTAAATCAGAGCATTAGAATACATGTGTGTTGAAATAATCTGCCCCAAATCAGTACATATCAGCAGGGTAGATACTGCACATACTGCACTCAGCTGGATCAGATCCAGGCTAGGATTATGGATAGTTCTGCTCTTTATACTGAGGTCTTGACACATGATTCATGTTGCGTTAGCATCCACAGTGGTGTGTGTGTGTGTGTGTGTGTGTGGGTGGGGGGTTCAGGGTGCATTATAAGTTGTGGCCATGTCTATATTCATTAACAGCTGATAAAATCACAACAGATCATAATGTAAATTGTGTAAGGAATGTATGTTTATACAAGGGTTGGGCATCAATGTGAAAGTGTCTGCAGACAAATTCTAGATTTGTCCTGATTGGACGTTCCAGAAGGACACTAACCACAAGTAGAATCACCAAGGCATGTGCAGTAGTGGTTCAATGATATGACCCAGTCCAAGTGCTGAACTAAAGCCTCTAGAGCAGGGGTCTCAAACTCATTTTCTTCAGGGACCACATTCAGCCTGATTTGATGTCCAATGGGCCAGACTGGGAAAAAGAAAACATAATAACCTGTAAATATTGACAACTCCTTATTTTTGTCATCGTTTTAGTGCAAAAAAAACCAAACACCCATTACATTAAGAAAATACTTTTATAAATGATAAACCATTAAAAAAAGGAACATTTCATAAGGAAAATAAGGATAATTTTAACAATATTCTGTCTCGACTTATCATTAATCCATGTGTTTTATTATGGATCAGTTCTACAAAGACACTAAACTTTAGATATTTCAGCTTATTCACATTTTATTGTTACGGGATAGTTTGATAATGTAAATATTTTCGTAATTTAATATTTTTCTGCAGTCAAACAATGAGACAAATTGGAACTTGTCATCATTTATAGGCAAAGAAAAAGCTGAGGAGAAAACATGGAATCATTTAATAGGTTATTATACTCTTCATCCCTTGGGCCGCATTTGTCCCCCAGGCCGCATGTTTGAGACCCCTGCTCTAGAGTATGTGTGGAGGAGCTGGAGACCAGAGTCATGGTAGAAGATCATCCAAACTGACCCAGCTGACAGCAGACAGACTGTGGACTGAGGAATCATTATCCAGAACAAATACTACTCTATTGACTATTAAGGAAAGACATTGGACTGAGTAAAGCTAGGGTAGGAATAATTTTGAATATGGTGTTTTTTGGAAATCCATGAATAAAATACTCCTGAAATAAAGTTTTATTCCAAATATCAGCTGGTGTTAATTATTCACTTGTGTTTCACATACAGGTCAGAAAGAAACTGGATAAAACTCATTCTTTTTATCACAAAAAGAAAGTCACCAAAAAATGTCAGGGATATGAATAATTTTGAGGATGCCTGTGTATGTGTGTGTGTGTGTGTATATATATATATATATATATATATATATATATATATATATATATATATATATATATATATATATTTATATATATATATATATATATTTATTTATTTTTTTTTTTAATGTATATATTTTTTATTTATTTATTTATTTTTCAGAATTCCCATAAAACAATCCTACAACTTAAAGTGATCTAGGCTACCAGGTTTGTTTTAAAGAATGAGTAAATTCGGTGGATAGAGGGAAAGGTGACATTTGGGTTCAGCATGATGAAGAGACAGTGAAATTGTTGCTGTGCAGAATTTCCATTCCCACAATGCACTTCGCAGCAACATTTCTTAAAGGGCAAAACGATGTTTAGCTTTGTTGTGTTAAAAAAAAAAAGGACTGTGTTCTTCACCATGAAAGATGGAAAGATGAACGGCTTAGTTAACATTAAGCTGTCACCAGTGTTGGGAAAGTTCACCTTGATTAGGAACTAGTTCAAAGTTCAGTTCAAGTTACTCAATATGAATTAGTTCAGTTCATCGTTCATTCTTCCAAATTATGAACTAGAAGTTCATGGATCCCAAAATGAACTTTTTCGTTCTTTTTTTGTGTTATTATTGTAAACTTATTATTAACCGTTCCTAACGTTATCCTGGTCGTAGTCAGGAAATCAGGGGAAAATGCCGTCCTCCTCCCGGGCCGGGGTTAACTTCCCTCTGCAGGTTCTTAGAACATAAGGAGCGGTTTCAGTGAGCTTTGTTTTCAATGTTTATTTCCAAGAACGGGACAACACCTGCTCCAGTCGCCGGTCACACTCTGTACATTTAACTCTTTTTCTCCGCTCCCAAAAACTCTCTGTCCCGCCCAAAACACTTCTCATTGGCTATTCCACAAAATTATGTTGCCAACATTAGTTCAGAATAATACAAAATGACATCTATGATAATGCTGTGTTTTGATCCCATTTTATGCCTTATATGACTCAATAATTACAACGTGATAAGAACGAAATGTGAACTACATAAGAGCGCAGTTCAATAAATGCCAGAATAACCACGTTCACAACTACCCGTTCATTTGGCAAAAGTGAATGAGTCGTTCACGTTCGCCAAAAATATATCGTTCGAGAACGATCGTTCAATGAACTCGTTCCGGTACAACACTGGCTGTCACTGGGCTTTTATCAATTTGACAGATAAATGTGTTGTAAAAGTCCGACCTTGTTTTAATGTTAATATACAGAACCTAGCATTAGCATTAGCATTAACCCTTAGCACATGATGAGCAGTGAGATGCTACCAAAGGCAGTGGGTTCCTACTCCAGATCTAACTTTTTGATGGAAAGGGAAACTTTCAGGACCTGGAGAAAACCCACGCCTTTAAGAGGGGACCAAGAAACTCTACCATGTATGCTGAATGTTAGATAATAAATCTGTAGTACATGTGGGAGATCACGTGGTTCCTTATTTCAATAAACAGAAGCTCTAGAAATGATGGTGTTGTGATGCTTTAAAATTAATAATCCAGTGAAGTTTCTATATTTCCGTTTGTATCTCTATAGTTACCATAACTGAAACATGATTTATCTGCAGCATATTTAATGTTTACTAATTTACTGTTAATTACATTTGTGCATTTCGTTCCTATGCTACAAATTTACTGTAATAAAAGCCCTACGCAAAGTGGGAATACTAGCAATAATGGTAATTAAAAGGAAAAAAAAGAGAGAAGTTGAGTTTTATCTGCAAATGAAACACTTAAAACCACTAAGGTACCAAATAAATGAGTAAATGTCTATTAGATAACATGCAGCCATCGTACTAAACATATGAAGCACTAATGTGATTATCATTTACATGTAATGAACACATTAATATAATATATGTCTGAGCTGAATCAGCTCTAACCTCTTCACTGTGTACCAGCAATGGAAGACTATGATGGACACAAGCAATGATACCACTGATTACCAAGTAATATAAGGAACTGTATTAAAATGACAGTATATACAGTATATTACATCATTACCACTGTCATTGCTTCATTTATCAGGGAGGTACGCACATCATGAGCTAATTACACTGCTGCCAGACAACACGATTGCAGCATACAGAGAAGTGATTTACAGATGAAGGCTAAAGGTTGGACTTGCTTTTTCTTGCTGTCAACAGAACTAATGAAAATGTGTCAGTCAGGCTGTGAACACTGTCAGTATATTAATAATAGACAAGGAACAGGGCCTGGTCAGTCTATAGGTACACCTACTGTAGTTCAGTATAAGGCATATATTTATAGTTGTTGTGATTTCATTACGTTTTGTTCCGTTTCCGTAACTTATTAATCTGAACATATAAATGGTCTTTAATGTAATCCTGTAATACTGATTTGATCACATTCATACAGTGTATTTCATTTATCTTTCCTGTCAAGGTAATACTATAGAATGATTGCATTTGTCCTGTGACATGTTACTTAGAAACCTTTATTTATCTACCTATCTATTTAAAATAACATTAAGTCAGCGCTGCACAATACAACAGTGAACATTTCTATTTAATTTCATCATATCTATTGCTTTAATAAAGAAGCCAGAGCCAATCAGGACTTAGAAAACAGACAGGGAAATGGAGGAAATACACATGTAGAACAATCCTCAATGTAAGGGATTGTATTGATGTGAAAATCAAAATCCAGATTAATTTTTTAGATCTTGCTGAAGGGCACTCATATTTTTCAGGGAATATCGCCTGTGGACGGAGTTATGATCTGTGTATTTTTACCAGGGGCGGAGTTGTGTTCTATGTGTTCGGGTTACTGTTAAAACACAGATGTCAAAGCATCCAACCAGCCTGTGCGATTAATTTGTAAAATTCAAAAATTACACTGAAGATGAGAGCAATCAAGGATGATACAATTATTTGAAGTAAATCCAATATAAAGTTGTTCTGCCCAGTAACATATCATGATAATACCTTATAATTAAAATGCTCATAGACAAAACTATTTACATTTACAGACTGGCCTTTGTTTTTTTTTTTTAAACTAAACAAATATGAATAACTTAAGACAAGTATATGCTATTTTGTATTTTACTGGCCCAGCTCACTTTATATCATATTAGGACAACATCAAATAAGCAAAGCAAACAAGTACTGTTTTTTTTTTTTTTTTTTACAATTTCATATACAATATTTCTGACGTGAAGTTTAAGAATTGCACATTTTTGATCCTCTGAGTCTTAGGAACAATGATAAAAAAAAAAAATCAGAAATGCTTTAATAAAGTAGCGGTTCATCTGGTAAATTTGACCTTTGTGTAAATCTTACCTTTAGATGTACAGGTTCCCCATTGGACTAACCCTAACCCATGCCTTGTATATTTATATAAGATGAAATATGAATGTGTGACCAGTTCAGCTGAAAGTAAAATCATATTAATATGAAGGTTATTAGAGACAGTTGTTGCTCTGTAAAAATACTCTGTGTTGGACGTGTGGGTTCCAAAATGTCACAGTTGAAGGCCCAATCCCAGTTCACCCCTTGGCCACACCCTTTACCCCTAACCCTCCATTGTGAAGGGGTAGGGGTATGATGAGTCGTAGGGGAAGAACTAAGGGGTAGGGTTGTTAGTACTCGAAACAGACCTTTTCCAGGACCACCGTCCAAACAGAGTGGTACAAGAATCCTTCCATAATTCTGTTCAAATCATTGGAACGATCTAGATTAACAGCAAAAAAAATTAAATGCAATGTCAGTTTTTTCTAATATTGCGCAGCGTTACTCTTATCATCATCATAGCTTCTTTGTGTGCTCCTAAACATCATCATTGTCGTCTCATGTACTCCTAAAAACCATCATAGTTTTCTCCTATGTTCCTAAACATCATCATCGTTGTCTCATGTGTTCCTAAACATCATCATCGTTGTCTCATGTGTTCCTAAACATCATAATTGTCTCATATGCCCCAGACACACAAAAAACAGAACAATAAAATCACATGTCTCATATATAACAGTGAGTTTTGTTCATCACTTGTCTGTAATTGAATTGTAAGGAATGCATAAATGTGCCGCCACCACCATAGCAAATAACAGTCTATCGTAATTTTGATTGTCCCTTTACGGAGGCTCGTAAAATGCATTTTCCAATTTGGATTCATTACATCTGGTATCAATTTAACATACCCCGCCTCTGGTAAGCTTAAACCACATGGGCTCCTTGTAATATAAAAGTCACTCATGAGTAATTTTCGTCATTCTAATGCAGTCTAATGGGATGAGTCAAAAGATAAGACAACGGTTCCTCTAATAAATATTACACTGTCAGGAATAAAATCACCAAGTATCCAAGAGGCAACACCTGTGGCTTGAAGTGAATCCAATGCAGAAATAGAAGCTGCAATTAACTTCCGTCATTCTGGGGTCTTTTAAATGCAATGATGGAGTTTTATTTTGTTTTTTTTCTAAATTTTTTGGCGCGAACAGAAGGTGTTGATGTTTGCTATCTGAGCTTGGATTAACAGGTTGCTCACATATGGAAACAGACATTATGATTTTATTTAATGCAGTTTATTTTTTTCCTGACAGAACTTGACTGTAGCTGGTTGTGAAGATATTCATTACATTAATGACTTCATTACATTAATGTTTTACTTGTCAGTAACTTACACGAGGTTGACTGTGGCTGAAAACGACAAAATATTTTATCGGAAGTGCCTTTCTTTTACATGAGAATTGAGTTTTTTTACAGGTTGAAAATGCAAAAATATGAACATGGATTCCAGAGTGGAAATCTTGAAAAGTATCTGCTGTTGTGCTTCCATTTTAGGGTTAAAAATGAGAAAACAAAGCTGTTACACATGTGCATTGATAAGGCAGCCTTCTATTACAACACCATCTACAGCCTGGCATGTATATCCCATCAAACTCCACAGACTCTTACGTCCCTGTATGCACAGAGATTTCTTTCTAAATGCAGATAAAAAGGTTAAGATGAGAAACCAGTTTTGCGTCTTCTCTTCTGATCGTCTCTGTATAAACATACCTTTAATTTTAAGGTTAGTTTTCATGAATGTATTGTCAATCACTGTTAATTAAATTAATGTTTATTTGATTCATAGCTCCACCTGCTCCTGACAAGAAATTTAACTCCTGCAGCTGACGTCACAGGCTGGTCATGTGACAAGAAAAAAGTTGATGTAGCCGTCTTGGCAGTAATGGCGTTGATAGATTAGCAGGCAGTGTCAGCAGAGACATAAAAATACAAACTTGCAACTAAGTTTGGGAATATGTAGTTACAATGCAAATAATTGTGGGAGACAGCTGAGAAACGGATCAGCTGATACAAAAGGCGCCGCAGTTATTATTCCACTCATTGCTGGTTAAAATAGTTGATGGGTGTTGTGTTGTTGTATGACAGTCGGTCTCACCACTGACATGGGAAGCGTCAACAAAATGATGGGGTTTTTTCCAACGTGGAAAGAGCCCTCATATCCGAGGTTACGAAGCGGTGTCAGCTGTACTGCTGTCAGATGTAGCTAGCACAGCTAATAAATAAAAATGCTAATGAGACACTTCCTATTAAACTGGGATAATTTAACACCTATCCTTCCAGTGATGATGCTGCAGTTTTAGGATTTAATATTCACAACTGAATGATTGAAACAAAAGCATTTGTAAACATCCAGGCTCTTGTAGAGGCTCAGAGAGTTCCCTGTGTAAACTGATGGGAAGCTGATGGGGTAGCTGTAGATGTTAGCATACTGCTAATCAGGGACATCCTCTTCAGCTGAGGAGGAGATACTTTTGAAAAGCACCCCAGGTCTGTTATATTTAATCTGACCAATGTCTGCATATAAATCTGAATTCCAATCTGAAATGAGATGTGCATTCTGTGTCACGTTTTGGGATTATTTTCTTGTTCATGTCTGTCGTGTGTATTTTCTGTTTTATTTTGGTAACCCTCCTCATGTGTCATGTCTGCCGTCTTTACTTCCTCTCGTGTCATTCATGAAATCATTCCCACCTGTGTCTCCTCTCCCCTCCTGTGAGTATTTAAGCCCTGTAACTGGCAAAGGCTCTTTGCCAGTTTGTCTTTGTCTGACCTCGTGTTGTCACCGATTTACCAGCGTTCACAGTTTTGTCAAGCCTTGTGTTGCCGACCTGTTTTGCCTCTGACCTATGATCCTGATCGGCTGTTACCCATTGACCCTGTGCTTAAGCCTGACTCTGATTTTGCCTGAACCCTTACGGAACCCATACCTGGAAACGGACTGCTCTCTCGGAACCTATTCTGGATTTACGGTACCGATTTTGCCTTTGCCCTTTTGTACTTCTGCTGCATCTGCCTTCCCGTGTTTTGACCCTGTTTTTGTATCTACTCAAAGCCTGCCTAATTCATGGTACCGTAGCCACCCCGTCTTCCTTCGGGATTAATAAAGTACTTTCTATTCTATCAACCCCTGGGCCGGTTGTGACTCTGAGATTGGATTTCCCCGACACTGTACTTTTGATAATCTGTGTGACAATAAATCGTACTCTTAACTCCATCTATCGTGTTCTCTCTGCTTCTTGGGTCTGCTTCCTTGTTGGCGCGTGACATTCTGATGGTGCGAATATATTTACTGCCATAATCTTAACAGTCGTGCTGTGGTTGTTATAACTGTTATGACTGCAAACGTCACGTGACGCCTGGAGCTCAATAGCTAATTGTATGTATGTATATAAAAAATGACTTTTTTTCATTATTATTTAGATGAATAATAAGAAAAAAATCTATAAATAAGGTTTTTTTTCCCCCCACTTTCTTTGAAATCCTTATTTGCTCTGAAATAACAGAAGTAGCTCATGCTTTTTAAAGAAAATATAAAAGCGGGGATGCAGTTCCCGGCTGTACTCTACTTGTTCCATCAGAGGCAACTACTGACGGATCTGTGGGTGTCACTCACCCAGACTGATCACACAGCACCGTGCTGCTTTCAGCATGTGGCATCTGTCACCCTGTACCCATCAGCAGCCAAAGTGCTACTGTTCTACTATTCTCTTAGTTCTGTCTCATCAGATAATGAAACAGCATAGCACTGGTGATTTCTCCCCATCTCTTTGTCACATTCACACACATATACTCATATTTTAAGAGAAAATGAAGTTAGAGGGACATGCTGAGGATCTAGTCGTGTTGTTGGTGCTGCAAGACAATAAACAAATATACTAGATGCTTCAATTCTCCATTTCCACCCACACTTTAGTATTAATATTACATGGCAACATACACTAGTGAAGCAAACACCAATTCAGAAAACTTTAAATTAAACTTTTTTTTGTTCTTGTGTAACTTGTTTGATACCAGCATTGTCCTCGAAGCCATATAACTGAAACGTATTGAACACAAGCCCAGAGCCTGCAGACAATAGTGTTCATGAAAAGAGACAAGAACAATCACTGCACAATGTCTACAAAAACAGATCTGAAGTAAGGACTCACAGACTGTGTACAAAGGCCACAGCCACAGCAGGTTTTCTTGCAAATTTAAAGCAAGGTCTCTCAGGAGTTTGTCGACATATTGTGCAGTCTGTCTACACTTCACATTGATATTATACACATCTATACAGCAACAGTAAAAAAAAAAAGTTGTGTGTGTTTACCTCCACCAGACTGCCAGTATGGTCTACTGTGAGAATAAGGGTTATACATGAAAAATATATTTCAATGTGGAAATACACTCAATATAAAACAACAGTGAGTCCATATGTAGGTTTTAGGTGATAAAGAAATTCAGCATCATTAATATTAATGTTAACTTTCAGTACTGAGGTTGATGTAAACATCATTACATTTTCATGGCTTTGGTCACAAAACAACATTTTGGACAAAATATCAGAGCAGATATATGCGATAGATCAAAGATGTCAAACTCATTTTAGATCTCAAGAGAAACGCTTGGAGGTGACATTACTTATAAGTTATTGTTCTGTTTTTCTTTACTAGTCCGGGCCACTTGACACCAAATTGGGATGTATATAGCCCAGACTAATAAAATAACAGCATGACAGTAATCTATAACTAATGTAAAAAAAAAAAAAACTGTTTTAGTGTGGGGGAAAAAGTGAACATCTTTACATTTCCACCTATCCTTTTAACACACAATGTGAATAATCTGAACAATAAATGAACTGAGATGTCATAAGAAAATTAAGTGAATTTTAAGAATGCTATACCTCAGTTTATCATTTACACATGTGCATTACTAACTTACAAATGGCATTGGATCTATAGAGACATAAAAAAAATTGTTAACAGGCATTTGGAACTGAAAAATATATTATTTATTATATATGTTGTGTAAATTTTGCACCTCACAAATTCATGCCATGGGCCAGATTGTACTTTTTAATGAGCTGGTTCTGGCCCACTGGCTGTATGTTTGTAATAATAATGGATTAGATTTGTATAGTGCTTCTCTGTGAATACATACTGAAAGCATGTGCAATGGATCTATTATTCATACACTCACACATTCACACTCTGGTGGTGGTAAACTACATATGAGTCCACAGTTGCCCTGGGGCAGACTGACAGAAGTGTGGCTGATAATCAACACCAACCACCACTGAACATTCATACACATTCATATACCAGTGTAATTTGAAGCACTGGAGGTGAGGTGGGTGAAATGCCTTGCCCAAGGACACAATGGAACATGTCTTGGGGTCATGGGATTTGAATCATTGGATGATCAGCTCTACCTCCTCAGCCAGACAACATACACTTTGGACCCATTTACATAGAACTTGTTATGGGAATACTTGGCCTTTATTCCAGAAGGACGCCTGTGTTGGGCTTTGACTAAGAGTTTTGACATTAGAATGCAATTCAAATGTTAGAAAAAAACAGACATTCGAATGAATATTAGGCAGCTCTCAATATTCAAACTTGTATATGGTATCATTAGGACTATTTATTTAACTTTTGTGAATGTGGTTGTAAACGTTTTCAGTTCGGATTTTTTTTTTTTTTTTTTTTTTTTACATCCGGGGAAATATGTGAATTGTGAATGCGAAGGTCATTATCTTTGGGCTTATGTGGGCATCTGTAGATGCTAGCGTCCAGCTGACATGTAACAGCAGAGTGGTCACTAGTCAGTCCCGTACATTCATGAACACTGGCCGAGGTAGATGGCACGTCAGAGATCCATACTCTGGCAAATGTATAAGTGTCATAAGTTAAAGCGAACAGGTAAAACTAATCTGACTTTTACATAGCGTACCGGTTTTGGACCTGCTCATTTTGTAAGTATTCCCTTTTCATTGCCAGTGAGGCTAATAGCTTAGCTAACAGTTTAGAGGCTTTCATCAGCCAGGCTTTCATCAACCAGGAAAAACAAGGAATAAAGTTTCACACACAAGAGAACTGACAAAAGATGAAGTTTGTGGATTATGTAACATTAAGAGTGTCCGCCAATAATAATGCTCAGTACTGCGACACTATAGCTTTCATCAGTAATGGTTGTAAACACGCTGAATATTTGATATATTTGACTGAATACTGCCCCCTGGTGCACTGAATATAATATTTTATTTTGATGCAGAGGTTAGTGAGGCATTTTCAAAGTAATATAATTAATAAATATTTGAATATTATTCAAATATCTACATTAATTTCCAAATTAAAATTGAATCTGATTTTTGGACAAAGGTCAAAGCTGTACTTCTGTCTAAAATAAATGGTGGGACCATTAAGTCCCACCTCTGTCATGGTTTTGTACTACCTCTAGAGGTACTAACAGAGCCACAATAAAAGTGGAATAATGATTCTGGATCACTATATAAAAGGAATACCTCATTCCGCAACCAAGGTTTTGATGATGCATTGTGTGTGCAACCCCCACACTGGGGGGATTTACAAATGAGCATGGGCTGTGAACAGTAAACAAACATATCAACATGTAGAACTGGAGAAATGCTGAGATCTGTCGACCTATTACTCAGAAGACTCTATTCATGCTAACATTTGTGGAATAATGAAAGACTGACTCTGCAGAGGTTAGAGTCACCACTAAACTGGGATGTTTCCAATGCAAAAGTGATACGTCACACTATTCTCTGTGCTCCTTTAATTCTAGAACGCAGGTCCACTGCGTAAAAGTCCAGCCTGTCTCACCTCTGTTAGTCCTTTGGCTTAATTGTAGAAATCACTCAATAGTGATTAAAGGTGGGATCAGCATCTGACCTTTTTTTCAGGATCTGTGTGTAAAAGTGACTTTTGAAATTACTTGAAGCCAAGATATTTTGATCACCCCCTGGTGGCCAGCTGTAGTACACATCATACTCCAACCTTCTTTCTGATAATGAATGAAACTTAAGTCAAGCAAAAAAAATTGCAGCATTTAATCCATGTTAATTATCATGTATGATATCCTGCATTTGCATTTCTTTGCTAATGTGATGTTCATGTTGAAATCTAAGTTTGTTTCTAAGCTAACAAATATTTTGGTTTCCCTAGTCTGTAGTAATGTGGTGTGTTTTCTAGCTATATTAATACCACTCTGAATATCTAAATGGACATATTGTAGCTTCTAAGAGGTAAATGCTTCGATATGTGTTTTTTTTTTATTTCTGTTGAGCACCGACATGTAGGACACATGCTAGTAATGATTGTCATGTCAACACATGTCTGTGTAGCAACAGCTAAAGAGTCGGTACTACTACTAAAACAACTAAGAATTAGTACAATATTCATTCATTCATTCATTATCTGAACCCGCTTTATCCTCACTAGGGTCGCGGGGGTCACTGGGGGCCCAATCCAGCTACAATGGGCGAAGGCGGGGTACACCCTGTATGAGACGCCAGTTCATCGCAGGACTGACATACATAAGACAAACAATCACTCTCACATTTCGACCCAACATGGAAAAATATATTTTATATAGTTTATGGTCAAATTAGAGCTAAATACATAAGTACAGTGTCATGACCTTCTGTTAGCTGTGTGGTGCAACCTACAGTAAAGCATTTACTGTAGGTTGGGCTATAATAGTACTTACTGCCAGAATTAACAGATGAATACTATTAATATGATGGTGTTTTTCATTTTGTTTTTATTTTAAAGGTTTATTTTATACCCTGCACATTGTGCAATTTCTAGACAAATATTTAACTTATCTAGGTACTCCTTTTTTGCTTACTGCTTTTATACATGTATATGTATAATATAGATTTTATGGCACCGAAAGTGGATTGCACTTCTAATTTCACTGTACTTGTACAATGACAATAAAGTCATGTTATTCTATTAAAGACTCCATGCATTGTTTTATTTTGTATCCATCCACTGTTATTGTCAAAATGTTTTAGTCTGGCTTGGGTTAACTTTCTGTTCTCTCACTGTCTTATTGCCTGTAGCCTTTACTGTCCTTAAAGGCTCAGTGTTTCACCTCTACAGCTTTTGAAAGCAGATATACACTTAACCCTGTTGGCAGTGTTTCCCAACACAGCAGTATTTAGGCTTTTTCAGGCTTCTGTTAGCAGAAGACATTGACAAGGGGGGAGCTTGAGGCAACAAGTCCCCCACTACACCACTTCATCTTCTTCCTGTTGTACTGAGGACAAACTGGTCAGAACAGTGGACCACCCCAAAGTTTAGACGTACAAAAGATGTACAACTAGAGAGGTCAGTCTGGGACCAGTAGCTGGACTGTAGGAGGCACCACCACACAGTTTAATATGTATTAAAATATGTATTAATATTAACATGTGTATAATTTAGTTTTGAATTGTCTTTATTTAATTTCTATGTGAAAATGTTCACTGGCCATAGGGTGACAGCCAAATAAATGTGTAATATGAGAGTTACATTCTTTTGAACTTTTGCAGTCGGGTTTTCCAGGTTTTGAAAAAACTTTTGGAATTTGAAAAATGCAAATTCCAGGCCAGGAAAGGTTTTGGAAAAGTAAAAGGACCCAGAAAGTTTTGGAAAAGTCATGGATTTTTTTTTTATACACAGCATGATGTGTGATTAATAATAATAATAACAATAAAAATACTTGGAATGAGTGAATAAAAAGTCTATTTCATGTTGTCTTAACCTTAACGTTCTATTCAGTGAACAGGAAATGAATTTCTAGTTCATTTCCTGTTAACTCACTTCTGGGGATGTAGCATTCCGCATGTGGTGAAGTCAGTATGGACTAAAATCTGCTCAAATTAAATTCAAATGCTAGGAAAGTGTGGATTTAACAATGTGTGGCTTCACTGGGACATGTACATAAATGTTAATTTAATGTGGAACCACACTTTGTCATTTATTTTATTGTATAAAATAAAGGGTACGTAGTCAAGGAAAGTTGCCAAAAAGTCATGGAAAGTATTGGTTAAAGTGTGTATGAAACCTGATAACATTGTACTACAATAGGATTGCATTTTCCTCACACTTCGTAATCTGACCATGTCGTCGGACATTATTGCTCTGCCAATGACAAGGAGTCATTGGCAGAGAGTTAAGAGTTAAGTTTTCAAATCAAATCAAACTTTATTGTCATTAAGCTGCACACAAAATGAAACCGTGCTTCTGTCATGGGATATCGTACAGACAATTAAACACATGAGGCACTCAACAATTTAAAATTACATAGTTATCCTATTCAGCACATATCTCTCACACACACACACACACACACACACACACACACACGCGTGCGCACACGCACACACACATGTTTTTCATGCCAAAGAGCAATAGGAGTCCTCTTTGTTTGCTTGTTTGTTTTATTTGTTTTTGTAAATATTTTTTTTGGGGGGGGGATTTTTAACTACACCTGTAAAAACAACACTGCACTTGGGAGGCCGACGGGAAAATAAACCACCACTTTTTTTTTTGCAAACTCTAGACTGAATTATTCCCTGTTTTTTTTTTCTTTTGGGAGCACGGAGCAAAGAACCCCGCAACATCACAAAACAATGAAATGTTGTGAATATTATTTTAGATTGAGCAATCTAATTATTTGACAGTCAGACCACAATGCGGAAATAAAAAAGGCAAAATTAAAACATACCCACATACAAATAAAATGGGGAGGGCAAAAATACGAGAAAAATAATGCAAAAGCAACCTCAACAACTCTATCATCGAAATTAAGTCAAATGTTTTCATTAACAGGTACATTACATATTATTTTCCATTACATCTACAACTCTATGTTCTATGTAACCAAGTGTTAATTGTGGTTTAATAGTGTGTATAAGGATATAAAGCATATTTATTTAAGGTTTATATTCTTATATATCCTTTATTTAATGAGGTGGAATCCTTATTGATATTAAAATCTCTTTTTAACAACAGTGACCTGGCAAAGAGAGCAACATAGACATAGTCAGAACTAATCAAAGACTACAAATAAATAAAACATAATATCTGCTAAAGACCAACATGAATAAAGTAAGTGATTTAAATGCAAACTTTAAAGGCAATGATATTGACTAGGACTTTTATTTCCCTAGTTCTTTAGGTTAAGTAATGAGTTCTGACATTTTCAAGTCCTTCTATAAATTATTCCATAAAGAAATTGTAATTTCATTATTTTAAACCAACTCTTTGATGACTCTGGAGTCTATCATTTGGGGGATGTTCTAAGTGTATCGACCATATTGCTTTATGTGTTTTCACATGTATGTACAATGATAAAACTAGAAAAACCTCAGCGAACAGTCCTAGTGCCAGTGTCAATATTTCCTGAAAAGTCCATCAAAATCTTTCCATAACTTTTGACTTATCTTACTAACAGACAAACAAAAAGACAAAGTATGATGAAAACATAACCTCCTTGGCGGAAGTAATGAAAGTTACCCAAGGACAGATTTATAAATAACCATTGACAGAGACATCTAGAGACCGAGACTTAGAAACAGTGGTGAATAGTTTCTCCAGTCAGTGATAAAACTTAAAGCACAGTGGTAAAAACTGAATCCATTTTCTTTAGGTGCTATTCAGGAGCATTCATAAAAAGGCAAATCTCTGAAATCCCAAAAAGGTATGGAAGTTGCAGAGATTGGATGTTTCCAGGAAAGAACACAGAATTATTTATTAGTGCATCGCAAGTTCAAGTTGCAATATGTTTCCAGAGGGCTTTGAGAAAAAAACAGCAGAGGGGGTAATTCTTCAACGGTGACTCTGAGGCCGGAGTTTTTACGAGTAAAATCTATCAACATCCCATTTGTTGGATTGATTTTTGTGTTTGTGTGGATGAGGGATTATGTCTGCTAGCAGCATGTTAGGATATACAGGCTAATGAGCTGAGTGATAACCTCAGTACTAACACCCCAGATCAATACACCCTGCTGCTCATTTCAACAAGTAGGATTGACCACACACACACACGTTTGTAGCATGCAGGTAGAGAATGAGATGTATAGGTGTAGAGGCACACATTTGTATAGGCTGCTGGTCTAAAAGAAGAATGAGTCCCAGCTGAGAAGTTTTTTTGTTTGTTGTTTTTTAGCCGTCACAGTGCTGAGCTCATATTCTTTTGGGTCCCTATGGGCAACAGTTCCTATAAGTCAGTGGTAGGGAACCCTGGTCCTTTATTACTTCATTATTGTTATGACCCCTGGTCATTTGTATAGTATGTTGTGCAGGGCAGTATTAGGCATAGGCAGACTAGGCGGTCGCCAAGGGCACCAGATGTCTTGGGGGATCAAGTCCCACAGAATTAGAATATTAAGATACTGTATTTTCTGGACTATAAGGCGCACTTAAAAGACTTTAATTTTATCACAGTGCGCCTTATATATATAGATTAATACTGGTTGTGCTGAGTGACTGTGACTTTAGACTTTTTGTCTGTTAATTTTGACTCTTTATCTAATAATTTTGACTTTATTTCATAATTTGGCCTTTTCATCACATAATTTTGACTTTTTATCTCATAATTTTGACTTTTTGTTTCATAATTTGGCCTTTTTATAATATAATTGACTTTTTATCTCGTAATGTGGCTTTTTATCACATTTTCGTTTTACTTTTTATTGCATAATTTTGACAGATGCTAATTTCTAATTGCAAAAAAAGAAAAAAAGGGTGTTTGGCTAGGGCACCAAATTGACCAGAACCAGCCCTGATGTTGTGCTATGTATGGTTCTGGGCACAGGGTGGTGTTTTCCCCTGTGTGTTTGTGGGTGTTGTGTTTATTTCCTGTGTTCAGGTGGCAAATTGTGGTTGGCTGCAGCTTCTTTTTGGGTATATGACAGGCAGTCTTTCTGTCACTCCTTCTCCAGCTGTGTGTGTGACAACCACACGCCATTGATTAGACAGTGTGACATTTATATAGAATTGGACTCGTTTGTTAAATTGGCTAGTTTTTGTAGGGGACGGACACCGTTTTTGTTTTCACTGTTATTCCGTGGCAGAGTAAAGATCAGAATGTGGTATCCATGGTGTTTAAGGTTCATATTTTGGTGATGTCACTGTACTACAACAGAGTGTGATGAAGGTCACAATTAACCTAGCAGACATGTTTCTGATCAACAAAATGGGAAGCTCTGCCACAGGGAAAGAACATGCAAACTGTACAAAGTTTGTACAGAATGATCTTATTGTGAAACGATAATGCTAACTGGTATTCCACTGTGTTGTTGGTGCATTTGGTTTACTAACCTTTAGCTCATACCGATAAGAATACTAATGATAATAGTTCAAAAAGTACTAAAGTGTATCCTCCACTACTGACCTTGTCCATTCCTGACCTGTTCTTCTTGCCTGTCTCTCCTGGTATACCTGCTTGTCTTCTGTCCTGGACCATGTCTCTCTGCTAGCTCCTTGGCTCCACTAGCTGATCCGTCAGACTATGGTCACCTCATCTCTACTCGACAGCTACAGCAAGCTCTGAGAGTACAACTTTAAAGTTATGTATAACTTTTGTCATCAAGTCTGAAAAACCCAAGTCCTAACCAAAGTATCATGAATCCATAAGTCTTTCTGTGATTACACACCCGCATCTCAAATGCAGCTTATGGTTTCAACAGAGGAACCAACTTTGGGTCAGACTTCATCTGATTATTCAGATGAATGTACCAAGGGACGTTAAAGATGTTTATGAATTAATTTGGGGTTTCAATATTCTGCTTTTGGGTCCAAACCACACCTGTTGGACACCACATTATATAAACTAGAAAAGATTCTGGAAATGTTACATTGTGGTAAAAGAAGAATAAATTTCAAAGTGATCCAGGATCTCTTTCGGATTACCACCAAAATTTAATAATTTGTTCCTTGGGACCAGTGGTGGGCTGTTCATTTCAACATTAGGCCTTCAGTGACGCCCCATATATTAACTTCACCTCAATATAGACTAGTCAAGCAGCACTTTTATTTCAGGAGCTTTTAAAACCATCAAGTATGCATTCACAACTAAGATTAGGAAACTAAGTTTACAGATATTGTCAAAAGTAAAAATGTGATATAAAAATACTAAACAAAATGGCACCAAAATTACGCTGTATGATCTTAAACAAGTCTGTCTAATAAATTGCACAATGTCACCGTTTCATATAAGACACCAACCAGACAATAACAAAACAAACTATTCTTTGACAATAAAGTTAAGAGATCATTTGCATTTTTGATAATAGCCTACACAACAGCAAATAACTGAAAATGTTGCAATGACAGGAAGAAATTAAAAATAAAATGCATTTACTCACCAACATAGTTCTCCACAGCATCTACTTATTTGCAAATAAAGTCGAGCCTCCTTTCTTTTCTCTAGAACACTTCAGTGGCTGTTGTACAGTTTATCTGTGTGTTTCAGGTCCATCAGTCAGTTCCTTTTTTATGGACATGGAGGCTAATGCTGAAAGATGTTTCTGTCTGGTCGCATTTCTGGCATCAATTTGAATACACTTTAACACTGAAAATGACCGTTCGACAGATGCAGTGGATAAAGAGATAGTAACAGCCAAAACAATAACAGCCAAACAAACCAGTGTGTAAAGTTATTCCAAACTCTCACTCAGATTTTTGCTAAGAAGAAAATCATGAAGATCAGCTGGATTTCTCTCTTCAAAATCAACAGGATCAAGGTCTTCTCCTTCGGCCATTATGGGTTAAAAATAAAGCTGGCACTTTAATTTCCGTTTTTAGTTCGATTAGATATTCTCCACTTGTTCTGCCGCTTGTCAGACCCTAGCAGGTGTTAATCCAATCACTGAACACGTACACGTTAAATCCAGCTTCAGTCTAGTTTGTTTTCCAGTGAGCGTACGTTGGCGAGCAGGATGGCGGTCGGAACGGTTAGCTCTTAGCTTAGCTGTAAATCCACCACGACAGCCGCACTTCTGCCTCCTCCCCGCACTGCTTCCGAAGTTGGCCTTTGTGGGAGGGAGACTCCGCTGCTCCAGGCTTGCGGAGTCCAAATTTTTAACAATTTTCCTTAAGCTGATGATAGTCTGCTGGTCATATACTCTTCTTGCACCGTTTGGCTGAACTTTTAATACTAAAAGCGCTGGTCTAGGTGGAGAATTTACCCTTAAAGTGGAAGCCACAACAGCTGCTCCGTGATGAATGAAGGTCAAAAGGGTAACACAAGCCATTATGGGTAGCTCCCTCATAGCCAATGGGTTGATACGTACAGTACATACGTGACGTATTTACGTACATTACGTAATTGTGTATAGTAATGTACTGTATTTATATGTCACAGGTTTCAGTTTACTTTCATAAATAGAATATTCTTTCATATTCAGAGACAAAAAATTGAGATAAAGGTTTTTTGTTATTTGGATTTTTCGTTCGCTGGGGCTTTCGTAAGTAGAGGTACCACTGTATGTATGTATATATATATATATATATATATATATATATATATATATATATATATATATATATATATATATATATATATATATATATTTATTTATTTATTTATTTTTTTACTTGTATGGGTCACAACCCAAAAGGTTACAGGAAGTAGCTGTAGCACCAAAAAGCTTTCACCTTCTCTAGTTGCCATCTTTATTCAAATATGTCCAACTGACATGTGAAAATAAATGCCTCCTTAAATTGTACTAAAACTTCTCTCGAGCACTTTGTGATAAAGTGTTGCTTCAGGCAGTGCAAGTACTGACTGACACATGCCTTTCCCTTAAGGGTTACTGTAGTTTTACATACCCCGTGCTGATAGATACCAGTACTTGTACATACAAACCAACCACCTTCAGTACCACACACACATGCCAATCTTTTATCCTGGGAAAAAAAAAAAAATCAGAAGACACAGCTCAGGGCTACATGCATTCATCTCCATAAATCAAACAATTAGATAAATAGGCAATTGGCCTGTTAGCCTTGAACAAGTCCTGTGAGATATCAGTTCAATTCCTATGGCTTGAATTTAACAAAACATACAGGTATGATTATAGGTAATATATTTTTACAGTATTATGCTCTTTGCTGCAGTGGTATAAACTCAGTGAAAGAAAAAAGAAAAGCATATAATAACACAATTACAATTATGGATAACACTTTAAAATACAAACACTTCACATATAATGCTGTTGTAGATCAAGATATAGTATAATGAGGCAATCTTGGATTGTTCCCTTTTTGCTTATAAAATAACTATAAACTCGGCACATGTATCATAATGTGACTTTCTTCTTAATTTCACAGGTGAGCAGCTCCGTCGAGGATGCATTTCTTTGCATAAACCAGTTAGTCCAGTGCCACAGCCTGTAGGAGTCTAAACTCTCAAGGAGGATTAAGGCTTTGCTGAGGTAACTCCAGCTTTAACCCTGGATTATTTTATTTAACAAATCTGCAATCAATTCTCCAAGAAGATTTCATGGACCTCAGTGATTGTGAGAGGAAGAAAAGAGGTTTACAGAACATCTAACCATGTGTCTTTCCCTCAACACAAATAATGAATGCTCTTAAACAGTCTGATTGCAGCTTTAGGTCCTTGGACTGCTTGGCCTTTCAATTTACAACTGTAACAAGAGTCAGATGCACTAACTTTAATACATACTTATTTTAACACTTGGACAGATTTTTTCCAACCTTCGATGCTGTGTTGTCAGAAGCTGCATTGATGTTAGTCTGTATTATTATTTAAGCTCTACATGAACAATACACAGCCCTGCACTTAACTCGGTTTCACATGCAAGTACGGTTAAAACGAGATATTCAGGAGCTCAAACTGTATATAAATTAATAATTTAACATTACATAATACTATTATACAAGTGTTAGGTAATGCTAACAGAGTAGGTCATGGATTGACCTACAGATTACAAAAATGAGGTTGATGAGTGAGCACAATCATACATATTTTATGAGACATATTTGTCCCATCAGGTCACATGACATTCTGCTATAAGTTACCGCCGGCTATTGATCAATAGTGATATCTGCTTCATAAATTATGTACATATATCATTATTGTATTAATTTATAACGTCACTTTATATCACATTCTCCTTTATTGAACAAAGGATTGGTTCATGTAACATATATACACACACACACACACACACACACACATATACATATATAGACACACACACACAATACTATTTCCAGCACATTGTCTTTCTGGTCCTTTCCACACTTTGTCTAGTACTATACCAGAACATATGTTGCTGACTGGAACACAGCAATGATAATTATATTCCTCTATTGGGTGACAAGAGATGCACAGATGACGTATATTTTCATCTGCAACCACTTCTTAAAGTCTCTATCCTCCCACTATCCATTTGCATGAATGTTTTTTTTCAGAAATTTTCAGAACAGAACCTGCCCACCATCCGCCGGTTACTTTTTACGTCTAATGAAGATGCCTTGGCTATTAGGACTTTTTATTTGAGGGCTTCAACCACAACCTGCCCCAATTTAATTAGAAGTTTTTGTTTTTTTTTTCGTTATGTCATCTGCACAGTCCGTGATTGGTCCACAGTGTCCGCGGTTCAACCACGCATCTCTACTGGGTGAGGACACTAATAGAAAACATAATAATCATAACCCATTAATGTCATCTGTGGTTAAACAGAAGCTACGTTGTTTCAAGTAATGTAGCCATACAGATAATTATGTTGAGTTGTAAACTGTTTTTTTTTTTTTTTTTGTCAGACTAATGCATGTTGTGACGGAGAAGCCCCATCAGGTACTGGGGGGAAACTCATTCTTCTGTTTGTTTTGTTTTTGTTTTGTTTTTTATTCAGCCATCTAGTTTCGGGAAAAAAATGTCCTTCCATTGCAGTTTTGTGCAATTATATCATTTGTGCTAGGCCGGGAAAAAAACCCACAAAAAAAACAACCTCTGGCTAACAGTAAAACTTTTAATCGAAAAATTAAGTGTTTTAGAATTTTCTATCACCACAAGGAGAGAATATCTTCAAATTAAAATAATCATTTATTGATAAGACAAAGACAGTGAGAACAACACACAGAAGGAGCTGTTATCAGATGTTCTGACCATAGAGGAAAAAGATTCTTTTATAACCGTGATGGAAACAGGTTTTTGTCCACATCATACTTCCGTTCAGACTCTCGAGACATTCACAAAGACAAACATTACAAATTCAAAATAACACAGAATCACTTCCATCTCTGGCACAATCATGCTTACACTAAAAAAGTCCATCTGGAGACAGGAACATCATTAATATCACCCAACATTGGAGAGATTATTGTAATCAGTGTGTGAGTGTGTGAGTGTGTGTCCGCAGAGACATACGTTATAACGCAATGAATACTTTGAGATATCACCATGAAATTACATGGACATATACATATAGCTAAGGCGCATCAGATGCAATGATCCATTTGGGTAAAGGTCCAAGGTCAAAGTTGCACTTAGCAGAATGGTCAAAATGATATTAGTTAGTTATAACTCAAGAATGGAGGGTCACTGAACGTTCAGATTAGTACCAAACGATACAGAATGAAGATTTCGACAATTGGTGTTTTCACCTACGACCAATAGTTTTTTTAGATCTCTGGAGGTCAAATGTGACATGTGGCAAAATTAACTTCTGTAACATTGTTTGTGTGTGTCAAACATAGATATATCATGGTATAACTTAATCAATACTGGATATATTATCAAAATATTACACGCACTGACGCATATATACATATAACGAAATTATCCATATTGTAAAAGGTCAAAGGTCAAGGTTGAATTTAGCAGAAAGGTCAAAATCACATTATTGGCTCTAATCGGGACGGCTGTGGTTCAGTTGGTAGGTCGTCCAGTGACCGAAAGGTTGGCGGTTCGCATCCCGGCTCTGGCTGTCCACAAATCAAAGTGTCTTTGGGCAAAGACACTGAACCCTGAGTTAGTCTCCCAGTAGGACTGATAGAACCTTAGAAACCTACTGATGTTTGAGTGTGTGTGTTTGAATGGGTGAATGTGAGGCTAATGTAAAGCGCTTTGAGCACCATGAAGGTGGAAAAGAACTATATAAGTGCAGAATATTTACCATTTAATTCAAGAACGGGTTGTCATAGAAACTTCAGACTGGCACAACATAGGGGTGAGATTAGACATTCTCTGAATACTTGTCTAATATACGTCCTTGGTCACCAAAATACCTCTTCCTATTTCTCCATCAGTCAAACTAGTTAAACACTTTCTATTAGGATGATATACTGTTGATTTAGTTCATAATACATGGTAAATACAGTTACCCGGTGACCAGGTAAATTTCCATCAGAGAGGGTTTTATCAAAAGTGTAATTTTTCTATTTGGAACATTACAGTTATATTTGTGTGTAAATTTGAGAGTAATTGAAAAAGTGACAAGACATATACAATACATTTGAACTTGTTGGAAGAGCCTCTAACTTTAATTACACCATGCCTGTTGTCTGACAGACCTTGCCTCCAGCACCAACACCCAACAGTGGCAGCACAACACAGACAGGAGCGAGCTGGTATCTGCAGCACACGCCGTTAGAGGCTTGACATGTGTTGACAAATGATCTGACAGAGTGTGCTCAGAAGTTTTGTTCCGTTTCATCTTCCTCCCAGGTGTGACAAACGCTGTATGTTTTTGTTTAAAAGGCTGCACCTCTCAGATGGTGGAGGCCTCATCTCTCACCTTAGTGGGTAACACCGCTCCACTCCCACCCCACTCTTCCTGTGTGCATCTCTACTCATCTGGAGGTAATTAAGACCCTGGAGAGAAGCTGCACTGAGATCAATACGGGCGAGAAGAGAGTTCCGCTAAGCTCCGCCATGAATTCCTGTTTATTTACCTTGCTTATCAAAATGCTCTTCCGCTGTGTTGCACACCCATGCAGTGCTTTACCGTGTGAAGCTCCACACACACCAACACACAAACAGACCTTTCACTCAAAGTCCGTCTTCAGTTTTCTTTCTGCTCTTGGTCTCTGGTGTCAGGTCTCTTCTTCTCATTGATTCGCTGTGATAATAAGACTAATCGATTTCCACAGAACAACAGGAGGACACAGCTCCACACATAAGGGCTGCACTGAAGTCTGCTTTTCACTTTGCTGATAATGGTAATTAAGGTGTATTTATTATAAGTCGGGTTAATCCATGGTGGTGGTGTGGAGTATGATTCCCTGAAAATCTTCATTTTTGAGCTCCACTCAAGTCTTCCTCTTCCTCTCAACGATCTAGTTGGTGCACATTCATGTAAACTACCAAAGAATTATAGACTGAGCTGTTTCCAATTCCACAGTCTTCTACTCCAGCCCTTTTTTGCTTCTTAAGTGAGTTACAATCAAAACATAAAAACAAGTGGTGGAAGGCACAACAAAGCCCACCCCTCATACATATTCATGCCATGTCGATGCATGTGCTGATGTTATCATATCAATAGTTTGTATACATGTGCCAAGGTTAAAGTAAATTCAAACAAGATTGATGCTTTTATAGACAGATACAATTTTACCAAATGTAAGTAAATAGGAGGAAAAAATGTTAAATTCATACAAAAATAAAAAGTTTAAACTTGAATCTACTTTTCCCAAAATGTAATAACACCTAATCTGGGTCAGTGGTAGTGGCAGTACCCAATTAGGTATTAATTTCATTAACAGTTTTACTGCTAAACTTAACAAATAACCCAAAACTAATACTCGAGATGTTTGCACACCCGCGGGAATCCCACAGGACCTGTGGGTGGGACTTTGGGCCCCACCACCAGTTTGGGAGGGGGGGGGGTCACATTTTGAGCACCAACTATGTAATTTCCTGCATTCTGGTGAATCTTTATACACTAAATTGTGCATTTTCTGCATTACTTTATGGTGGAAATGTATATATGTAAACATACAGTGTATATAGTAATAATGCATATTAAAGAGACTGATAGTAGCTATAGGAAATAATGAAGGCCATGTTTTACAACCTAAATATATTTTTAATAAGATTTTCAAAGGAAACATTCACAATAGTTACTTAAAATAAATGTTATAACTTAACTTAAATATACTACAGTATATTTATAAATTAACATAACCTATAGAATGATTTAAGAAACAAAATGAACAGCAGATTTTTTTTTTTACCATTTAGCCTACATACTGTATTAAGTGTAGTGATCCAATAGAGCCATACATTTAACAGCCATCACTGCATGACCCATGGTCCCTTGCTCAGCCTTACTTACCAAGAGCCCAGCGCAGAACTTTCGGGTTACTGATCAACTCTTGTGTCTGTTACAACAGAAAAGGTATGACGAGTGTTAGGAATAGAATCAATACAAAATTGAGCAAAGTGGTATAGGTGTGGGCAGGAGTGGGACCAAAAGTTCAGTACCCCACAGACCTCTACAATACTCCTTGCCTCCCTTTCAGGGGTTGGGGTAATAATCCTTCAAAGTTTGCATTCAAAACAAGCCAATTCTGTTCTGCATTTATTTTGTTTGCTTTAGTCCAAATGACTGGATCAGGTGTTAAACTGCTGAATTTTTATTTGGGTTTAGCGACAGTTTATTTTCTTTGTTGAATAAGCATTTGACAAAGAAGGCACCATCTGCACAGATTTGTCCAAATGTTCAAATAATAAAAGTAAACCAGAGTACTTCATTTTTAGTATCTGTTCAGCCATTGCTTCTTTCACCAGCTGAATTTTAACCACTGGTTTTGATTCACACAGATTTTTTCCCCTCACCTGCAGCCTTATGCGACCACATCTCACAGACATTCTAAAATTATGACCACATCTACATTTAGAATATGATATTATATACCATTATATTTTCTTTGAATTAAACAATACAATGTTGTCAAGTCTTTAACTCATTGATTATATATATATATATATATATATATATATATATATATATATATATACACACACACACACCTCTTGTATTTTTTCATGGGAGCAGTGGATCAAAGTCTTATTCATCATATGTGTGAATTTCAGACTTGTGGCCAATGTATTTCTGTCCCAGTCGGGCGCAGAAGCCGTATTTCCAAATAAATGGCAACCGTAGATTTGTGCCTCAAAGAAGACGGAGGTTGGCGAGTTGAGAGTGAGAGAGTATGCCAAAGTGGAAGATGAAATCAAGTGGATCAAAAAATACAGGTAGCTTAATCTGGGATAGAGTCTGTCAGTGGATCTGCAAGTAAGAGTGTCTGACTGTGATTGATAAGGGTGAGGTGGCAGATTCATCCCCACATTTGCAAGAATCCAGTGGAGACCATCACTCTGGGAGTGCAGGTAAAAGTGTTATAATGCCGTATTCATTATATGTCTCTTCGTATGTGTGTGCATGTGTGCTAGTTTGGTACATACTAACAGTTGTGAACATCTTGCATTAACCTCTGTAAAAAAGACAATACAAGGTGTTGGGACAACTTTTTTTAGGGTCAAGAAAGTTCAGTGAAAATGAACATAGCTGACAAGAATTTGTTTAAGTTGCTATCAGAGCAACTGCTCATTTATGTATGTATGGGTGATTCCACAGAATATGTACATTTTCAGCTTTGGAAACTTAACATTTAAAGTGATTTTATTTGCATTTTTTAAAATACAAGCTGAAACAATACATTTTAAAGTCACAAGAAATGACATGGGTCCATCTCAGGCTATCTATTTTACTTATGTTAAGTCATTTTCTACTTCATTACATGATTAATTCGTCAACCCTGTTATGGACAAAATGGTTAATGTTCCATATGTAAAGATAGAGAAGTCTACCGGACTCTGATCGGACCACATTACATCCGATCCAGAGAGGATTTTTAACTTCAAGAATTATGCTTTTTAGCAGCCCAAAAAGAGGCATAATAGATTCGGCTAAAAGTTGTTAATCGTACTTCGATGCTGAAGGCTGTCCATCTGAGTGACTTTAGTCTTAGACACGCGGTGGTCTAAAAGAAGACAAAGACCCACCTCTACCAATAGTAAAGATCTAAAGACTTTTAAAGAACTTTTAACATCAATAAGAAGAACCTCCATCAACCAAGGGACACTTTGTTGCTGATCCACTGCTCAGTCAAGATTACTGCAATTTTTCCCGTTCTTTGGATTCAACAGGGAAAAGACCGAAATGCTTTTTCACATTTTTACTTTTTTCTCGGTTCCAGCATTTATAGACTAAATTAACAGTTTTGATCAGACTGTTAAAGAGGTCTTCCTAAATAAAATTTTTAATTTTCAACTTTTTAATTATTTTTCATTAATAGAAAATTGGACATTGAACTTTTTATTATTTTTAACTTTTTGAAATATTTTTACCCATCAGGTTACAAATTATTCCTCACTCCAAAGACTGCAAGCAAAGCTACAATTTGGGACTTTGAACCAGAATCCAAAAGACTGAACCCTGGGTCAACCTCAGAGCGGTAACGTGTTAACCCGATGATATATTAAGAACAGGCTAGGGAAAGATACAGGATGAGATTATGTTATGAATTTTGGATTATTGTTCATTGAATTTATTAATAATTTGACGATGATTTATATTCATGCTATGCTTTGCTAAAACTGCTTTCAATAAATTTATAAAAAATAAATTCATTTCTCTTTTTGAGTTATTCACCTTGGGTTATAGCATGTTAATGAATGTAAAAGGTTAGGTTTATGTGTGCATACCATCTAAGGTTCTAAAGACATCTTGGCCATAGTTCCACTTAACAACTCTTTGTACCCCTAGGGCTTAGACATCTATCCTAGCCTTAAAACTTTATTTCATCATGTATCAAGCACACGAACCATAGAGACAGCTACTACAACCAATCAGGCTGTTATTACTACTGCACCTAGCGGGTCTCTCCGGGTGGTGTTAATAACAGAGTTAGCGGGGGAAAGGTTGGGATTATCAGTAGTTAGAAGACGGACGAGTGTCTCCACTCTACACCCAGCTAAGTAATACCCCCACAGGTTTGGGCTAGCAGGGTAAGACCCCGGTCCACCATAGGGGGTTAGGACCCTATTTAGACAGAGTGCTGGAATTAACCCGCGGTTCAACATAACATATTAATTTACAGACAATGACGTTGAATTTTAACACAGAAATAAATACAGGTATGTGACTAAGGTCATGCGATGTTCATAAAGACCATTGACTACTTTTTAAAAAAAATGTGGGCCCAGAAGTGGGTTGGGTCCGTCCTTTTCAAACATATTTCTTGGGGTCCAAGTTGTAGTTAAAAAAAGCGGCCAGTTGCAGGTTGTTCATACATCGACCTGCACATCACTGGTATTTACACATACAGAAAAGGCTTGAGCCCTTCTCTAAAAACCCCATTAACATCCAAGTCCACACCAGCACTTTCAAACCCACACACCAACCCATGCTTACACATGTTAAAACATCTGCTATTGTTGTAAATGCAAATATAGAAGCTTTCATCTCTTTATTTCCACCATTTATTATCACCAATTGGATTCCATCACTGGGGTAATGGGTGTAAACAGCTGACACAGAGTATATGGTTGATACTTTCTTTCCCAGACCCTACTGAGCTGAAACCTAATCATATCATAATGGTGGGAGGAGAAGCAGCCAGCATCTGGCATAATGGAAATATACTAACGAGATAATTATTTCCTCCTTTTCATCCTGTTCTCTCCCTGTCACTGACACTCATCATCACCATGGCTGACTAATTATCTGCTGTCTCACAGAGATTACTGATTTATTACCTGTCCCTGCTGCATATTTCTGTTACCTTCACTGTCTGATGGTAATGTTGTGTTTTCAGAACATGTGATAGTGACCCCAGCACCAATGGGCCTGAATCAGTCTCACATCTTATTTTCATAAACCATAAGACTGAAACAAGGCCATAAAAAAAAAAAAATTATCACTACCTCTATTTTGGAAAAGTCTCATTATCATGTTGGTCATGTGACTACAAACAGGTTATTATCACTATCATTGCACCTGAAAGTTATCCATTTACCTTGGGGAGTGTGTCGCTGCAGTTTTACTATTAATTTTATATTGTTGCAAATATCAAGTTCAGTGGTGTAGAAAGGTTAACACTGGTTGGTCTGACGAAACAAAAGAGAGTGACAGACACACATGGCCTGTGTGTGTGTGTGTGTGTGCATGCGTGCGTGCATGCGTAGGTCATTTACGAACGTCACTACACTACTGTGTTGTTCCTCCGCTGACAATATGATGACATTATCATGACCCGTTGACTCGACTTCACCTTTATTGAAGAATAAGTCGACTTTAAAAAAAAAAAAATTCAGTTGTTAAGGCCCTAGTGTATACATGGCCTTACTTACAAATACCATCTCCCACACTCACCATAATGAAATATTTTCTATGAATCTGAAGAATGTTGCTCTTTAACACAGAAGAAAAAAAAAGTTGATGCTTTTAACTGCAAAGGTATTGTTAGATACACTGTTTACATCTCCAACATATTCTTCTATTGCACCAGTTAAATGTGGCACTAGGTCGATTCTTCATAATCTTCTAAATGTTCCCAGGTTTATCTCAGACCTTGGTAAAAACAGATATATGTTCTTTTTTCCATGAAATAAGGTCCTAAAAATCATTTCAACACTTAGAAACACTCCGTTCTTTCATGTTACTACATTACACGACCTCAATATCACTACTATCAAACTGTCTCACTTATGTTGCTTGTCATTTCTGTATATAATGTAAATACAGGATGAAATTCAATGAATACATTTATGAAGCATGAAGCTGGACATAAGCTTCTAAACAATTATGGTGTTAACCCTCCTGTTATGTTCATTTATCAGGAACAGTTCCTGGGTTAATTTGACCTAGTGCATCTTTAATTATCCAAAAAAATAATAATAATAATTAAAAAAAATAAATAATTAAAAAAAAAAAAAAAAAAAAATTATATATATATATATATATATATATATATATATATATATATATATATATATATATATATATATATATATATATATATATATATATATATATATGATGCAGAAAAAGAATGCCTGAAATTTCTCACTTTTTTCTTTGACTCCGAAGCGCGAGTCTCATTTATTTACTCAGATAATAAAAACAACATGGCGGCACGCATGAACTGTATCTAACGTCTCACGTAACCGGCACTCTTAAAGGGGCCGTGGCTACCATACAAAGCACAACACAAAACCCAATGTACCCACAATATTACATATAAGAGAATCCATGTGTGAAGGTGAATTCTGTTATAACCCCATAATTTATGAGCACTACAATGTATACACACATATATATATATATATAAATAAAGGTAACAAGCACTGTTAATGTTTTATTATTAATTCCATTATTCACTATTCTATTCTATCCACTATTCTATCAATATTTAGGCCAATGGTGTTCCTTACCTCTAACAGGTAATGGTTCAGTGAAGATAAATCACTCATTTTGCATTTAAAAATATATATGTTCAAACTTTTTTATGTTTAACGTCCAACATATAAAACTTAACATTGAAATATAACATGTATCAATGTTGAGACAAAAAGCCAAAATCATTAACCTGACTTACGTCATCTGACATCTTTACACTACGCTAAATCTATTTCAAAATGAAGGAGCCAATCAGTGTCGCAGGGTGGGACAACTTGGCAGTGTTGTGACTGGTGTGACGTAAATCAGAAGCGACAGCAGTGTAGTCTTCTCAGATACACAACAATGGCAGTGTGTGTTAGGTATCCCAGGGTCTATATAGACTGGACCATTTCTAGTGTTTTGTCTTCCCTACCGCATGTTCATTCCTTAACAGATAAACAGAGGTGTTTGTTAATGGAAATGATGTTTTCCATTGTTTTGATCTATCAGATGGCTCCACTGGTAGATAAAGAAATAGTACCAGTGCTTATTGTGGTACCCCCCTGGTTGTGTTGGTAGTGGACCAAGTCAAAGAGGCTGGTAAACTAGGGCTGACAGTAATGGAACTGGAGGAAGAAATGACAACCACATCCACAGTGAGTGTTCCTTAGCTCCGAGTCATGGCTGAAGGATAAACATAGAAACATGTTTTCCTACGACATTTACAAGAAGGACTTGGTGGGCATCGCAGTAGAGGAGGTTCTAAATAAACGTCACATATAAATGGTAAGTTTAAACCCCTTCTGTTGATGTGTATATACCTGATGAAAACTATTTTCACTGATTAAGCGGCTTGACTTCGATGTGAGTGGCTGAAGCGGAGCATCAGTCAGATGACGGACAGATTTTTCATCTAATCACATGCAAGGATTTTACATAAGGCCCCTCCTTTGAAAACGGATCGGTTGCAGAAGGGTCCCAGATGCTATTGTGAAATACCATCAGGTGACAGTCAGGTTACAAAATCATGAGATAAAAAGTCAAAGTTTCTAAGTTGATTCAATGTTTTACTTTTTTCAGTGTATGTGATATAAACATGAAGAGAGTGATCTCCAATATGTGAGATGAACAATTCTTATTTTATATGTTGATTACAGTAATAAAAGCTAGCTAAAAAAAATATATACTTCTGACTATGTTTCATAAATATTCAAACTTTAAAATGGGTCAATTTGACTTGGAACATAACAGGACGGTTAAACTTTAAACCAGGGTTAGTCTTTTGCAAAATGGCTCCATGTGAACAATATATTCTGGTGTGCGTGATGTACTAAACATTCATTGAATAGTTTCCTTTTCCTGGTCTAACCCATTCATCTCCTTTTCACTAATTAATGGCCCAAGAATAAGGTCTGGTTGCCTCATACAAATTTCAATGCCTATAAATCAAATTGCAGCAGCCAGTGTTATTTGTTGAAGTGAAGTTACTGCAGCCAGTGCTTTAGTTTCCTCTGTCCTCAGTGTGTTGTGGTGTCGGTGGCCTTGGTGTCGGTGGTGTACTCTTAAATGGTTTATGGACAACAATCCATTAACCACTCATGGAAGCCATAAAGTTACAGGATCAATAATAAATGAAATCTCTCTCTTTACAATTTCAGATGACTATACAACAGAAATATGTGGATAGTAGGCTTTAGAAAAACTGCCTAAGAGGCACTTACTTGCAACATATGTACAACATAACTTTATAAATAAAACATGATACAGAGTTCATGCAATTAAATAAAAATAGTACAGAGAAATTGTTGCAGTCATATTTTCTACAATGTAGCCCAGAAGCTCTGGAAGATAACCAACCATAGTAGTCAAGAATGTCACATTCAGAAGACAGATATAGAGGGAAATGTTATTAATAAAGTCTATTCACCTAAACAATATATGACACCAAATATTCTTGCAAAAACACACGTGAAGAATCAGCTTCATCACTTTCATGAGGTGAAACTGAAGCATTAAAGGAGTAATTCCATGGTTATTTCATTAATATCACCGTGTTCTCCATTGTCATTGTATGCATTGTGTGTTGGTTCTATTTTTTAAAAAAAACAAACATCTAGATTGTTTTGTTCCCAGTTGTTTTTGGAGGGTACAAAAATGACTGGATATGGAACAGCAGAGTTTACCGGTACTTTCTCATACATGTCCATGATACAGTGATGAGGCGTCTCTGATTGGCTCAGAATGTGTGAAGGAACACTCCCCCCTCCCCTGTCACTTTCTCTGTGTGTTTACCATCCTAGAGTAACATCCGGTTTTGAGTGGAATGACACCTTTAACTTTTTGGACAAAATAGATTACATTTTGGGTCAAAAACCTGTATTGAGTTTAACAGCTGAAATAAAAACACTTCATTAAACATCACAATATGAACACTGCCCTGTTTTTCAGCAAATTCACTTGAATGTCACATCATTAGAATGTGTAGTTTAAGTTTCTGTCGTGTCACATTCATATTTCTGGTTTTCAGTATTGATCCAGTGTAAATGAGCTGCTTGTGGCCACGCCCCTTTCCTAACTGTATCATGGATATCAGCACATAGACTTCCTTTCTGTCAAAAAGGTAAAGTTCATGTGGATAGTTAAAGGTGTCATTCTGTTGGAATCTGATGGGTCACCCTGAGTTACCAACCCGTATGTCACCTCCACTGGCTGCATTTACCATTCATAGAAAACAATGGGTTTTTTTTTTTTTTAAATAGAACCAACACACAATATATTCAATAACAATGGAGAACACAACAATAATGAAATAACCATGGAATGACTCCTTTAAATGTCCGTAGCAGCACTTTGTTATCAGTCAAACTAATGATAGTGACAATAAAGGACATTCTCAAACGTAACTACTGTAGGAGCTGTGATAGTTTTATTAAGTACTCATATCAGTATTCAGTATCAGGAAGTAATGAAATATAAGTAGTTGGTCTGGAAAAAGTGTTATCAGTGCATCCCTAGACTGAACCGCCCATAGGTGTGAATGTGAGAGTGGTTGTTCGTCTATATGTGTCAGCCCTGTGATGGACTGGGTGTACCCCGCCTTCACCCATACTTAGTTGGGACAAGACCTGGAATTGCTGCAAGCCTCATGAGGACTAAGTGTTTCAGAGAGTAGATGGATGGATATTTCAGGTCTCTTTTAAGGTAATGATGCATCAAATGTTGAAGGATTATTATTGTTTCGTAGCCCTGGCCTTTTCACTTAAATAGACATTTAGATTTTGACACTGCCGCTACTACACACCTACTGCTTATCTCCATGAACCCAGTGGTCATATTTGCATAATAGTAGTAGGTGAATACATGCATAAATTTATCATTTTTCTTGCCTGTCAAAAAAGAAAAGGTAGATTCTGTGATGCATTTGGGTGGAAACCAAACCAGGAGTACTACCGTCTGTCAGCATTTTTACCTAAATGTGCAACAACATAACATTTTGACCAGATAACACAGTTGTTTTCTTTCCAAGGAGCAAAAAAAAAAACCACCCCAACATGCCTGTACAAGGTCTTCGCAGATCCTTAAAAAGTCTTATTTACAATATGTGGTTTTTAAGGTATTAAAGAGCATTATATTTAGTTATTTTTTATATGGCATTAAATTTCAAATAGGAGGTATTAAATTTCATCTGGGTAGTCTACGGTTAATGAAAAACATAAGTCTGGATTTTTTCTGTGCTAGTTATTTTTTTAGCTAGCGTGGTTTGTTATCAAGATGCTGAAAAAGTAGATGTTTGCTCTATCATTCAACCGCTATGCTAAAGGCAGAAATACTGTGGGTTCAACCGCTATGCTAAAGGCAGAAATACTATGGGTTCAACCGCTATGCTAAAGGCAGAAATACTGTAGGTTCAACCGCTATGCTAAAGGCAGAAATACTGTGGGTTCAACCGCTATGCTAAAGGCAGAAATACTGTAGGTTCAACCGCTATGCTAAAGGCAGAAATACTGTGGGTTCAACCGCTATGCTAAAGGCAGAAATACTGTGGGTTCAACCGCTATGCTAAAGGCAGAAATACTGTAGGTTCAACCGCTATGCTAAAGGCAGAAATACTGTAGGTTCAACCGCTATGCTAAAGGCAGAAATACTGTGGGTTCAACCGCTATGCTAAAGGCAGAAATACTGTGGGTTCAACCGCTATGCTAAAGGCAGAAATACTGTGGGTTCAACCGCTATGCTAAAGGCAGAAATACTGTGGGTTCAACCGCTATGCTAAAGGCAGAAATACTGTAGGTTCAACCGCTATGCTAAAGGCAGAAATACTGTAGGTTCAACCGCTATGCTAAAGGCAGAAATACTGTGGGTTCAACCGCTATGCTAAAGGCAGAAATACTGTGGGTTCAACCGCTATGCTAAAGGCAGAAATACTGTGGGTTCAACCGCTATGCTAAAGGCAGAAATACTGTGGGTTCAACCGCTATGCTAAAGGCAGAAATACTGTGGGTTCTTCAGACGTTATGCTTTGAACTTCACCTAGAGTGTGCTTTTTTTTTATTTCCATTTCTCAGTACGCATTTGTTCTGTGGTAGTGGTCTTATTTTTTTATACTCAAAGGTCTTCAAATCTTCATTATATTTATTTCAGACCCTATTGTAAACTCTTCTCTTTTAACTTCGACTCGTGCGTTTGACTAAAGCAGAAAACAAACAAGTTAAATCGAGTGTCTTTGCTTAGATTCAGTATTGAGCTTTAAAACCCCCTTGAAATATTCTCTTTACTGCCTGGATGACTGAAGTTTCTACAATAATAGTTATTGTGATTAATGAGTAAAATAACTTGTTCAAGGCAGTGTTCATCTAGAGTTTTCATAGCACAGAGTAATGATTATATTTAATAAGTTTTAACCCTTAACAGCCATTTCCAATGCAGGAGGAAATTGAGTTCTTTAAATAGAGTTTTAGAAATGAAATATTGCAAATTAGTCAATGTGGAGGATTCATATTTATTTTCAGTTCTGTTGGATTTAGCTTTAGGTTATGTGTCATGTTGTAAGACATGGGATGTTAACAGGTTTTAATGATTTTAACTTTGTCAAAACAGACCCGGTAGCATTTACTGAAATAACGGAAGGAAAGAAAAACATCTGAACGTATTAACAAGTCAATTTAGCACAACAATGCACTGACAAATGTGGATTATGGAGATTAGAATAATATAAGAAGCTCTGCAAATGACTATTAAAAGACCCTAAAGACTGTCAACATGAATTCTGTTAAGAGATAATAGTAAAATGTGTGAATAACCCAGTCACGAAGAATCAAAATCAGGTGGTATGAACAGTGCAATGAACCACTGGCCTGCTGGTGTTTCTGTACACCATTAGCTGTCTGTTCTACTGGGTTATTAACATAATCAGTCCTGCTCCACAGTGACAAACAACTGCTCTTCTGTTGGAATTAATGAGGACACTAAAAGGACATAGAAACATAAAAGTGGTATTGATAAGAAACTCTATGAGGATCTCCAGATTTTTTCAGCATGTGGTTTAAGGTAGAGGTGGAAGTAAAAGTATTTTTTAGGTATCTGTACTTCACTTGATTATTTATTTTTATAGCAACTTTTTACTTTTACTCCCTACATTTTTATATAAATATCTGTACTTTATACTCCTCACATTCTCAGAATAGACTCGTGACTTTTTCAAACTAAACAGATGTGACAGTATGAAAAATAAGTCACTTCAGAAGGAAAATCAGTGGAGGAGAGGAACTGTGGCTTTATATATTATAGTTATACGAGTATTATCTTACAATTTTGAATTTTACCTCATATTTTAGACTATTATCTCACAATTTTAATATTTTAAATTTCACAATTTTAACATTTTATCTTAAAATTATGCATTTTTCAATCTCATATTCAAAACTTAAAAATCTCGACTTTTTTTTTCTTTCATTTTCCCTAAATTTCCTTCTCAAATCCACAAATGTGAGTAACTGTGACCTGATCAAAGACAATTTAAACACAGTAACTGACTTTTAAAGGCTTTAATTTGGATACTTTTGAAACTTTTCAGATTATTATTATTATTATTATTATTATTATTATTATTATTATTATTATTGCATTCTTGGCAAAAAAAAAAGTTTTTCTTTTGTGCTTTATTACAGTTGTGAAATTATACTTTTTTTTTTTTTTTTTTTTACTTTTATTCAAGTAGAGGAGTTGAATCAGTACTTCTACTTAAGTATGAGGTGAAACTGAACTTGAGTACTTTGACCACCTCTGCTTTAGGTCAGTAAAACAGTCACTCACTGGACCTTTAAATAAATATGATCCAACCAAGGTTACATAATTAAAACTGCCAAAATAGTGACTCTTTATTAGAGGTTTGTCCACCCACACTGGCACCACATCTGATTCCACAGCTAAATTTAACTCATCTTAATTCAATCAGGACAGACGTAAGAGAATGGGAAGATGTGCAGTGTGATTGAATTAGTTTTAAAATAAAATGAAGTAGAGTTAGGTGCTTAGATCCCAGCAGGAGGAAGAAGAATACCATGGAAAACAATTACATGAATTAGGTGTTCCAGTTATGGAAGACAATCCAGCCACAGCCTAAGGCTACATCTATATTAATGGATCTGTTTCCATTTCAGAATAATCTCCAAGAGTTCTAACATGCTTGAAATGCATCAGTTGTCCAGGGGGTGATATTACTTGAAGAATAATATCAGAACATTATTTAAAGAAAGCATATTGTTTTAGAAAAAAGCAGATAGTGTGGAAAGTGGTGATGATGGAGATGGAAGGAGCTTCAGCTTTAGAGGAATGGATATGGAGAAAAGAATATAGGAAGGTCACCAACAACTGTAATAAAATAATAATTAAATAGTCTGTACCTTCTTTAGTCTTTGATTATAATTTTTGATCTTGCATTATTTGCTTTTTCACCATCTTGTTTTTGGAATTATCCTCATGCATGTACACATTTTCCTTGCGCTTTATTCTGTCGCTGCCTTGACCAGTAACTTCCCTCCACTGTGAATTAATAAAGTCTCATCTATTTTAATATAATTGAACGAGAAATGCAATGGGAGCTGAACAACAGATAAGAGGTTTGTCCAAATAGAATCAAGTATGTTGTTTTTGTCAATGGAACAATACTTTTATTTATTCATTAATTAATATAAAAATTCTGAAAAGCAGCACATTTTTTTCGCAGTAACACACCAAGATAGAAATGTAGAATTCAGAGTATATTTACGAGTGTTTTATAAAAGGTTAAGAGGGAATACCTGAACATAATTCTTCTTCAATCCAACATGTTATGTTAAAAGAAAATTAAAACAATTTAAAATTTCTAACAAAATAAGTCCAAAAAGCTCTCAGTCAGTGTATGCGGAAAATTGTACTGAATGATATAAAGATGTATTGTTGACTACACCTACAGGATTAAATTTAGATACTATTATCAGTTCAACAGTTTACATTTGTATTTTGCTTTATAAAGGAAACCATACTAACTTGGACTATGACTTACTTCCAGTGACTAAAACTATAAAAGAAAGACTACAAAGCAAAAGTATGCCTGTACTAATTAAACTGTGCATCGGTGGACGGGGCATAAAATGATGCATTAAATTGAACCTGCAGAATTTGTGATGGCACTCTCTGAGGTGGAGCTAGTCCATCATTTAAAGCCTCTGCACACCCACAGTCCATCCCCTCTGGAGCTGTGACTGCCTGACTCATCAGGGCTTTTCTCAGGTCTATGTGGGTGTGCAGACTTGATTAACATCTTTTACTGTTGCTGGATGAGTTTTACAACTTATCATGCTTATTAGTAAATGGACTTTTACTGACCCCAAGACTCCCAGCATACCTGTGGCCGATTATCAGCCACATTAACACCAACCACCTATGTGTGCAGGTCCCTCCTATTTTATGACACTAAATTGGTTTTATATGCAAATGACTAAACTAAGCAAGTAGGGACAGAATAGAATGGATCAGAGAAAACAGTTTCTCAGTAAACACTACAATGCACTAGAGTTTAAATGATGAGCTCAAGATAGATATGTTATCATCATCATCTTACATCAATAAAATATCCAAAACCGTATGACTGCCGTGATTGCAGGCACAACAAGCCCCGCCCATTGCATATAATGTTCATAGACCACTTGTTATTTGATAGTTTGTATGGATCAATGTCGAGTCCAATTGTCCTTAACTACCTCTGTGAAGGAGGTTATGTTTTACCATGTGTTTGTGCATTGTTGATCAGTAGCGTTTGCCAGTTTGTGTGTTTGTCTGTTGGTTTGACTGTTTGCACTCTAACGTTGCCAATTCTTGACAGATTCTTCTGAAATTTGGCATGTCCAATGAGAGGCACAACAGGGTGAACTGGTCTGAATTTCAGCCGAATCTACTTAGTACTTCCGGTCTGATGCCAGATTGAATTTGTGTGTGCGTACACATTTCTGCTTTTTGTACTCTTGCATCACAAATTCTTGACCGATTGTTCTAAAATTTGGTCTGTACAAGAAGAGGGGTACACCGAATAAGCAAACCAAATTTCAGCCGATTTGTTCAAGCATTGTACGATGTACGACATTTCATTCGTCTGTCTGTCTGTCAGTAAGATAACTCAAAAAGTTATGGACAAATTTTGATTAAACTTTCAGAGATGATTGATAATGCGTGAAGGACAAAACAATTACATTTTCAGCTACAAAGGTCAAAGGTCAAGGTCATGGCAAAGGTCAACAGCTAAAATACATCAGTGGTTATATCTCAGAATCCAGACCAGATAGTATCAGGTGGTTTTTTTTTTTACATTCACTTCGTCTGACCTTCAGACATCAGATGAGTTAACACTGATAGGCTCCATGACGTCATGTTTTTACATCATATGACATCAAGCCAATGGTATATTTGCAAAATGTCTGACCTTTACCTTAAAGCAGGTTATTGACATATTTAGTTAAATCAGACAATATCTTGTGCTTCATATTTAACATTAGATCTAAAATGTGAAATGTGGCCGTCGTACGACATCACATAACATCAGTGACGTCATTCGTGGTCGAATATTGAAATGGACATATCTGAAAAACAGCACGGAGATTTTTTTTTAAAACCCTCTAAGGGATTGTTAATGACCGATAAAATAAACAGTTAGCAAACACGAAACACTAGTTTATAAATAAGTTACAAAAATCCAGATCCAAACCTTGGCAGACTGGTGCTGCTTCACTGATCTAGCTTCATGTTATATTCCACTTTTTCCCCAGTGTTGCTGTATTTACAGATACATTCCACTATGTTGCACTGATTTGTTTTGCCACTCAGTCCTTCTTAGAGGCGTGACCAGGGGGGAAGTGACATATGAGCATACCCTATATTAAACATACTAATTGCACATGTCTTATATCACTTACATATCCCCTCATTGCCTAAATGTATTTACAGATATAGGAACAAATGGGTTGTTGTGATGACACAGATGCTAAATTAAGTAGTAATTATTAATTCAAAATCCTCTGCAGTGCATTTTTGTCCTCTGTAGGGGACAATAGTTTCACAGCTTTACTCAAGGAAAAAAAAAAGTTCATTGCAGAAGATATTTCCATTAAAAACCAAAAAAAAAAAAACTAATTAAAAATCCATCTAGGAAAAATAAGTTGCTCATCTCATTTCCAGTGAAGGTAATTATTTAATGTAAACACTCAAAATATTTACTTCCCTACGTCTCAGGAGGATACACCACCTACAGTAATCCTGATGCTCATTAGTGACATTAGACATAATTGTCAGAATAAACAAATAAACATATTTTCCAGTCTCAGGCATGTAGATTGTTTTAGCGTATAGCTCTTAGTAATTAGTTCCTCCAGTCAACAATCTAAACACAACAAAAATGTTTAAACATAAGAAGAAATGCATGAAGTTACAGGAGCAGGGCCTTCATCCATAAACTTTGCTGATTATCTTGATAAAATGAAAACACAAGTACATTCAAAAGAGTGATGAACAGCACATTATTATAACTAGTATTTAAAGAATGCCTAATCTCATCCCTATTTCGTGCCAATCTCAAATTTCTATGACAATGATAGCCATTTGCATTGACTTTTTTCATTTGCCAGTGACCTCATGGGGGCCGGTCAGGGTCGGCCATAGGGCAGTAAAATTCTGCTTTAAAGGAATACTGGACATATTCACCAAACTGAAGCAGCACTTGCACCAGGTTTTGTTTCTACACTGAATCAGCTGAGAAGAGTTCCTGTCTGATCTCACTCTGAGGAACAGACTGATTCACTTAAGGATGTACAATTCCCTCCCTCATGTTCAAATTAATCAGCCGAGGTGTAAGTATGTCTGCTGAGGTACCTCCTAGGCGATTCCCTCTGCAGGTTTTTTTTTTAAAAATATATCCAACTGGGACAAAAAGTAGACCAGAAGGCAGACCTGGAGAAAAGTACAGGGTTTAGATGTGAGGAGAAGGGTGTCTGGGGTTTTTAACCTGCTGCTGCTGCTCTGGGAAATGAATGAAGACTAAGCAGCCATGAGCTGGTGCAGTTTAAGTTGTGTTTGAGCTGCATGTGCTCCACTAAAACTAGTAGAAGACCACTTTCAAATGAAGTCTAATACATGTGTGACCGGCGGTTTGTCCCTACGCAGTACTCATGCTGCTATAAAATGGGCACACACTGTTTAGTTAGAAGAACGCAACCATCTACATACATACTTTCAAATTTTACACTGCGGTAAATGGAGAATACATTTCAAAGTGATCCAGAATCTCACCACCGAAATGTAACCATACGTTCCTTGTGACACACCCAACACATCCTGTCAATAAACAATCTCCAAATCAAAATACATGTTTTGATTTGCACTGGTTTCCCTCATGCTTTATGGGGACTTCTGGCAAAAAAACCCAATTCATGTATATATAGGGTCACATTTCTAATTTACTAGTTTGGACCTTTATATTTAAACCTCGTGGGGACCTGAATTTTGGTCCCCATGGTGTGACTGTGTAAACATATCAATGTCCCCATAAAGATGGGACTACACACACACACACACACACACACACACACACACACACACTATTTGACCTGTGTCACTCACTCACACACTCTTCAATCCTGTTTAAATATAAATAGTGGTTTTCAGACTAATATCCATTTTCTGTTGTAGTTCTGATAAGAGTCAGATCATTTTTATGGATGGCAGTGGAAATTATTAATATTTGATTTCAGATGTACTTGTTTTATTAAAACGTGGAGATTAACTGTTGAAACTCTCTCTGGTTTGATCTGAGTCGAAAACTCATCGTTTGGCAAATCATGGAGGAATCTGAAACTTATTTTACTGTGGAGAGTTGAGACCATGGTGAAAGTCATGTAATGCGGATCACATCGTTTGTGACAGTGAAACTACTGGTTCATTGCGATTATTTTATCTCGGTAATTGAGTTTACAGCCAGGGTATAACAGACTATTATTTGGTGTATGTGTGGGGTCTCATGTCTATATTTTGCCTCGGGCCCCAAAATGACTAGATCCGCCCCCGGGTATAACCAGTGGACTACTGAACTATTTTCGGTGCGGAAAGGACCGTCAGTGAGAGCCCCCACCCCCTACGCCTCCAGCAACCAGTGCAGAGTCGAGTTTGCTAGTGATCAAACAAATCATTGAACCGTCTTCAAACTTGTGTGGTGGGCAAAGAGAGATTGTTTCATTATTTGAAGTCATGGTGATGGTTTCCTGAATCGCCAGGTACGCTACGCTGGGTTGCTGGAGGCGTGGGGGGATGGGGGCTCTGACTGACAGTCCTTGGTGTGTGTCAGCAGTGTTTCTCCACACTGAAAATAGTTCCCATACACAAATGAGTAAGACAAGCCCTTTGTGCCATGAATTTATTATCATTCACCCTCGGAGTAAATGCCCAGTACACGGAAAATAATGAGGAGACAAAATCAAGTACATTAATTCACTTTAGATACTTAGTTGGCACCGCAAGAATGCAGTTAGTGTAGGAATCCAACCTGTGGTCAGTTGTCATCGATTCGGACAGTGGCTGGGTCGCTAGGAAAATGCTTCCACGCACTTATTTAGGTCTGGGAATAGTGGGGAAACACTGAATTTGGCCTGGGGGTGGCGTATCCCTTTAAAGAGCCTCAAATTGAAATCATTGTGTATTATTATTATTATTATTGTATTGATTATTGTTGCATTCTGCACATGTTTGAAATAAAGCATTCAAATCCAATCAAAAATCAAATCAAGTTGCTTTTGTTTGTTTTTTCAGAATCAAACCTTGACTTTCTTTAGAGGTTAAAAGGGATTCTGTTGCTACTATTTTCATTCTGTATGCTTCATACTGTGCAACATGAAGTTCTTTCAAAGCATGCTTTCATCCCTGTGTTTTATCCACTCCAGTTTGATGGTCAGATATCCCTCTTCCATTGCAGACTGAAACACTGGTATTTTATGTCTAAATTTATTTCATATATTTACTTGTCTACATATGTCTGAATGGGTCAAATAATAAATATCTCTGATCCCAGGATCTATTATCATGAGTTCCTGAAGTCAGACCAGAAATTGGTAAGGAAGCTCTTAGATTTTCTGCTTCCACTGAAAAAAATAATAATTTTAAGCAAATGGAAAAACAACCCAATCTGGATGTAGATGTTTTTCAGATGGATTACTCTGACATGCATTTGAGGAACATGATGGTTGCACATATATTACCTTTAATATTATTAGTGTTTCACATGTATGTTTTGAGTATTGTGTTTCATACAGTGTAGATGTATCTGCATTTGTCAGTATATTGTACATGTGAACATGCAACACACTATAATAATGGATTAGATTTATATATTGCACTTTTTTGGACACTCAAAGCACTTCACATTAGTGACCCATTATTCAGTCACTCTCACATGCTCACTCTGGTGGTGGTAAACTACATACATAGCCACAGTTGTCCTGGAGCAGACTGACAAAAGTGTGGCGGCCATTTTGCACCTACATCCCCTATGACCACCACCGAATATTCATACACCAGTGTGAGTGACACTGGAGACAGGAGGGTGAAGTGTCTTGCCCAAGGACACAATGGACTGACTAAGATTCAAACTACCAACCCTTCAGTTACTGGACGACGCATTCTGCCAACTGAGCCATGGCTGCCCCAACTGACCCTCTGCAGTTAATTGATTATCAGCTAAAAATGTGAGAACACACCATACCCTGCAGTCCAGGAGCAGTGGGCTGTCATGCCAAGAACCCAGGGAGCAAATGGGGGTTTAGTGCCATGTTCAATTAACCTGAGTCACATAATTTGGCTACATTTCACCAAACTACATGCTAGGGGGCGTTGCAATTGTCTTAAGCAACCATCTGAGTATCGTGAAATTCAGGCTTTCTGAAAGTAGCCAATCAGTGTTGCCAGGTGGGACTTCCCATGACTGGGCGGCGTTGTGGCTGATGTGACGTGGTCTGTTCAGCACTGGGTTCCTGTTCAGCTTTTTGTCATTCCCTTATAGTGTCCACAGTCTCTCTACAAAGTGAAGGCATTTCAGACTTATGCCAGAGGATTTTTCTGGAACATCAGACACATTAAGACCAAGTTCTGCAAGCTACTGGTCTACCCACTTTCCATAGGGAAGTTTAAGGAATATCTGCTGTCTTTTGGCGATGTTGTCTTATCCTCAGATTTTCCCTGCACGTACAGACAATGGTCATTTACAGACAACGCAGCGGTCTGTTTAGGTGCAGCCATACTGTGGTGTTTGTTTTGATGGTCTGCTGCAGCATGCCTCTTCTTTCTGCTGTCGCTCTGCGTCACGGCTTGAGTTCAATGGGAGTGGCTGAAGGTGTGTCGGTCAAGATGACGGACAGGTTCTTCATCTAATCACATGCAATGATTTTAGATAAGGTCCCTCTTTTGAAAATGTACTGGTTGTGGGAGTGTCACAGATGGTATCATGATACTAGATGGTGACAGTCAGGTTAATGTTCAAGAGCACATCAACCAAACTGGCAACCAGAGCCGTGGGAAGTAGTTTTCAACAGGGGGTGCTGTAAAACTGTGGGTCATGTTCCACAGCAGAGGAAGTACTCTGTGTCGGATGCAAGGAGGTCACGTAAAGGGATTGTTTGCACATCCAGATATTTAAGCTATTTCTGTTTGAACAAGGTGGATACAACAGGGTGTGACTGAAATGTTAGGTCTTAAATTATGCAAAAGCTTCGTTTCGGACACATGGAATAGTTAACCATGACAGCTAACACAGAAACGTACAAAACAAAATAATAAAAGCACCTCAGTGGTCAGTGTTGGGGTAACTAATTTCATTACTTTTGTCAGGGACTTAGGAATGCAACTCATTTCAACTCTAATTTTGGTAACGTCATTAGTTACTAGACTACAATAAGGCTCATTACACATTACTCTTGACCATTGAAACACTGATAGGCTGACATTAAAAACCCAGTGCGAGAGCTGCGTCTGTTTTTTAACCTCGCTGCCGAGTTCAGAGAGAACGCGCGAACATTAATGTGTATGTGCATGCACGCTATTACTGCAGTGACAGTTGAAGATGTAGAAGTATTAGCTAAAAGCAACATGCACAAAGACATCCTTGAACTTTTGTACTAGAGCCTGGTTGCCACAGTAACAGAAAACAAATCAGCCTGAATGAAACATAAGAAAAATCTAACCCGGAGTTTTTATTTTAACTCCTTAACTGTGTGTTCTTGTTCTCTCTCTCCCTCTCTCTCTCTGTTTTTTTTTTTTTTGATCGGGTGGGTAAGAGCAGGGGGTGGTGCTGCACTCACAGCACCCCCACTTCCCGCGGCTATGCTGGAAACCCATTCATGTTTATATTTTGTTTTAATGTCCCAAGACCCCATTTTAACATCACAAATTCCTGGCAACCTCAGACATTCAACTCATTATATATATATATATATATATATATATATATATATATATATATATATATATATATATATATTTTATTATTATTATTTTTTTTTTGTGTTAAGTTTTTATATTTTAACAATTACTAGAAATATCAGGTGACCCCATGTAGGGTCCCGACCCTGAGATTGAAAAACACTGTTGAGGTGTTAGAAAATACTTTATAATTCCATATACGTGTGTGTACAATTCATAAACAATGGTTAGAAAGGCTGATAGAACTTTAGAAAACACATTCTGTTGTGTTTCATTCTGTAAAAAAAAAAAAAAAAATAAAAAACACCCCTGCAATGATTACAGAGCGCACATTTTTTATTTTAATCTTAAATTTTAAATGTAAGCATGGTAGCTGGAGGTCACCTACTAACAAACACCTTTCTCTATCAGATGTAATGAAGCCACTTCATCTCCCTTTCCTGGATTCCTTTAAAAACACAGATGCTGCTGCTGGTGATCTACAGCACATATAAAATTCTCATGAGAGAAATTGTGCACATGCATGTATGCTGGCGCGCGCACGCACACACACACACACACACACACACACACACACACACACACATACACACACACATGCAGGTAAGATTGGTGTTTGAGGCTCACAGGCAGCGGCTTTAAAGTTTATAGCTAATTAAAGCATTAAAAATAGCCCAGGTTGATAAATGGTGTGTCAGAGGGTCTCCAAGGGGCTGTGTGGGTGTTTGTGTGTGTTCTGGTGTAATAATCAAGGTAAGCTTTGAGATGTGCGGTGGTAAAAAGCTGAGTGTAAAAGAGAAGCAGGTCATGTGGGATATATGTCTGTGTATGTGTGTATTCCTATCTTTATGGGGACATTGATAGGTTTACACACTCACACCATGGGGACCAAAATTCAGGTCCCCACAAGGGTTAAACATAAATAAAGATCCCTACTAGTAAAATAGAAATGATGTGGCTCTATAAACACACTGTGTGTGTTTTTTTGTTTGTTTGTTTTTTAACAGAAGTTCTCACAAAGCATGGTGGTGGTTTTTTCAAAGTTTTGAAGATGTGTTTAGTTTATAAACAAAAAAGTATTTATTTTTATGTATTGAAAAAAAAGTGATATTTTTCATTATTTATTTATTTAATTATTGTTGTAATTATTATTAGATTCATTTTATGTATTTTTAAATGTTTTAAAATATCTTTTATTTGTTCATATTTATAATTTTTTAAATGAAATTTAATTTTCAATTTTGTATTATTATTTTTATTTAACAACAGTATTTATTATATGTATTTTTACAATGTCTTTCACTTTTTTCATTTTTATTTTTAATTCCATTTTTTTTAAATCAATTTTTACACTCACTACTTAATGGCGACTTGATTACAAACTTGGTCCTCATGAGTCATGTAAACGAGTAGATATGTGTGTGTGTGTGTGTGTGTGTGTGTGTGTGTGTGTGTGTGTGTGTGTGTGTGTGTGCGCAAGCGCGCGCGCGCTGTGGTGCTATTAAACAATGTGACTTACAACATTTCATCTAATGAGGAATTTCATCAAACTGTCTGCTTAATCTGATGGAACTAATTTCGCAGCATTACCTTAATTAACTCAGACCTGACCATGTCTCAGTGCTGTGTGCTGTATAAAAACCACAGTGGGGACAAACACAGCAAATATACATGTTTTTATCCTATTGTATGGAGTCATGAGTTTACTAATGACCACAGACATTTACGTAACATAATGCGAATGTCACTTACATTCTCTCACACAAATCCCACTGGTCCAGTATAATAACACAATATAAAATTGTGTTTTTATACTGATGCTCACCAGTGTCTCTTCTTTTTGAGAAGTTTAAAGAAACACCACCTGTCTTCACACATTCTGGTGAACTTCTACTGTTGTACCATCCAGAGCATCCTTACCAGCTATAATATGTTACGGACACACGCTTGTACGCTTGTAATGCGCCGCCTAAACACCAGAGTTTGGAAGCTTGATAATTCGCGGCCACTCTGAACACGGGTGAGGCTAGATCAAGAGTGTTTCCAGGAGGTGTCATGGCGGCATGTATCTATATTTAGAAAATCCATAGGTATGGAAGTCAAATGGTAAATGACCAAACTCTGAGCTCTTATTAAAACAGAATGACCTTAGGGCAAATTGTAACTCTGTAAAATATTGTATTCTTATGCCAGTAAAAAGAAGTTTATTGTAATAAAATTCGTATGTATTTTACATGTGTATGTGTGTATATATTCTTTCCAAATTTCAACTAAGAATTTTTATTATTCATAATGATAATTACAATGACTTGCTCTTATTCTGAAATATGATCTTGAAAATCTGGAAATAAAATTAACCATATTAATATTTTACGAGCTCAGGATTTAGAAAAATCCCGGATTTCAAAATATCTGAGGGTTTTTAAGTATAATTTTTTTTAAAAATTAAAATCATCTTCGAGCATGCCTATAGGGTAATAACATGTTCATTTGTTCAGAAATAGAAGTTCCTAGTATAGGACGACAGCGCCACCATATAAACACGGCACATATTGAAACTAATGATGCAAACAACATGCCGCCATGACACCTTCTGGAAACACTCTTGATCTAACCTCACCCCTCTGAACACAAAACGTACAATTCACAGCCACTCCGAACACGTTACACCCAAGTCTGTACACTGAATAAACACAGATAAACAAAATCTATCCCGCCATTTCAGTCTGTCTGTTACTGCTCTGTACCTGCTCTGGAGGTCCCGCACGTCCGAGGTCCAGACGCCATTGCTTTTGGGTTCACCTGATCCTGCGGAAGCTCCTGCAGTACAGTTAACTCCACCACCTTCTCCATGAACTCCGTCTAATTTCACCAGTATTTCAGCCTCAGTTTTTCTTTTTCCCGCCTTCCGGGTTGGTCCGAGCGTCATACGTCATTCCATCATGACGTTGGCAGGATCTCAACGCTGATTGGCTGTCATAGCATGGCGTCACGCTTGAAAAGTTCAATATTTTCAATTTTGCTGCAAGATGTGCCGCTCCAACGCTCCGCCCTGGGTGACGGTGCTCTTCCATTTTTGAGACCGGAAAGGTCCCCCTGGTGTTGCTGTATTGCTATAACAAGCCGCCGTGTGTATGGGCGTGTACAAACGTGTGGACATTCACCGTTATTTATTCATTCATCCGTGATTGCAATGACATGATAAAGAAGGTTTATGTACTAAAAACTTTCATAGACGACTATAGAAAAAGAAGGAAAGAAATAGTGATGCCCTTTGTTTCATTCGTTTCCTATACATACCATAATATATCCAGCTGTCAATCACAAAGACAGCAGGGGAAACGACACATTATATGAGCACAGATACATGTTTGCAGTAGTGTTGTTCAGTTTTATACAGTTTAAACACATTACATCAACCCACCAGGGAGACCAAGAATTTCAGCCACTTCTTTCATGCTTCGTCCTTTAGATAAGTGTCTCTATACGTAATAATAATAATAATAATAATAATAATAATAATAATAATAATAATAATAATAATAATAATAATAATAATAATAATAATAATAATAATATAATTATTAACTTTATTTATATAGCACCTTTCAAGAGCATAAAAGTCACAAGGTGTTTTTACAAAAGCAATAGCGGTATAAAACACATGAGCAGCATAAAAGGCATAAAACATACAGAAACGACAGAAAAAAAACAACAGACATAGACCTACAATAGTAAAAAAATAACAACTCAAACGGATTTGAGTTTAAACACATGGTCTTTATATCTACTTTTTCAAAGTGTCAACAGTGTCCACAGATCGTGGTGAAGGAAAGATCAAACTGTACATCGACAGCTGACAGCAGTGATTAAGATCTACTCCATTTTCAGTATTTTTTTTTTTTTTATGGGTCTTCGTCAGGGTGCCTTCATCACAGACACACCCCCACAGTCCACTGTCATTGGATAACGGACGCAGTACTTTGCATAAAGACATTAGAGCGAATGAATAATAACGTTTGTACACTCCCATCCACACGGCAGCTTGTTATAGCAGCAACACCAAGGGGACCTACCATGCACGTCCACGTGTCACTGCAATAATGGAAGAGCACCCTGAATCTGCGTCCTAGCGCGTCTCTCCATTGACTTTGTATGTAATCTCTTAGCACGAATGTGAAAATTTGCATTCGGTGTGGCCGTACCATTACAGTCTGGTATGGTCACTGCTCTGTTCTGACCTCAAGGCATTGCAAAGGGTGGTGAAAACTGCCCAGTGCATTACTGGAGCTACACTTCTGGATATGAACAGCATCTACAGGAAGTGCTGTCAGGAGAGCTGTAAACATCACTAAGGACTCCTTCCATCCAGCACATAGTCTGTTTGTTCTCCTGCCCTCTGGGGGTCACTAGAGGAGTCTCTGGACTAGAACCACCAGGTTCAGGGGCAGCTTGAACTCTTTCCCCCTCAGACCCCCACCCTTGTCACTGTCACTCCCATAAACCAACACCTCCCCCAGAGGTGGATCTGAATTTGTCATCCCTCACACGGCAATGATATACATCCACACAGCCCTTATGTACATACTGTAAATCATGTTTTATTTATATTTTTACATGTGTGTGTGTGTAGAGTGCATTCACACACTGCTATGCACTTCTGGTTGGATGTGAACTGCATTTTGTTGTTCTGTATTTGTACATGATCAATGAAAATAAAGTTTCATTTGAATCTGAAAATACAACACTGTTTAAATGTCTTAAGTTTCTGATAAAATGTTACATTAATGAGTATTTTGCATAAAGGATAATCTTATCTCATTTTTAGTTTCTAGTCCACATGTAAACTGCTTTTTGAGTCACAAATGAAGGTATTTTAAGTGTATTTTATTGCTAATAGAAAAAAAAGAACAGATAATTGCCGCAAATCGGACTTCTACTTCTGAAGGGTAGTCAACTGCAAAGTGTTTGCTGATTTCAGTTTACATATTTGTGAAACAGATGTAGAACTACTGCAAATATAAGATGGGGAATGACTCCTGCAGTCTGCTGTAGGTAATAGTATTTATGTGTGAATGTGATATTGATTCATATTGTTGCATGAAATAATATTACAAGATAAAATAAACATTAAGCAATAAACTAATCTGATGAATTTAAAGGCCCCATATTTGAGTGTTTTATTGTAGAAAGTACATAGAATATTCACAATTGTGTTTTCAATGGTGTAAAATCACACAAAAATATAACAACAGGTCTATTATAATAGTGGTTCTCAAATGGGGGTACGCACATCCCTGGGGGTACGTGGAGGTACTGCAGGGGGTATGTGAAGCTTTTCAAACAAAATTATTTTTAAAAATCAGTAGGTTCATCCAAATAATAAGTCATGGGAAAAAGTTCAATAAAATATAAATGTGTGTTCATGCACTGAATTATATATTCAGTATTACCCCCCCCCAACACACACACACACACACACACGCACACACACCAAGTTAGTTTGACCCACTGACCCAGCACACTCATCAAAGACCTGTCACCGTGATAACACTGTAACTATGGAGACGTGGCTAATGCGCAGCAGTAATGCTACTGAAAGTACTAATAAAGAAATTAAAAAGAAGGAAAAACCGGAGGTGACGAAGTAGAGAAAGTACATGGAAGAGTATGTTTGAATGGGATTTACATCCACAGGCTCTGACCCCCCCCCCCCCCCCCCCCCAGACACTGTGTTTTTAATGCTGTTCACTATGAATGTATTTGTCAGGTTCACTAATATAAGTTTGGATTTAATAAATCAGACACTGATTTTCCAGAACTTTACCTCTTTTTTCTTCCAAAAATATTTTGTCCATGTCAGGGGGCACTTATTTTCCTAAGGAGATACATCACTGAAAAATGTTTCACAACTATTGTATTAGACCTCTTATTTTTTTAGTTCTATAATTGAATGTTATTCTATAGTCTACAATAAAATGGCTGCAGTCCAGTATTAATGTGCATTAAATTCACTTATTATGTGTGAATTTGGAATACAGTCAGTATGTTGTTGACTAAAAGCAGAGAATGGATGAAACAAATACTGACTAGAACAAGAGGTGTTTGCACGGTGTAAAGATGAGGCCATATAACATTGTAAATGTACATTTATTCTCCTTTCATCTAACCACTCCTCTACATCAAAAAGAAGTTTTCTAAAGACAGAAAGTGCTTTGTAAAATAAAAAAAAAGGGGGTTTGAGGAGAAAAATGAGTTTTGTAGATGCATTTTAAAAAAGAAATACAGGTTTTTGGTCGACAATATTGACATGTGTTTCCAGTTTTATCTGAAATCACCTTGAAACCATACATTTGCATCTTTTTCTGATGGGGTGTGTAAAGGTTATTCAGTCAGTAAAAATGTGGAACATTAAAAATAAAAAAGCACTGCTCACTTACAGTCAATGAAATGAATACAACTTACATTCCAGTGCATACATTTTACAGTCTTCTTATACGCTGATCATTGAGTCAATATTCATATTATTTGTTCACATAGACGACCTTATTAAGTCATGTGTGACATAGAAAATGACATGAACAGCTTTGCAACCTGATTGTTCCAAACAGTTTTCTGTTCCCAAAAAGCGAAGCGTAACATAATTCATTGGTGTCTGTCTCTGCTTTGGGCTGTTTTATTCAGGTAATGGCAAGCTGGCTAAAACTAATTACATGGAATTAATGGCAAATGCCTCAAAGCGGGTGCATGAGATAAAACCTGCTCTCCAAATTATCTCTCAGAGCTTTCCATCCCAGGGGGCAGGCACTGCAGCCACCCTATTAGAACAGTTTAGACACACTGACCAAAAAGTGGAGGGTTATGCACCTGCACAACACAAGTGGGAGTACGAGCAGGTTCTTTGCATTGTCTCTGCCTTATCTGCAGAACTTCCACAGCCAACTGTGAATCACAGCCTTAATTAGAATGGCCAATGGCCTTCATTATATGGGAAGACTGGAGATGAGTATCAATGTAGCTCAAGTGCTTCCATGTATAATCATCAATTTCCTCTCCAAATGACTGTAGAATTCAACGCACTGACTGCATTTATTTCACATATGGCTGATGATAGGTCCCTAGGCAAAGCATCGCTGCTGATGGTGATTAGGAAGAAACAGTTTCGATGATGTCTTTGTCTCTGGATCTGAGTCGAGATGAGTGAGTGTGATTTTCTGTATGTGCACAAGACTGAGAGTGATGTATGTATGATAGGCTATAAGGAAATGGCTTATAATTGCACCATGTTTCTTGGACAACTGCTTTTACCATCCTGGTGATTTTTACATCATTATGCAGCCCATTCAGATATGCTAATCTGTCTCATCCTTTTTTCTTCCCTCCCCTGAGGTATTTTTCATTCTATTTCATGCCTGAGTCCATTCCTTTGCAAATTCAAGCTCAAATAAATTGTTGAAAACTAGGCTGCAGCCATGAGTTGTAATGGAGGGAAAAGTGGGATCAGCTACCAAGAGTCATAATACAGGGAAGCCTCTGGAAGAGACTGGAATGAAAGAAAGGGGATTTTATTCCTTTAAAAAAAGTCCTATTAATATGTTAATTGTGAATTGAGATAAGATAAGATAACATAACATAAGATATAATTTATCCCACCATGGGCAAATTATACATTTGACAAAAAATAAAATGCAGGTAAGGCAGACAACGGAAAATATATCCTTGCGGAATAACAAATATAAAGTGAAAGAAAAGAAAATCTACTATTGTGCTGTAAATATGTGTAGAAATTAAAATAAAAAAGTGTGTATCTGCTAAAGGTTAGTGTACAAAAACTCGGAAACTCACTGCACATGCAAAAAAAAAAAAACTGATTTGAACACAACACACACTAATGTTTGTGTCATTCAAAGGTGCAAAATAGTGCATCCACTTCATATATTTGACACAATAATTATATAATATAGTTTGGATGCATAATAGCAACACATGGAAGTGGTTATTGACCAAGAGGGAGTCATTGAAATAATGAAACAGGATGCAGGGAACATATTTTTCACCCTTGTTGTGAACATTGTGGGAGAGAGAAGGGAAAATAATTGAGATGTATGCCCCCCCCCTCTCCCAAAATGATGTACGTTTGACAGTCATTCAATTCAACCCCCCTCCCAACTCTAAAATTTAAAATAAATGAATGAATGAGTCATACAATACCTTCTATGACAAAACTCCTCCAATATCATATTTCCGTGCATCTGGATATTTTAGTACATGGTTCCCAGTAGTGCTGGTATATCCCAGAGCAATTTTTTTACAGTGTATTGTTTCCATGACAACCAGTAGTGCACATGAAATCTTGATTTAAATAAGGTGGTCTCCAAGGCTTTGTACCTGTTGTTATTTGTCACAAGTAATCTTAGAAAAATGACCTTTAAACCACAGTTCAACCCCAAATGCTAGTTCTAGTTTGCACATGCAAATTAGTACAGACAAACTGAGATCGTAGTGGGTATGGCCCGCAGTGTACAAGTTGAAGAGCTTTGATATGTTCATGCTTTTAAGTCAGTCCTTTACCTTTAGTAAAGTCCTTTACTTTACAAGTCTTTACCTTGACTTTCACGAGAAAGATTTGCCTTATTTTTCAGTGAAATTTTTCATTTTCACCCTGAGTTCTTTCATCGGCTTACACCAACACAACAAAAAGCTTTTTTGTTTGTTTTGTTATCTTGTGTCTCCTTGAACCCTCATCCTTCCCACGTTTTACCTGAAAATCTATCTCAGTGTGGAATCTATGAAGGATGTCTCAATGAGTCCTAAAACCAAGAATAGGCAGGTCTTATACAATAACATGAAAACAAAACAACAGGTGCTTTCCCACTGTAAGAACCATTTGTAGTTCCTAGAAACATTTTAGTACCTCCTGGCAGGCAGGGTCTTTTTTAGTTCTCCAGAAACTAATAATAATAAATCAAGTCCTTGGGGTCTAACCTAATCTGACAAACTAAGAAAGTAAATGATAAATATAATATCACAATATCAATGTTTATTTATATATATATATATATATATATATATATACATTAATAACGTTATAGATTATCTAATACACACACACACACACACACACACATGTACACACATACAAATATATATTTTCCATAACATCCCAATATCAAGGTTTTATATATCACAATAACATAACTATATCAATATTCATACCGGCAATAATAATAATAATAATAATAATAATAATAATAACAATAAAGCTGTATGATAATATAGTATAATTTATACCACACACACACACACACTTGCACATTAATAATTATCCCCATAAATATATATATCCTATGTTGAATTGATTATAATTAGAGTATATCACTAATATATACATTTACACTAATTTATATATAACTGCATATATACACACATACCCATTTATACATACACACACACATACAATCACACTACCTCAACCACAGTTACACACTTCCTCTTCCATATATTTGTTTAAAAATAATAGTTTGTACTTTTTTTAAACAGATTCATGTTACTACTTTGTTTTATTTCTGTCTCCAGACTGTCCCACAGAGTCACCCCACAGCTCAACACACACGTACCTAAAGTTAAAAAAAAAAACAAAAAACATGACATCATCCAAAAAAAATGAAACTTTCTCCAATTATTTAACAGTGACAGAAGTTGGTTAGGAGAATTAAACATTACAGATTGAACTCCAGAGGAAGCTTCTGCTCATAATTATATGCTACATCCCTGAAAAGAGGCCAAAACAGTCTGGCAGAAAGAAGACTCATTGGTTTCTGAGAAAAGGGTAGAAAACCTCCAGTGGTTCAGTCACAGGTAGCGCTGCCCTTTAAACTTCTTCTGGCTGAGAATCACTCGGTGCAGATCAAACAGCCAGAGAGCTAACAGGTTTACTGATGAGCTTCTCCGGCCCATGCTTCATAAGAATTTACTTCCTAACACGGCGCAGTTTGCATTCGCTGCCGAGTCTGGTCTCTTTATTCTCATCGGGGTGATGTGAAAGGTTTTGTTATGCCTGATAATGTGCAGACGAGCACACTTTCTAAGCTTTTGTTTCAGCCGTTTGATCAGTCTGAACCTCCAGCTATCAAAGTTTGACATTGTTCAAAATATAAATGAAGCGACCAACTGTGATCTCACGCTGCAGTGAGGGTTTCAGTGTGATGTTCACGTAGAGGGACAACAGCGTATCAGGAGGAAGGGGGGAAAAAAAAGGCCCTCAGCTGCACTGTGATGGATTATGCTGGGATGGATGTTGACTGGCCTGGTGAGCCCCAAGCACGGGTTCAAATCACTATCCTACCTGTTGGAATTGCTGTCCGTGTGATGCATGGCAGTTTCAGATGCTTGGGATTTGTGGCCATGCAAGAGTGAAAGCTTACGTTTTCAACTGTGGAACTGTTTTCTACTACTGGACATTTACCTCAATACACTCATACAACTTGGTAAACAAACAAATAATGCACATTGTTCAGTAAAACCTCCAAAGAAATAACAAAAGAAATATGACTTTATGATTCTTGTTGCATCATTAAAAGTAATATTTTCCTGGGGTGCGTTTTATTATATTGCTTAAAATACCATTTGACTTTGAAATTCACCTGTTTTCATTTGAGTCAGAGTTTTTGTCTGATTAACTACCCCTTAAAGGTAATTTTCATTGTGTTCTTCATCTGAACACATTCTTTTATTTGGTTTTAGCCATTTTTCTCTTTTTTTTTTTTTTGCATAGCGTCTTCAAAAATAAGAAAATCCTCCCACCGTGACCTATGTATGGATCAGTAGGTCTAGAGTTAGCGTGGATGGAACACGGAACACACTGAAAGTTTAGTTGAAAATGTCGAAATATCAGTGACCTTGTGCCATTGCTCGGCGACTCTTTCAACTGAGTAAAAAAATTGAGAGAAAGGAGAGATTAACACACACACAGGAAATATAACATCTGCAGACGAGATAAGACCCAGAACGATACACAAAAAGTACAGATAAAGGAAGGAAAAGTCAGATCTGCTCTTTTGTCCAATGGTGTGTTTTCTTTCACATGAATCATCACAGACAGAACATTTGGCATCTGACGCCTGAAGATTTATGAGGAATGTAATGAGGAATGAAAGGATCACCTGCAATAAAAAAAAAAAAAAAAAAAAAAAAGCTATTGTCTTTAAAACAGATCAGTATTGTTCTGCCTAAAAATAACCAATTGTAAGTGTGGGGGAAATAAAAACCTTCAGTGTGTGGAACAGGGTGAGTCCAGAGAGACTGGGCTCGGTCTGAGGACATGTCAAATGATGGTGTGTCTGGTAATGTTTTGCCTCTAACGCTATAGCACCTGTATTTATTTAAGTCTATTCTCTGACATTTTATGGATATAGCTGTAAAATCTAAGACTGCAAGACAATAAGTTATAAAATAAACAGAATAAAAATGGACTAACCGTATATTCGCTACACTGTTTAAACGTCAGAGTTTTTAAGATCTTACAAACCTTCATAAAGGATTATACCTGGACATCGCCAAACACAATAAAACTATAATAAAATCCTTGCCTATTAAATCTACTCTAGATAAGCTTATTCATAACAAGAAGTGATATGTTACTTTTGGATGCTGTGGTGCATATGTTATAAATTAGACTGAATTAATGAAGAACTACTAACTTTACTTCTAGAGATGTTTTAGTCAAACATGGGCTTATGTCACAAAGCAGGTTCAACAAACTGAGTTTAACCCTGACTTAATCTACTCAGAGACAGCAAACTCAGAATTTTTGGTTCCAGAACAACCAATTTGATTTAGGCCGTTTTCACACCGGTTAGTTCAGTAGACTGGTTCGTTTGGGCCCAAAAGTTGTTACAATGTTGCAGTTCTCAACTGGTTCGGTTCACATTCATACCAGTGTTTTTTTTGCAAACGGACCAACCACTGTGGGTGTAATATCTCTCCTCACCCATGTGGAGGCACTGTTTGGAAAATACTGCGCTTTGGGCGACATAGACGAAAGCCAATTGGTGCAGCACGTGCAGAGGGAAAATCCCGGAAGAAAACATAAGGCGGATTTGTTTTTTTCTAACCACGTTTGTCCCCGACTCATCACTTTGTCCCCAAAACAACAAATTTGTGCGAAAAAATAAAGTTTGCACTTCCCACAATACAATGGAAGCTTCCGTAGGTCAAAAAGACTGCTCCATAAAAGAGATGGGCCGAATCGAGGATGGTCAGCGTTCTCACCAGTAGCGAACCGCTTCAGAGTCTGCTTGGAACCAGACCGAGACCACATTGAAAAGGAGGTCTCGGTACGGTCCTTTAGTGTGGACCAGAATAAATTGGTCCGCGTTCACACCAGCCCAAATGAACCGGACCTGCAGGTGTTCCGAACTCTAGTTCAGTTCAAGCGAACCAAATGGTGTAGGTGTGAAAGCACCCTTAGTCTCATCAATCACTTGCAATTCAGCGCAAGTACAAAAACTATAAAAAGACAGTGTCATTGGCTCCTGATCCGACAAATCACCATGGCAATGGGGGAAGTAGAATACTGTGCTTTTCACCCCACTAGAATTGGACATCTTATTGTGCTCATACAGTGGATGGAAACATGTTTTAGAAAGAAATGCAACTGTATAATTATAACTGTATAAGCCTTATGTGTTCATACCAGTAAAGAGACTCACAAATAAGTCACCTGTTGGGGAACCCCCACCCCCTAAAAAAAAACATGAAAAGCTGTAACTGGACAGGCAGGTTAGGAAGACAGTTGTGGAAAGCACAAGTTAGGAGGGTAAATGGTCACTGGTGAATAGGGTGACCAGATGTACCGAAAAATTCAGGAAAGCCCCCCACCCTCCCAGTTAGATTCAGTCTGTTACTATGGTAACTGCCCAAGAATTGATGTTACCGCTGTGTGTGTGAAACAGGCTACAGTTACCTCTCTGTGGTTTGAGTAACCAACCCGCCCTTTGTGAAACTGAAAACTCAAAGTTTCCCTCATTTAACTAAACCTTTTTTGTGAAACAGACCTCAGGTAAAAACATAGTCACATAAGTCTCAGTCTGCTGTCAAAAGCTTGAGTTGAACAGATATGAATATATATCTTATATGCCTATCACTATCGACCTTCTGGTAGATTAGAACTTTGCTTTGTATTTTTGTACAGACATCTTCATGAAATTGCTGTTGGTGCTGGTTTGCATCTCCCATTAACATATCGGCTCATTACAATATTCCAAACCACATGACTTTAATCACTTGCTTGAACATTTTTGTCTTGCATAATCAGATCCATCTTCACACTTCATTAACACCATACCATGATGTAGATCAGTTTGGCATCATCCAGTATGATTCCTGGGAGGGGGCGAAGGTTCTTTTTCAGATTGTTTGACAAGTGTTTGTAACATGTCACACTTGTCTTGAATAGGATGTAGCAAGAGCACATTTGCAAAGTTGTGCAGGGAGAAAAGTTGTTTTGGTGGAACATGCACCCTGGTGGACTTCATCAAATGAAAAAGTGTGCGACAGAAAAACTTGCCTTGTTCCATGTGTAGTTGCAGCTTGGAGGACTTTGAATTGGCAGCACACCAATAGTTTAAGGAAGGCAGCTGCCAATCCTGCTGCTGTGGGACTGAAAAAGTCACATATTTTGGCAGTGTTCATACCATATACTAGAATATTAAATATACATCCAGTAATCATACCAGCTTTATGTACTACAGATATAGTTTTCTCATTAAATACACTTAAAAATGACAATAGATAATCTGGAATTTCAAACATTACGTATTCTAATTATTATATAATCAAGTAAATGGTTCCGATGGATGTTCAATGGATCAAACCAGTGGTGGCTCATTGAAATTTTCACAGGAGGGGCAAGTTATCTGATATTGGGGAGGTGACTCATTCAACTGGTGCATTAATAGGTTGTCATTATTATAGGCATTATTGACCCAATTTATTTATCACCGCAAATTAAAAAAAAAAAAAATTGCAATGCCACTTTAATCCAGTAGATGGTACCACATTACAGAAGTCTTTAACCCTGTAGATAGTTTATAATACATAATGGTGTAAGGTGGGCAACAATCATAGTTTAGGAATAATTTGACTGCAGTAACCAATTCCACCGTATTTACATTATTTCAAAATAGCTTTTATAAAGATATCCTTAGCTATTTTACATTATACTATGTTCAAACATAAGAAATGGAACAGTTTTAAAAGAAAAAAAAATCACTTGATTTACCAGTCTTTAAATGTATTATTATTATTATTATTATTATTATTATTATTATTATTATTATTATTATTATTATTATTATACTACAGAACGTCAGATTTTCAAAATGTGCAGCCTGTAAAACCCAACTTCAGTATCTTCAACTGTTAAAGTACACTTAAACATAGCCTAGTTGAGAGGATTTAGATCTTGCCATTTTGCATATTTATCAAGGATACTATCACAGGCTTTTTCCAAAGTTTCCTGGTGAGAATGGCGGTTCGTTTGCCCAACACCTCTGTCTATCGAGGATATCGAAGATGTGCATCTGTTTGGATTTGTGGTGGTAACTTTCCTCATGTTTGTCTTGGCAGGAATGTTGATCCACCGCAGAGTGGGGAAGATCGCAGCACCAAAAGGGCCACTGATACTGCGTGAAGAAATTCGGGGGCACCTCGTGGACCTCAGTGTGTGGGACAGATTAGCTCCATGGTGGCTCAGTCTGCAAGTTCAGGAACCAACCTGGAAATCGAAATAAGTGTCAAAAAGCAAGTGATTTCAAAAAGAAAAGGCCAGAACTAAAGGAACCAAATTACAATATTATTTATGCTTCATTTTAACCAAGTTAAGTTATTATTTTGTAAATATTTATTAGTTTTTGTTAATTTTCTACCTTATTTAGTTTTAGATTTCTACATTTAATATTGCATTTTATTATTTTTCTTATCTTTTGTGCCATTTGTGCCCAATTTTGTTCATGTTACTTATTATATTGTAGGGTTTTTGGCTGTTATTGCCCATTTTGTTACTTATTTAATTAATTGTTGACTGAAACTGTGAAAGTCTCAGGAGTTAAAGGGTTAACTTATGCTGAGGCTTAAACTTATACTAAAATGTATTTGCTATGGAGTAAAGGTGGCACTAATTGTACTTTCAGAGAGGTTCTGTGATTAAATTAAAAAGTTAAATATGTGTATTTATTCATCCTGCTACACATCTTGGGTGTTTAATTTCTTAATTATGACTTAATCTATTAGCATAATTCTAGCTACTGTTACCAATATTTATAATCACATTCAAACCACAACTGTGCAAAGTAGCTCAAGTTATTTAATGTAACAGTCTCTGAATTTCCCCCCCAAATAATATAATAATAAATCTGTTTGGAAAACAGTTAAAAGATCTTTGACAGGTAAAGTAACAACAGACATCTCAGAGGTAATTCAATAATTATAACAGAACAGTAACAAAACAAGGCTCATACATCTGAGAAAAAACTGACACAAGAGACACCATACACAGCAGAATGTCAACAGTTGAAATACTTAACTACAAAAGAGGACAATAGACAAGTTAAAGTATAAAAGCAGTAAAAAACAAACACCATGACAGAAGAATTAGAAGAGAATAAAGAGAAAGAAACAGCATCACATCACAAGAAAAGCAGCAATTAAATAGACAAATTCTAACTAGCACGACTGAGTAAAAGTAATAAACGTCAACTATAGCCACAAGAAAAACAAGAACATTTAACAACAAAGTAAAAGTATAAAGAACTAAGTCTTTTATTACATGAAAGTCTCTAGAAATATGTTAAAGAAGTGATGTAAAAGGTTTGTGATTCTGTGTGTCGTCTGCACAGGCTGGATCATTCATAGGGGTTAACACACGAGCTTTAAACATCATCAGTAAAATCACTTGGTATTTAGCAGTAGCTCCACAGCTTTTGGAAGATTCTCTCTTTCCCAGATTCACTTAAGCGTCTAAAGCAGGGGTGTCAAACATATGGCCCATGGGCTAAAACTGGCCCTCCCAAGGGTCCAGTCTGGTCCATAGGATGAGTTTGTGAAATTAGAAGTTACACCAAAGATATGAACAGTCAAGAGTGTAAAAATCATTTAGTTCAGGAGTCACTTAGTCTCAGTTCATCTTGCTGGGATTAATTTGAATTGAATTAGATGATAGTGATGGGTTCAGCGACACCGATGCCTCAAGCTCATAGCAAAATCTCGTGTATCGCTCAAGAATGTCACATGACCGATATAGCAACTGTTTCGAATTGTGTTTATAAGGAAGTGCAACAGGATGAATCTGCCAAAAGAATCTCTGATCTTTCGTAGTTCATCATTATCAAAAATTATGAAGCAGCCAAAGAGTTTTCCACCATGTGGGACCATTTTGATTTTACATAGGAAAGATCAAAATGAGAGGAATAGGATGAAAACAAAGAAATTATAATATTTTGTACTTGAACAATCTGAATTCAAAGTGACTTTGTTTACTATTTAGATTATTTCTACAGGTGAAATGTGTGAGCAGGTGTTTTCTACAGCTGGAGAAGTTGGATCAAAGAAGCACAATAAACTAAATCAAAACGTTGGAAAAATGTATAAGAAAAAATGTTGTTAAATCCCCAGTCCACAAACATTTCCATTCACTACAGATTCACACGTACTTTCACTTTATGATATATGTTCACATTTATTGAACATATCAAATGATTTAATTTTAAATGAAAATATCAAACACAATGACTTAAGTTATATTGTTTAAACTAGGTCAGCGTTTCCCAACCAGCATGAAGCCATGCTGTGGCTCAAAAAGGTTGGGGAATACTGTACTCCATCATCAAATCAGTCCGTTTAGTCTGTCACCATGGTTACCAGTATGGATTTATAATGTCCGGCAGGTGTCAGTATTCAGTGACACAGTATCAACACAGTGCGTCATTGTGTTAACACGCTTCATGAGGCCTCGTCGACCGATCACTATTAGACGGTGAATTATTTGGCATTTGCTCATATTTGAGTTCATGTAAAAGTGATGCATGTGCAGAGGTCGAAGTAACTAAGAAAAAGTACTTCCTTTGTCACCCCTTTCAGAGAACTGTCAGATCCAAATATAGGACGGTGAGACAGCGATTGATTAAAGGTGAGTTTATTATATTAACAGCCAATATTGTGAAGAATAGGAAGTCACTGTCTGGATGACTACCAGGTGGATGGCATCATTAACAGCAACTACAGAACAGGACAGTGGGAACATCAAAATACAGAACAGGGTCAAAACCAGAGAGCCAGCAGAGCATAAAAAGAGCAATCCAAAAAACATTACCAGATACCAGATGAGGGTCAGAGCCAGAGTCCATGAAGCCAGGAAAATCCAAATGGCCAACTCAAAGTCAGGGGAAGAAACAGGGTCCAGTACCAGGGGTCCAGATGGAGCAAACAACACAGACAAAGAAACCAAATAGCCAGAAACAGGTCACACATGCGGGGACCTAAGACAACAGATAACCACCTATTTTGTGCATCAGAAGCAACAGCAAATCTGACAAGCATTCACACAACACTTAAATAGGGGAAGGAACAGGTGGATTCAATCATCCTAATTTGAGGGGGCAGAGAGGAAAACATCTGGTGACAGGAAGTAAAATAAGACAGAGTGAACATGAACCAACATGACAAAATAAAAGCCCAGACACTAACAATGACAAAAAGAACAGAAAGACGCACAAAAACTAACAAAACAAGAAACTCAGGGTCTAAAATATAACACCTGGCTGTAAACAGCTAACTGGGACACAGGTCAGTAAAAGACCAAGGTCAAAACCAGAAATCCAGCAGAAAATGAAAAAAATCCACAAAACATGCATGGGCCAAACCAGAAGTCCAGTACACAAAATGGATCCGACAGGGACAAGGCAAACAGGGTCAGAGACAGGCACGAGGTCCGGTAACAAGAGCAGATATCCAGCAACACAACCAAAGGGAACAGACAACAGACAAAACCACAAAGTCAAAACCAGTCATACACAGATGTATCCAAGACAGGTAAGAAACTGCTCATTTGACACATGGAAGCTGAAAAACTTGCAACCTAGTCACATGCACACCACACTTACATACTGGGGACACAGGTGGGCTCAATCATAGCAAATTATAGAGGGAAAACACCAGTAACAGGAAGTAAAACACATCATAAATATGAACCAACTTAACAAAATAAAAGCCCCGGACACTAACAAAGACAGAAAAATGGGAAGACAGACAAAAAAAACCCAACAGACAACACAATCAAAGTCGGGGTAGATAACATTAAATAGGAGAATAGAGTAGCGGAGCCTTCCATCTGACAGATAGGTAGTGTTATCAGCCCCATTGTTATCTAATATTCAACCATCTTTATGTCTGGAACAGTGGGAATAATAACTGGCTATGTTCATCATTTCACAGGATGGTTCATCTAATTGTGCAGATGATAAGACAGGATCATCACTGCGAAGTAAGAGCTACAAAAGCATGTGGAGGGGGGTTAACAGAAAGGATTCTAATTTTCGTGCCAGCCATGACACATTTTGCAAATGTTTTAAGTGGTTATTGCCCTGATGCTGAGATGATCAGTGTGTTTTCAGTCCAGCCTAATAACTCTTAGCACTTCCAATAAATTCTGTTTTTTCCGCCTTTTGAGCCAAACATTTGTTCTAGCTTTCTAAAGCATCGACATTCAGCAGCCTCCTCTCACTCTAAAGTATTCATTATACATTCCAGAGTGGGTTTTTTTGTCTTATGCTGCATTTATTTTTGAAAATGTTCCATCTCTACTACTACTACAACTACCACTCTGCCCAACCTCTTGTATGATCAATAATGTCCAAAGTGAGGTGAGTTTAGTTTTCCAAAGTCTATATTGGTTTGACATTCAGTATAAAACTTGGCTCGATATTCTCTGTATAGAGTTTCTTCAAAAAGGAATGTGGCTTTTGATTCAAATCTCTTGACAGGTTTGTGCAAATATCAAAACTTTCCTGCTGTTAGATTTACTTTGTTTGACTTTAACTTAAACACACTCTGTGCCTTTCATTTCTCTGGATTTCAGAGGCTTCGTAGTTACCATGGAAACATGATCATTTTCTACAACCTTGATTACCCAGTTAATAGCATTGGATCAATGACAGTGGATGAAGATACTTGGTTTATGATCAGTTAATGATAGTTTGATAGTTTGTTTTCTTGAGTTTTAATTGTTTTGATATAACAACTGTTCACGTTACCTTCAAGTTTATATGAACATCTACGTGATCAGTGAATTCAACATAGGGAAATAAATTAGTTTAACGGAAAAAAGGAAAGGAAGAGTCGAAGAGTAAAGACTTTTTTTCTTATGCATCAATAAGTGTAAATTATGTATGAGATCTAAAGAGTCTGGAGTCTGACAAACCTGTGAGAAGTTAGGAGTACAGTAGCTATCTTAGTCTAGAAAAGAGAAGACGAAGCAGAGTGGATGAAGATGACAGCAAAGACAAGCCTCTAAAGAATGAAAGAAATTGCTTATGTTGGACCCAGTGATCCGGCAGCAAATGGTTCTTTCAATTTGTTCCAATGAAGAAGAAACTAAAGTGTCGGTCAGTCAGCAGTGAAAGACCAGATGAACAGAAAGAGGCTCTCAGGCTCTCATAGGTTTGGACAGATATGATGGATGGAAAAACGATTAAAGTCAATGCTTTGTTGGAAGAATTCACCTTTGTCTTTGTCAGTCGTTCAGTAACCGGGATTGATCTGAAGTTTGTCTTTTCAGATTCATACATAAAAAAATGTAAAATACTGGCTGTGTATTTGAGTCTTGGTAAAATATTAACAAGACTTGAAGGAAATATTCTCCCTCAATGGCATTTTAGCTAATTTAACCCATAAAGACCTAATGAGTCACTGACGACCAAAAGCATTTACTGGTCTAGAATGTTTAATATATTCTGAACCACTAATGCTAAAAATCTGTTTAAATACAACTAGTGTAGAATACAGTTTGTCATCTTTTCATGGTCATAAGTTATGACCCTTTTGGGTGTTCAGAGGCTCTGTAGTGAACATGGAAACACTGTCATCTTCTATGATCCATGTGGATCTTAGGCCTTTTCAGGAGACAACAGGACTGCTGTCTATGGTCTTGCGGTGGTTCACTCACTTCTGTGGTCTGAGTGGAGACTAGGTCACGGTCCAGGTGGCCTGGCCCCAGGATGACCTTCTCAGCTGGACTAAGTTGTGGTACTTCAGGACAGAATGGTTGGATTCACATGGACAAAATTAAGCAAACTTTAGAGCCTAATGTACTCAGGTACAGACTTAAGTATGATGTTAAACCCTGGGCCTTGGTAGTAAAAGACATGTCTAAAATAATATAGTATATCTCTGCAATTACAAGCTCTATGTGAATGATCTTGGTATCAAAATAAATATCAGACTTGTCAGATGTCATCAGAAGTATAAGCATCACTGTAGATGTGTCAGAGTAAATGCAGTTGGAACACAAATTATATTATGAAAGTTTACCCTTGCCCAGAAAAAAACAGCATTTTATCGTAAATGAAATGGGAGTTTTAAAACTCTAGAAAATCATATAACAACATTTGGGCAATACCTATGGAAAAAATGATGTTGCTAAAGTGAAAAGAGCCAAATGACAGAGGTCTTTGTAAATAGATGCCTGAGCGTCCTCCAGTTTAGCACCATCTGTGCTATTTGACATTTCTTAGGTATCAAGTTATAAAACTCATTTAATTTGATTCACGTGTCATTATAGGTCTTAAAAACACAAAACAATAAAACCTTGTTTTGAATTTTTAATAAAAATTACCTATACTTCTGTACATTGTGCGTAATGTGGCTTCAGCAATGCAGCCAGCCATTTCACTTACCCAGGGGCGGTAGCTCTGGCTTCCATTGGCCAATATTGGTGATTGACATCTTATTTTAATCCTCTGACCTAATTGAATCAACCTTTGGTCACCAAGTACATGTCCATCGCTCCATTAGTCAATCATAAGTGACCGAATACATGTGACGCACACTGACGAATGTTTGCTTCGCCCAATCACAAACCGAATCTCGACCCCCAGAGCCCTGCTATATTCTGCCGCTCTCTATAGAGAGAGAGAGAGGGGGGGGGTCTCTCTCTCTCTCTCTCTCTCTCTCTCTCTCTCACTATATATATATATATATATATATATATATATATATATATATATATATATATATATATATATATAGAGAAAGAGAGAGAGAGAGAGAGAGAGAGAGATGGAGAGAGAGATTTCTCTGTACATCAAATTGGCAAAAACATTTAAAAAAAATAGTTGTATTACATTGGATTGGATTGAACTATTCTAATTAATGCCACTGATGAAGGAGACCTCATTGATTATAGTCATACTTTCATCCTAGCTCAAATCAAACCAAGAGTGAACATACATGTCAGTACCTTCTAGTATTCACAGACCAAAGAGGACAATGTACAATGATGGTGATGGCCTCTGGTATAAAATTACATATAGTCAAGTGTAAATGTCCAGATGCCTGTGGTGACAGCCTCATAACCTGCCTGCAGTAATGACAGTGTATTATCTAGAGGTCACACTGTACAAGACAAACATGTCCAGAGGCAGAAGGGATGACAATGGTCAGGTACATAATAAACCTAGAGCAGATGTATTCATTCAACTTGCATCACTGATGGTACAGAACAACCTTTTTTTGTCAGAAAAGGCCGGATTTCTTTTATTTTTTTTTTACTTCAAAAAGCTTTGTGTGGATTGCAATTCTCTGCAAAGTAAATAACAGCATCAGGATGTGACATGAGGAGAAAAGATTCAGTGTGAGTTGAAAATTCCCACAGTGACATTGAAAGATTAAGATCTAAATGGATGTCATGTATGTTTGGTCTGTTACTTTTTTAAATATTTGATTTATGTATATATATATATATCTATATATATTTTTACATTTTAAAGAGTGGACATAAGATACTTTTTTATTCATAAGATTCTTTTTATTTTAATTACAGTTTTTATTTACTTCAGGTAACAAAAATGTTTGTCAACTCTAGTTTTCATCATTTTGTTACGTTTCATTAACAATAATTATTACTTTACTCATTATTTTACTCTGCTATTTTATGTATTTACTTTTATTTTTATTACCATTCTAATTTATTTATTTGTTCTATTCTTTTTAATTCGTTAAATCTTCTAACTCGTTCCTACAATTGAGGGATAATGGGGGGGGGGGGGGGGGGGTCTGATGTAAAGCACTGTATGAGAAGTGCTATATCAATAAAGTTTGATTGATTGATTGAACAATAATAATCTTGCATCAGACATATACCTGTGTACACTATGGCCATAAAAAGATATACAGTATCAACAAAAATATAAAGCCACAATTCAGATGCTGTATATATTTATTACATATTGCAGATTAAAATACAGATTTAGATTTTGGAACAAAAGCAAGCAATATATCAAGTATTAGTAGCACCAGATTTAACTCGGTCCAACATTGTGGAGCTCAAAGCGAGACCATGACAGGGTTTGGCACATCCAGACGACTGTCATGAAGCGTGACCACAACACACACTCCTTAAAACTGACACAGTAAACAGCCCACCCTAAAATCTTGAATTCTGTCACGTATTTTCACCGCTCAACTGTTTGCCGCTTCAGACATCGTGTTACAAACTTGCCACATGCCCACAGGCCACCTGTCACATCTCCAGCCTAACATCGTCACATCTGGCTTTTCCATTTGCGTCATCATCTCAGGCCAGAAACACATCTAACTGAAAAGAAGAGACCGCAAGGGACCGCACATGTGCCATATCACAGCCTAACTGTACACAACCACTGGAGAGATGATGTGGTCTGATACCTGAAGATGTGGTGCACTGGGAAGAAAAACTAATCTAAATCTTATTATTAACTCCTGAGACTTTAGCAGTTCCAAAGTAAAAAAAAAAAGAAGAAGAAAATATGCAACAAAATGAACAAAAACAGCCAAGGTGATCAATAAAAATGAACAAAAAATGAATAAACCGAATAATAAGTAACACGAACAACGTAAGACAAAAATGGAAGAAGATTGAAGAAAAATCCTAAAATAAAAAACAAAATGTAGAAAAATAAACAACAAAATGAACAATAAATAATAATACATTTCTAATTTCTGGTGGCTCGTTTCTCTGTGAATGGAAAATCGAGCCAGTGGAGGGGACACACCACGCAGCAAACACAGGATGTGTTGGTAACTCTGGGTGACCCATCACATTATAAAAGGAGCGTGGAAAAGTGGTTTTCAATGGAATGACACCTTTAATAAAGTACTGTTTTAATGTGTTGTAATAATGAATTCAGGTGAATGTTTACTGCAACTGTGTTTGGCTAACTGTAGAATAGAATATAATTTACTGTAAAAGCTGTATATAGTGACCTTGAGTGTTCTGAAAGGCAACTTTGAATACAATTTATTATTATTATTAATAAGAAGAAGAAGCAGAACCACAGTAAAAAATAACTACAGTAAAAATAACTACAGTAGACCTATTATGTTGTACATTTAAAATAACATAAATCCTACAAGATGCCCCTCCTCCCCAGAAACTTTGTGGAAACATTTCATTCTTTAGACAGACAGACAGACAGACAGACAGACAGACAGACAGACAGACAGACAGACAGACAGACAGACAGACAGACAGACAGACAGACAGACAGACAGACAGACAGACAGACAGACAGACAGACAGATAGATAGATAGATAGATAGATAGATAGATAGATAGATAGATAGATAGATAGATAGATAGATAGATAGATAGATAGATAGATAGATAGATAGATAGATAGATAGATAGACACCCTCCCCACTAAAAACACATTACCACAATTAATAGACTTTAATAATAATTTTAAAAAAACTAAGAAAGAAAATCACATAAAATAATTAAAAACCCTGAAGTGCAGATATTTTTGTGTTGTTCAGAGCAGCTATTGCAGAGGAGATGAATGATTTCTTGTAAATGTTCTTCCTGGCCAGGGGGGGGGTTCTCTAGCGTCTGCCTGATGGCAGCAGCATGAAGGAGGGTATAGGTTATAACGAACTGATATTTTAAATAAAAAGTGATTTGAAGTAAAAAATTGCAGTTGATGCCACGTGTTTCTACCTCAAACGACTGTCACATCAATTTGAGATTTTTTAAATTTATATTATTGATTAATACCAACCTGTCACTGCACTTCTGCATCCAAACTGAAGGGATTTCTGGGATCTGTGTGAAGTCATGTGACGTTCAAATGTTCTGAACTTCTATTGATGTGATTGTCTCTGTTTCACCACTCGAACTTAAACAACTTCACAAAGAGCCAGTGGATACAGTGTTGGTGGTGATAAACAACTCTTAACTTTTCTTAAAAAGCAGAGTTTCTTTGAAGACACAAAATGCTGTAGGGCATTTCAAGGTCCTGTCTATTGTGCTGGAAATTGTTTATGTGAGTTAAAAGCCTTGAAGACACACACACACACACACACACACACACACACACACACACAAACAGGAGTGGGAATCTCTGCAGACAATGACACTTCAAACAGAAGCTGTAATTTTCATACATAATGAGAAATGCAGAAGATGCACTTGCTGCTTAGATACTTTTGGGCCACGGTGTTGAGTAAAGCACAAAACATGAACCTCGTGACTCATTTATATTAGTACTTCAAAATGCATGCGGGATGAGAAGGGGAGTGTATCCTCTGCTTTCTCTGCCTTTGTTTTACCTTGTTCATCTGTGGATTTGTCATGTTCCTGATGGGATCACACATATTCTCTACTTAAAAGACTGTAGCTTCTAATTAGATTCACCGTTTTTGACACTAGGGCACATGGGAAGAAAATGGGAGTAATTAAAGCAAAACCCATCGCTATCCTATATTTCATCTGAGCAGCAAAACCGCATTCGCTAAGCAGAATACATCAAATCCATCAAACATAATGCAACATAATAAAGCTGGGCTTCTTTTTCTTCTGATGTTCACCTCTGCAATGTTGCAATGTGATTTCTTTGATTTCCCCCCCTCCCCTTTATTTCTGTCATTTTCTGTTTATAAAGGTAGATACTGCACTCAGCTTCACAATTGACAGTGTTTTTCATCACTTTTGACTAATAACAGGAAATCCCCTCATGATGTGTGACCTGTAACATATGTCATTCAGTACATTTACACGCACTTAGAAATTCAAATTATTGCTTTACTCTGATTAAGGACTTAACTGGAGTTTTCCAGAAATCTGAGTTTACATGTCAGCAGAGAATCAAATTATTGTTTCACTCCCAGGCAATAGACATGACCTTTCATGTTAGCATGCTTCTGGTTGGTGCCATAGAAGGAGGACAATAATTAAATGAAAGTTGCAGATTTGAAGTTGACATAGTAGGACTACAATACCCAGAAAAGATATGGACCACAACCATGTAGATATGGACCGCAACCATGAACATATGGACCTTAACCATGAAGATATGGACCGCAACCATAAAGAGATGGACCGCAACCATGTAGATATGGACCTCAACCTTGAAGATATGGACCTCAACCATAAAGAGATGGACCGCAACCATGAACATATGGGCTGCAACCATGACGATATGGACCTCAACCATGTAGATATGGACCAGAACCATAAAGATATAGACCATAACCATGACGATATGAACCGCAATCATAAAGATATGGTCCGCAACCATGACGATATGGACCACAACCCTGAAGATTTGGACCTCAACCATGTAGATATGGACCAGAACCATAAAGATATGGGCCACAACCATGACGATATGGACTGCAATCATAAAGATATGGGCCGCAACCATGACGATATGGACTGCAATCATAAAGATATGGACCGCAACCATGACGATATGGACTGCAACCATGTAGATATGGACCGCAACCATGTAGATATGGACCGCAACCATGTAGATATGGACCTCAACCATGAAGATATGGACCGCAACCATGAACATATGGGCTGCAACCATGACGATATGGACCTCAACCATGTAGATATGGACCAGAACCATAAAGATATGGACCACAACCCTGTAGATATGGACTTTAACCATGAAGAAATGGGCCGCAACCATGAAGATAATAAAACACATGGACAATGATAAATTGAGGCAGAATATTGTGAAAATTGCCTTTCTTTTCCTGATGAAATGTAACTTTTTTGCATTTAGATAATTCATAAAAACCCTTAGGGTTTAACTTAGGGTTCATTGCTGTCTCCTAATACAATCATAACAACAGGTTTTCATAATTTAATGGGGGGGGGGTTTGCACTAAAATAATGACAAAAATGTTGAGATGTCATTATTTATAGATTACGTTTCCATGTTACTGGTCCGGCCCATTGGACATCAAATCAGGCTGAATGTGGCCCCTGAAGAAAATGAGTTTGAGACCCCTGCTCTCCAACATTGCTCTATATTTTTCAGAAGGTGTGGGTGAGTTTATTTGTGCTTGTATAATATAATTTTGCAGAGTATACAAAATAAGATGTTATTTCTTGATTCAGTGTTTTTTCTCACTGTGCTTCTTACTCGTTCCATTCAGTCAATTACTCAATAACACTTCTCCAACCCTCTTGGTCACTGAGGGGTGAGGAAAGGCCAGTTCAGAGCAGTTATTTGTACAAACACAAGCAGAGCCTTTTAGAGCTGGTTTCCAATATTATGCTCTCTTGGTTTAGCTCTTTGTACTGCCAACACCATAAACACATGTTTGTGTTTTCAGTGGAAGCCTTCTGCTCTGCACCCATACACATTATACAGCTGTGGCATGTCAAAATATACACCACAAATGAGGACTGAAAATGTATGAAATCTTGTCTTTTTCTCTGTTAACGGATGTTGATTATACATTCTATGCCATCATTGTTTGACGTTAATCCATAAAAAGCCAAACACTCACCACCCTCCAAAAGAATCTATTGATTTAAACTGTTTAATATTTGTTGATCTATTAATTCTATCAGTACGTAAATAATAATCATCTTGTTATAGATATGACCCATTTGGACTATCAAAGGCCATCTATAACAGGCATCACGGATTAGCGGACTCCAGGTCAAGATCGGGAAATGGTTCTGTTCGGACCGGTGACCAATAGCAAAAGATTAATAGAATTTTCATGGAGCGGTTTTGCACAAACAATGCGGAATGAAGATTTCTACAATTCTCATAATTGGTGTTATCACATATGTCCAATAGTTTTTCAGATCTCTAGAGGTCAAAGGTGACATTTTCACAAAATTAACTTGTGTAACACTGTGTGTGTCAAACGTAGACATATCACGCTACAACTTAATCAACACTGGGTATATTATCATAATATAACACACACTGATGCATATAGACATATAATGAAATATTGCAAAAGGCTGCATTAAGCAGAAAGGTCAAAATCCCATTATTGGCTCTAATTCAAGAACGGGTTGTCATAGAAATTTGAGATTGGCACAAAATAGAGGTGAGATTAGGCATTCTCTGAATACTTGTTTATGTTCAGTTAATAATAAATTTTACTGAAAAAGTCATGCTTTCAGTTGGCGACATGCCCAGGGCGTCCCCTGCAGTCGCTCATATGTAGCTGGAATAGGCTCCAGTGCGGTGGCTGGAAAGGCTCACAAAAAAAACAAAAGACACAAAACAAATGCAAATGCAACAACACACCCAAAAGTGACCATACTTTCCGACGGACGACCGGAAACAGAATTACCATTGTTACTATGATTGTCGTCGTTAAGAACTACAAAGTCAGCAGCAAACCTGACATTTACTGGTGGAAAAAGAATGTTAAAGACATTTAAATACTTTTACTTACTTTTCTAACATTTTCACTTCTACGTTCCTTTTAAATGTTACAATAAAGGACTGCTTAACAGCAACTATAAATATTTTATAAGAACAATAAAAAGATAACACAAAGAAGCACTGGTTAAAATAATATGAATAGAAATATAAAATATACATGTAAATATATAATAACGATAATAACAGAAGCAGTGGTTACTTAGAGATTAAAAGAGATGTAGTAATAAAATGGTGATCAGAACACATATTTCTAATGGGGCTTCTCCAATGTGTCCGAACAGTAAAGATAACACTCAAAGAGTTGTGCAAGTGTCAGCATGTGCTTCATTTTTATTTTCAACACTTAGTAGGATCAAGTGAATATTACCTCTTGTGATCTGAGATTTATCAGTGTGGATTCATTCAATGTGAGACAGTAAAACACACATCACATTGTTTTCATTCAAAGATCTATGACGGTGTGGTTCTTAGATGAATGAATCATGTTAAAATCACAAGTTAATAAGCCCTGAATATTCAGAGGATGAACTACATAGTGACCAAACACTTTGGCATTTAATGAGGACATGAATCACAAGGATGGTTAAATACTGCTATTAAAGCAAGCACTTCACAAGTGGTGGACAAGAGTGGTTACGTGCCCACACACAACTGCTAGCAGTCATCATTTACAAGCACATAAAGGCTTGAATAAACAATTATATGACTTTTATTTGTGCAGGCCACATAAAAACCGATGCATAACAATGATATGCTACATTTCAAGATGTTGCACAACCTTTAAGAAAACATCCAGGGAGAACATTCATCATTCTTCTTCTCAAAAACATAATTTCTTCTAAGAATGGGCGGTATAGCCAAAAATGTATAGTATATCTTGGTATAATTTGAGCCACTGGTGTTATACACTATACATAAATAATAAATAAACTATAAATGGCACTAGAACAGTTTCTTAGTGGTCATATAATGGATTCCCACTTGTCGTCACGTCACAGAGTGCGTCCATTTTGATGGTGCTAATGCTAACTACTGAACCGCTAGTAACATTAGTCTCCTCCACAAACAGCAAGAAACCAACAATGCCTGAGCATTGTTGTACAGTTGGATACAATCAAAAATAGGATCCTGCTGAAAGAATTGCCTTACATCGTGTCCCAAAAGAAACAACACCGAGAAGCAAGTGTTTGTCTACAACTAACAGGCAAAATGCTGATGACAGTGTTTGATAACAGCTGATGACAGTGTTCTAACGCACCACATGAAGCTTTGCAGTCTTCATTTTGGATCAGGTAAATTACACTCCTGAAAGTAATTAAATGAGTCAGTCCTGACTCCCTGATGAAGGCCTTTATGCTGAAACGTGTTGGGGTTTTGATATATTTTTATATGATTTTATAGGTTTTTGTAACGAAGCCAGTTTAATAAAGGCTTTTTATTCTTCGCTTATAAGAGAGTCCCTTGGAATTTTTCTTTCTTTTTGCTATTTTCCTATCCAACAGAGCACCTCTTATTATTATTACTTATTTTGAGTCCAGGTAGCACTCCTTCAGCAAACTTTTTTTACATTAACTATATATTTTATATTTGTAGATTATTTAAACTAAATGCTTCTGCTAACACAATATCTAGGAAGACTGTGGTGCTAGCTGCTTCATAGAGGCAGTCGGTGGATGTTTGAAACCTTGCATTACTGCCATCTACAGGATGGACGGTAGAATGACAAAAATCTCTACCGTGGACAAAAAAAAAACCTCATGAGGTATGATACCACCCATTCCTAATTTCCTCCCAGAACCATGTACAGATAAACCACCTCTATGAATTTAGAAACACAGCAAGACAGATTATAGTGATATTATTGTAGTGTATGGGAAAATAAGATGTAGTGGGTACCGAGTGTTTCATTGTGAGATGCTGAGGTAACAAAAGACTACCCATCAGATGTGGTCTTCTTTGTCATGTTCAGACAGAGAGGCTGATTCAACACAGGAAGGACACTGCATTCACTGTTCAATATGTTTTCTTCCACAAGGACAGTATATTGGGTGATGTTATTTCATAGTAATGTAACAAAAAATAATTCCTTCCAGGTAACTGAACGAGCCTTTCATTAAAATATCAATTCAATTTGAAGTCCAAATGGAAATGTTCTTTCCACTTCTTAAGCTGTGGCCTCATTCAATAGTTGCAGGCTAATTATGTGTATTATTCTGCTTTCAATATGCTACACATTAGAAGTGATTTCTCTCAGACTGGAATGGAAGCTCAGCTACAACTGAAATGGCATAAATTAAAGGCTCAAATCTATACAGTGTTAACATTTCATTGACTACAAATGCATCAGAACATGTTTATCTCGAAGATGAGCTTGTTTACATTCAGCTACTTATCACAAATCGACTGAGTCAATGTTGTTAAATTCCCAATAGAGAATATGGGGGCGGCCATTGTAGAGCAGGTCGTCCATTAACTGAAGGGTTGGTGGTTCAATTTCACTCTGTCCTAGTCAGTCCATTGTGTCCTTGTGCAAGAGACTTCACCCCCTCCTGCTTCCAGTGTCACTCACACTGGTGTATGAATGTGTATGAATGTTTGATGGTGGTCGGAGGGACTATTGGTGCAAAATGGCTACGGCTGTACATATGTAGTTCAGCACCACCAGAAGGAGCATGTGAGAGTGAATGAATAATGGATCACTAATGGAAAGTGCTTTGGGTGCCTTGAAAATCGCTATACAAATATAATTAATTATTGTTAACAGTGCTGTTTGTGAACTATGAACTATGTGAACTATGAACTATGTGAACTATGAACAGTGTTTATGAACTTCAGTGGTTCTACATGGAACAGTTTTTTTTTTCATTGCCTCAAAATTTGATGGTCATTAGATGGTCGATTTTGTTCTGTCCTCAGATGTGAATGGAGGTGTGGGCGTGCCTGGAAGCTGAGCATCTGTTTGATGATCAGAGGATCAGTCGAAAGGCTAAATCCTGTTTTGATTGACAGGTATTTTGAGCTATACACAATTATTTGACAGCTCAGCTCAGGCCTGTTACAGACTTTGGCAAGAGAAGTCAGAAGACAAACTGGAACCCAGTTGACCTCAGTGAGGCATGGGATTGGCCCCATAGTTAATGTTTGCAGAAATGACCAAATATAGCCACTTGCTTGATAAAGAACTGAGATTGATATCTTTGGATGGTATGTGGCAGAGGTAATCACATTCAGTACTTGTGTGAAAAAATACTCTGGTAAAAGTAGAAGTACTGATTCAACTCCTTTACTGAAGTAAAAGTAAAAAAAAAAAAAAAAAAAGTACAAATTTCTCAAATGTAATAAAGTAAAAAGTAAAAACTTCATTTTTTTTGCCATGAATGCAGTAATACTTATTTAACTAGGAAAAATAATAAAAGTTTCAAAAGTATCTAAAATAAAGCGTTTAAAAGTGAGTTATTGTGAAGATAATGTGTTTGATCGAGTTGTGGTACCCAGTTTAGTGGGTATGGGCAGGAAATTTAGGAAAAATGAAAAAAAATCACAATTCAGATAAAAAAACGTCATCATGAGATTAAAAAAATTGTGATATAAATTTTTTTTAAATTGTGAGGTAAAAAGTCATATATAAAGTTCCACAGTTCCACTCCACTGATTTGTCATATCTTACACTGTCACATCTATTAGTTTGAAAAAGTAACAAGTCTATTGTGAGAATGTCAAGAGTATAAAGTACACATATTTATGAACAACTGTAGAAAGTAAAAGTAAAACATTTCCAGAAAAATAAATACTCATGTAAAGTACAAATACCTAAAAAATCGACTTAAGTACAGTAACAAAGTACTTTTACTTAGTTACTTTACACCTCAGGTATGTGGAATACTGTGGTAGTAGTTTTATAGAACCCACACTGACACATGGAGAACATTCAATCTCCACAGTAAACCCTCTCTTGGCTCAGTGGTTGTCGTGCATATGTAAAGTTACAAACATTGCTGATCGAATATTCATTTTCACTGAATCTATGGACCACCCTAATGTCAATATATGTAGCTTATATGAGGCTTTTTGCTACCTTAAACCCTTTATGTGCTGTCGAACTCAGAGGATGAACACAGTTCACCAAGATGCATACTGCTGTGATCAGATCAAGAGCAAAGTGCAGTGAAATGTTTAGCACGTATGTACCAGACAGAAGGTGTCTGACTGTCCCCTATTAGTCTCATCTCTTTGCTCCAGGTCCAACTGTGTGACATTCCCCACTATCAAAAGGGGTGAACTGTCCTTTTAGTAACATGTATTTGCTGATGAACATTTGGTTTTGGTTCCAGAGCACCTTCAGTGGCACCTACTAATGTGCTGAGTGTGTATTAGAATGGGTCAAATGTAGTGTGAATCGTGCACCCTTTATCCTTTATCAGGCAAATTATTAATTTTGGTATGTATGTTTGTACAGATGTGTGTATGTTTGTTCAGATGTGTGTATATTTGTACAGATGTGTGTATGTTTGTACAGATGTATGTATGTTTGTACAGATGTGTGTATGTTTGTACAGATGTGTGTATGTTTGTACAGATGTGTGTATGTTTGTACAGATGTGTGTATGTTTGTACAGATGCGTGTATGTTTGTACAGATGCGTGTATGTTTGTACAGATGCGTGTATGTTTATACAGATGCGTGTATGTTTGTACAGATGCGTGTATGTTTGTACAGATGTGTGTATGTTTGTACAGATGTGTGTATGTTTGTACAGATGTGTGTATGTTTGTACAGATGCGTGTATGTTTGTACAGATGCGTGTATGTTTGTACAGATGCGTGTATGTTTGTACAGATGCGTGTATGTTTGTACAGATGCGTGTATGTTTGTACAGATGTGTGTATGTTTGTACAGATGTGTGTATGTTTGTACAGATGTGTGTATGTTTGTACAGATGTGTGTATGTTTGTACAGATGTGTGTATGTTTGTACAGATGTGTGTATGTTTGTACAGATGTGTGTGTATGTTTGTACAGATGTGTGTGTATGTTTGTACAGATGTGTGTGTATGTTTGTACAGATGTGTGTATGTTTGTACAGATGTGTGTATGGCCTTTAAACAGTGTTTGTGATCAGCTAAAACTATCAGATTAATTGTAGGCTTCATGGAGGATATTTTTGGGGACTTTATTCAGTACTAATTCTGGTGTGTGTGTGTGTGTTTTAAATATTCTCCTGTGGAGTGGACATTGGAACATTGACTGTGGAAAATTACACTAATAACTGTATTTAATAACTAATCTAAGCCCTTCTCAGTGTGACATGGTTTCTCACTAAAATAAAGGTTATAACACAGAAACATACTGGCTCTGGAACCAAAAATTAGTTTTATGGCAAATTTAACAAGTTGATAGGCTATGTTATACATGAGCGAAGGAAGCAGAGCCTTCTGTCACTGTTTTCCATCTCAAATGGCTGTCCTGTCATTTTTCATAATGACTTGGGTTCCTCATCAGTTCACACTACCTGTTGTTTTGTTTTCACACTTAATAGGTGTATCCAAATGCCATCTGAACAGTCAGATGATCAATCATGGTACATCAAAATTTATTGTAAAAAGGTGCTTATATTTTGATGCATATTTAATTTTGTTCATATATATATATATATACATCGCTCCACCTGGGCGATGTCCTTCAGACTCGTGTCCTCTACCAGAGGTCTGGGAGCCTGAGGGTTCTGCTGGAGCCATTCTCCCAGCTTGGGGGTCACTGCCCCTAGTGCTCCGATCACTACTGGTACCACTGTTGCCTTCATACTCCACATTTTCTCTAACTCCTCTTTCAGCCCTTGGTATTTCTCAAGCTTCTCATGTTCTTTCTTTCTGATGTTGCTATCACTGGGGACTGCTACATCTATCACCACCACTGTCTTCTCATGTTTATCCACCACCACTATGTCAGGCTGATTGGCCATCACCATCTTGTCAGTCTGGATCTGGAAGTCCCACAGGATCTTGGCCTGTTTGTTCTCTGTCACCTTTGGGAGGGTCTCCCATCTTGACCCTGGGACCTCCAGTCCATACTCTTTACAGATGTTCCTGTACAGTATGCCCGCTACCTGGTTATGCCTCTCCATGTATGCCTTGCCTGCCAGTATCTTACACCCTGCTGTGATGTGCTGGACTGTTTCAGGGGCTTCTCTACACAGCCTACACCTGGGGTCCTGTCTGATGTGGTAGACCCCAGACTCTATTGCTCTGGTGTTCAGGGCTTGTTCTTGTGAAGCCATGAGTAGTGCCTCTGTGCTGTCCTTTAGTCCAGCCTTTTCCAGCCACTGGTATGTCTTTTCCATATCAGCCACTTCCTCAATTTTCCAATGGTACATATATACACATACACATATGCATGAGTTAATTTCAGGAATTTGAAGAATTTTGCTGTACATATGAGAGTGTGAAGGTTGCCGGTTCACTCTAGGCTCCTATTCACATGTTGTCAGTGTCGTTGAGCAAAGCATATACTGTACAGTATAAACGGGAATCTATTCACCGTGCACTTTCAAGGGAATGGAGCACACACACACACACACACACACACACATACAAGTTCTGAGACGTCAAAAGAAATAAGTACTGAATATTTACACTGACATTAAAATATCTGCAATAAATCTTTAGCATAATTTTTAATCAAGACAATACAGTAAAATGAAACCTGTCCAACAGTTATCAGAAAGAGTTTTTAAACAAATGAAATAATGTGAAGGACATAACTTGTTGAGGGCAAAGAAAGGGTTAGAGTGTTTGTTACAGATTTACAGTGACATTAATTATTAATAGACTTTAATATTAAATCAAACTAAGTGAGATGAACAGCAGGTGTATGAGGCGCTAAGTCTGCACTACACTGTAAACAGAGCTTACAAAGGTCTACAGCGAATGGAAATAATAACTTGGAGAAGTGAGGACAATTTATTGCACATTTTAAAAGGAATGAATAATTAATTCAAACGCTTACAAAGTGTGTCCACTTATCCAAAGAATAAAATCATGGGTACAAGCATATAGTTAGTTCAAAGAACTTTTCTTTTATGCACATGTGGGTTCAGATGGTACTTCATCGACAAACTCTAATAACCAAATTATACACACACACACACACACACACATGTTTACATGTCTCATGAGGATCACGTTTGTACTCAAGTAGCCATTGGGTAGTGAATGTAATCTTTTTTTTTAATAAAATAAAATAATTATGATAACATTTTAAAATGAAATAACATGTAAAAATATCTCAATAAAAATGATTTAATGAATAAAAAATAGTCATCATTTAAAAAATAAATTAACATATAAAAAAATAAATAACTTGTATTTTTCCAAAATTATTAATAAATAAAAAGTAAATTAAATAAAAAAAACCCCCATACAAATAGGCTAAATAATTTGTTTTAAGTAAACACATTTTCAAATCTTTGAAAAATACATACCTGTTTCTCCCATGCTTTATGGGGACCTTCGGGGGTGGGGGCACATCATTTCTATTTTACTAGTTGGTACCTTTATTTATCTTTAACTCTCATGGGGACCTAAATTTTGGTCCCCATAGTGTCAGAGTTCCCCATGGTGTGACTGTGTAAACATATCAATGTCCCCATAAGGATAGAAATACAAGCACACAAAGACATGATGCTAGTTTTGCGTCTTCTCTTCCAATAGTAGTAGTAGTCTTAAATATAGTTTCAAATGTATTTTGACTTACTATTTGATTTTATCAGCATGTGTCCTCACAAGAAATCAGCAGTGAAATTTTATACTTTCTCCTAAAAAAAGTTAATTATTCCCCTAGGACTGAAAATGTATATACGCTTACTTTCAGAATGGATCACCAGACTGCACAATATCAGTTCACCACTGGTATCTGGTAAAGAAAATGAGCTCATCACAAGAAATTCATGTTTTTTCTTAGAAAGTAACAGAGTGGAATGGTCGTCCAAATTTCAATCCAAAACTGAGAAAAAAAAAAAAAAAAGGAATCCATCTATCTATCATCTCTATTGTTCTACTGGTTATACAGCACAGGTCCCTCTGTTTTGGTGAGTTTAGTGAGATACAACACCTGATTGGTCTTCCTATTGAAAAAAAAAAATTACTCTTTTTTTTCAGGTTTTCTGTATTTTATGTTCAGGTTTCTCTTAAATTTCTTTTGTGAATTTGTGTTTTCTGATACTCACAAAGAGAAACTGGGTGAGTATGAAATACTTTTCCAGTGACCAGCGGCAAGGTTCAAATCCCATTTCTTTTCCCAATTACATTGATTATCTGTCGGTGCCGTTAAATGACTATGGAACAGAGGCATTGGTTGGTGATTCTCTGATTAACCACCGTACCTACATGAGTGAATAGGTGATTTTATGGACAAATGGGACAATAACTTTTCAAGAATTCATTGCCTTCTTACAAGATGAATGTAATCTAAGCAAATATAAAAAATATAAAAAAGCAGTGCTATGATTGGTAGAGGAATAAGATTATACAAAGTATATATTATAGAGGTGTTTACAGACCATGATGGAAATACATACATATGCAAACACATTTGCTTATAAATCATGTACAAACCAGAGGTGGAAAGTAACTCAGTAAAAGTACTTTTACTCCCTACATTTTTGCATGAATATCTGTACTTTATACTCTTTAAATGTATATAAATATCTGTACTTTATACTCTTTAAATTTATATAAATATCTGTACTTTATACTCTTTAAATTTAAATAAATATCTGTACTTTATACTCATTACATTTATATAAATATCTGTACTTTATACTCATTACATTTATATAAATATCTGTACTTTATACTCTTTAAATTTAAATAAATATCTGTACTTTATACTCATTACATTTATATAAATATCTGTACTTTATACTCATTACATTTATATAAATATCTGTACTTTATACTCATTACATTTATATAAATATCTGTACTTTATACTCTTTAAATTTAAATAAATATCTGTACTTTATACTCTTTAAATTTAAATAAATATCTGTACTTTATACTCATTACATTTATATAAATATCTGGACTTTATACTCTTTAAATTTAAATAAATATCTGTACTTTATACTCATTACATTTATATAAATATCTGTACTTTATACTCATTACATTCTCAGAATAGATTTGTTACTTTTTCAAACTAAACAAATGTGACAGTACGAAAAATAAGTCACCAGAGGAAAAATCAGTGGAGGAGAGAAACTGTGACTTTATATATTATAGTTACATGACTATTATCTCATAATTTTGACTTTTTGTTTCACAATTTTAAAATTTCATCTTAAAATGATGCATTTTTAAAAATCTCATTTGTATTTTTTTTTCTCAATTGTAACTTTTCCCCCCATTTTTCCTAAAGTCCCTGCGCGTCCCTACAAAACTGAGTACAGTGACCCTGTCAAACACATTATCTACACACTAACTAACTTTTAAAGGCTTTATTTTCAATACTTTTAAAACTTAAATATGTATTATTGCATTCATGCCAAAAAAAAATGCTGTATTACTTTTTACTTTTGTACTTTAGTACAGTTGTAAAATTGTACTTTTTTTTACTTTTACTTCAGCAATGGAGTTGAAGCAATACTTCTACTTTTACCAGAGTATTTTTTCACACCAGTAGCTGTACTTCTACTGAAGTACAGAATGTGAGTACTTTGATCACCTCTGGTACATTTATAGATATATTTATATTTATAGAGGTCACCTGTGGTGCTTTGACACATACAGACACACTGAATAACACATGCTGATGATTACAATAGTCTTTAAATGTAAGTGCAGTGATCTGTTCTGTTGTAATATAAAGTTTTATGTATGTTTTAACCATCTGGAATCAGTCATGACTGTATATTTCACACCTACACCTCCAGTGGTGTTCATGTGACTTAATCCACTTTTTTATTTCCATACTGTACCATCAGTACTTTAACAGAACAGGGTGTCAAATGTCAGGCAGGTATCTCACATAGTGATAATGAATGCCATTAATAAAACAAGAATCCAATAAACACAACTCAACAGGTCTCCTTTCACTACAGTATAGGTTGATAATTAGCGCCCCGCGGGTCACATGTAGCCCACAAGCAAAACGATCCTGTTGCTGTGCTTTCGTGCCTCTGTCTTCTGAGGGAACACAACCGTGAAGTTAGCATTCTTTGTTTCGTGGTGTTGTCTAATATTGTAATCTTTGCATACCAAGACAGCTTTGTGACAGATCAGGCAGGTGGGCTTTGTATTAATGGTGTCATTCCATGGTTGTTTCATTAATATTACTGTGTTCTCCATTGTTATTGAATACATTGTGTGTTGGTTCTATTTAAAAAAAAATAAATAAATCAACGGATTGATTTGTTTCCATCTATTTTTTGGAGTGTTGAATTAACAGGCTCCTAATTCCCCTTTACTGTAACTATTTATTAGTGGCAGTGGTTGGTGCTTTTGTAAGATTGTTGGTATTTTAAGAGCATTTATGGACATGAAGATCTACAGATCCATCAATGAATGTTATCCAAAAGGAGAACTCAATCCTCAGAAGGATCTCAGACATGGGAACAGTCCTCCACTGAGTCCTAATGATGGAGATTTATGTATATGAATCATCCAGAACTTGAGACAGATAAAGTTATACATAGGTTAATTGGTTCATCTAAACTGCCCATAAGTGTGAATGTGAGAGTGATTGTTTGTCTATATATGTTCAGCCCTTAAGCATCTGGGATAGGCCCCTAGCGACCCCCATGACCCTATTGAGGATAAAGTGGGTTTGGAAGATGAGTGAGTCAGAGTGCTGAATTTCATATGTTGTTCTTGTTCTTCATCCATACTATATATCATCTAGATTTTGCTACAGTAAGAGAACCCTGACCTATATTCAATAGGACATGACCTACATCTGCTTGTTTTAAAGGAATCTTTCCACGGTTATTTCATTAATATTGCTCTGTTCTCCATTGTTATTGAATACATTGTGTGTTGGTTCTATTTAAAAAAAGAAAAATGACCTAAGGTGGAACAACAAAGTTTACCGGTACTTCCTCATACATGTCCATGACATGGTGACAAGGTGTCTCTGATTGGCTCAGAATGCATGAAAGAACACTCCCCCCTCCCCTCTGGTTCTCTGTATGTGTTTACCTTTACCAGAGTAACATCCAGCTAGGCTTTGTGCTGTTGCTTGTTCCAAAAACGTGCAGGGAAAAAAAACAAGGCTTTATTTCCACAGAGAGCACATGAACAAGTTTGATCCGCCATTTTTTTCTAGTTTGTGCAGCAGCTACTGTGGCGCCGTCTTCTCTTGTGGACGCTAATGCTAATGCTACTTCAGATTCGCAGCAAAGGAGGACGGGCTTAACCCTACGTGGATGACGCTAAAGTCCATCTGACGTCAGATGGACTGGCTTTTTCGGAGACCCTCGTTCCTCTGTGTTGTTTTCTGTGAATGCGGTATGCAGCCAGTGGAGGTGACAAACCACTTTTAAAGGCAGCATGTGTTGGTAAGATTCCATCAGATTCCAAAAGGAGCGTGGAAAGTGGTTTTAAGCGGATGAATGCATAGCTTTGTCATGAAAGATCCTGTTTTCACTTCATACTTTTCTCTTTAGATTTTTTGATAGTGCCATTTTTCAACAGCTAATAGCAGTATGTGGAAATGTGTGCGTGGGGTTGTTGTTTTTTAACAAATGTGCAGATAATTAATAATGTCCCCAATGGCCAGTCAGCAAATTTAACCTACATCAGCCAGCTTTAATGTCTCAGGATGTCTATTCTGTCATTTCACCAGTGCCTACCATTTTCATCCTCCTCTATTAATTAAAAAAAATTGTTTTGGTTGTGATCTGGCACTACAGCCACAGCTGCACCGTATACAGCATCTCAAACACAAGCATCATCATTTATGTAAAATGACAAAAACATACACATGAAAAAAAAAATCCAAAATGTGTCTCTGCAAAATCTCTGCATTCTTAATATTTATTTTTTGTGTGTATGTGTGTGTGTTAGTGTAGGTGACATCTTATGTGTGTAAAGTATGTGAGAAAAAACATTAATTTAGCTGATTCTACTAAATAAAAGCTGTATAATATACATATATTTGCATAGAGTTTTACGTTATCAATGACCTAACATGGGCCGGTCAGGGTCCACTATCTGTGTGGTTTAGTATGTCTGTAACCTTATCCATTTCTTCTCTTGTGTCAGCTATTTTAACCAATATATTTTAGCTTATCACTAAAAATGCTGTATGCTGCTTAGTCCCTCATTGACCATGAAGCTACATGAAGTATAATTGGAAAAAGTAACAGGTTTATTTCTATGTATTTAAAGTTACAGATCCTGCACTGTTGAGTCTGAGCCTCGAGGCAGATTTATTTTATATGATTGGATAAATGCTCTAATATACACATACACTGCTGGAAACAGTACACCCAAGGGAAAGGCTACAAAATGAAGAGAACAGAATGAGAATAATTAACCCTGTAAGGATTGAACTATTAAATCACTGACAGAACAGTCCAGATCTTTGAAACTGGAACCTTTATTAGTCCTTCTGAACAACCAAAAAAAAAGTTCTGGTTTTTTTCTGCCTCCTTCCTTCAAGTCTTGTTGTGTTACTGGAAAAGCCTCTGGTGAACAAATCCCTGGTAGATTATTAGTGTATAGCATGTATCTAATAGGTTGATTTCACATGACGTCACATTGCTATACAGTCAGCGTGCAATTTTCAGATGGAGGGGAGGAAGTGAGGTAGTTTGATGAAAATGTGTCTTTGTTGTGTAGTTTACGACTGCGCTAATCGTTTTAACCGAGAGAAGGAAAAGTAATTATTTTTAGAGTACCAAAGATTACCATTCACAAAGGTGAATGGTAATCCTAACCCTAACCCTAACCCTAACCCTGACGCTCACAGAAAAACACAGTAAAAAGTGGATTTTAAATCTCCATTTGTGGTTAGGAGGAGCAGAGTCTGCTAATGCTAATGCTAATGCCCATGTCTGCAGCGACCACTTGGTCAGAGGTATGTTCCAAAGCTAACTTTTTTTGTGGATGTTCTATATATTATTAGGTTGTGCTTAAATGTTCATTTAACCTGTTGTAATATGGTTTACCTAGACACATCAAGATGCATTGCATGTTTGTTGACATTAGTTACTAATGCTAGCGGCTCACCCTGCTGAAGACCAAATGATAATTATCACTGAGCCTTTCGGTACTGACGTTATGGACCCACCTGCTGACAAAAAAAGTTCAATGTCTCCAAACTTTTCTAGTCTTTCATCTGCTGCTGGTGTAGTAGGATGTCTGCTGCAGGACCAGGTAGTTAGTAATATCAACAGCACAGATTGTTGGAAAATCTTTGGGTTCTGTCACAAAATCATTAATTTTCATCAGATACAGGTCACATCCAATAATAATTGGATTCACTGTAATTAACTGTATGTATCTGTGTTTCCACACTGGGTCTAAATCCATACAATTCCTCCATTGCAGCCTTCTGCATGGTTACTTCCTGCCCTCTAGTTCAAGTTGCGACGTCATCAAAGTCATGTGACTGAAACCTACCTATTGTATGTGTCAGGCTTTTCAGAGGGGGAAAAAAATCACATTGATCATGTAGAGGGGTTCAAAACGCATGCATCAAATGTGATCTGTTTGGTATTATAAAGTAATTCCATCTTCATGTAACATGTAGAGTGTAAATGTATGTTAGTGGTTTTGATTCTTTTGTCCAGTAGAGGAGGTGTTATTGATCATGAGGACCCACCGCTGTGAATAGCTGTGTTTTAATTATCTATAGATGTGTTGTGTTTGTGTAATTAAAGTTTCATGTGAGTTGGGTTGAACTGAATTAAGCACTACATTGAATTAAACACTTCAACACTGGAAGAGACACAAAACAACCTGACAAACTATAAATATATTGATGACAGTCAAGCAAAAGCAACATGTTTAAAACTATAATTTGGACAATTGATGCTGTATTGAAAATTCATGAATAACAACTGAGACACAAATGGAACAGGTCTCATGAAGGCCAAAACCATTCAAAAAAAATTGCTGAAAAAAAAAAAAAATATGTTCTATGTTTCTGCAGCACAAATTGCATTATTAACCACCTGGGTACATTTAAAGGGTTTTCAAAAAGACCATGAAAGTAGGTTTTGAAATCATGAAAAATGAAATGTATTATTATTTATTACTAGCTTCAATCTGTGTGATAAATACACTCAAAATGCAGTAGATTTGGATATTTTTTTCAATAAATTATTTTTCATGTATAATTCTGTTGTTGTTACAGTTGAAAGTATTATGTTTTATAGATAGTCTTTATCATAACATATGAAACACAAGTGATCACACCCATTATCTCCTGACGTGTAAGGCTACTTCCTGTCCACAACCCTGGCAACTGCTTAGCAACATGAATTAAATCAGTCCCTCCTGACTTATAAAAAGGACGTTTAAACAAATTATTTAAAGCCAGGGTCTCAAACATGTGGCCCGGGGGCCAAATGCGGCCCACGACAGGTTCCAATGCGGCCCCTGGGATGGATTTGCAAAAATACCATCCCAAGGGCCTGTGGAACTCATTTTAGTTCAGGTTCCACATACAGACCAATATTATATTTAGCAGACTAACCTACAAAAAACAATGACTCCATATTTACTTCTCACATTGATGTGAAAATAATTTACATTATGCCCATAAGTAATGACAACTTCAAATTACCATCTTTGTTTTAGTGCAAAAAATAGCATTAAATTAGGAAAATATTTATACTTACAAAACTATCCTGTAACAAGAAAATGTGGAAAAAACTTAAACAAATATGAACATCCTGATATTTCTAAAGCAAATTAAGCAAAATTTTAACAATTTAGTGTCTTTGTAGTAGATCTGCTCCATCATGCATGGGACTAAACGATAAATTGAGGCATAATAATGTTAGAATTGCATGTATTTTTCCTGAGATATTCATGTTAAGTATGGTAAGTATGGGAGACTGAAGTTCATATAACATATCAAATCCTTTATATTATACTCTATAATCAGTTTCCATCCTGTCAATGTGTGGAGAAATGTAGATGTGAAATGTTCAGATACAGTGATGAGACATGATCCACAGCAGGAGTGGGATGGAAAGAGTTACTGTATGCGTCTGTGGTCTGTGATTGACACATTAGCCTGAACAAACTAATCAATACAGTTCATGGCAGCACCATCATGGAATGATTAATGTCATCCAGAGTTCCACTGAGTGATACAGATGTTAATGAGGTCACTGACAAATTAGTTCTAATGTCAAAATAGAAGATTCTGTGAATGTTAAAATGAAACAATGCAGATTTCACTTGAGTTCAGTTTTCTAATCATAAACACAGCTTTGCCAAGAAAATCACGGTATTGTACACAGCATCGCTAGAGTAATCCGTTGAGCTCAATAATAGATATTTTGCATCACAAACATGAAATACAGGGCATTTACCAGGCGTGGGGGGATTGAATGGATGTCTATTCTTAGCATTATAGAAAAGGATCAAGGGTTGCTGGAGCATGAAGGAGTACTATAAAAGATATAATTATTTTATTGTTTTTTTTTTTAATTTATTCTCAATTCATGTTACTGAAGTCATTTTAGAGACTTAGACACATTATTCGTGTAAAAAAAAAAGAAAAAAAAAAAGATAAAGCCTGGATTTTTCTTTTTTTTCCCCCAGGTTTTGCGTCAGTATCAGTCATTTCAGTAATGGTTATAAACTTGTATAAATTGAAGGTGATGTTGTTTGAACCATGTCAACAGCTTCATATACATATCATTGTTGTCGGGCAAGAACCTTGTAAATCCATTTTTGGTCTTTTTGTTGGTTAATCTGCACCTTGGCCTGGTTTTTGTTTTAGAATTATTTAACCAATGACAAGTGTTGGAACTGGCTTGTCACTACATATCATGTCTCTAATTATTTATGTAGAATATACATCATTTTTTCAGTTTACTGTAAAATAACTGTTGGACATAAAGAGGTTACTGTATGTTTGTATGTACTTTACATCTATATCCATGACACCTACATCCATACCTGTTGCAGAATCAGGGACATTTTTGCGCTCGCGGTGGGTGTTGTGTTTTCAGGAGACACAAGAGAGCACATTTTGTTTTTATGATGATAAATGATAGTAAAGTTATAAAGTGTCATTTGTTTCCAGTGCATGATTAAATACTCTAAGACTGTTTTTAACCAAAAATCGAATTTTATTTTTCAATGGATGACACGTGTTGTTAAATTCACATTAACTTTATTAATTTATTCTTACTTTAATCACACATACACACACACACACACACACACACACTTCCAAAAGTGAACATTCTCCTGTCCTTGCTTCTACTTCTCTCAATATTGGCACAAAAGCATGATGAATAAAAAATATTATTGATAAAAGAAACAGTTAAATCCTCCGTATTATTTTAGCGAAATAACTAATCTGATGTTAGGCATTAGTCATTGGACTGTGTTATCGGTATGTTATATGTCCTATTTTTTACCTGTATGTTTTTAATCTTTATTTTTAATCTGTATGTTATATGTACTGTTTTTATCTGTGCTGTTCTTACTTGTGTTTTTGAGGATGAAATGGACCTTGAGTCTGTAATAAAGCATCAATCAATCAATCATTGATGCTGTGTGAGTCTATTGAGTTGGGCGACCAATTAAATTAGTTTGGGGCGTGGTATATATAAACCAATCGCTATCCTAGGAAATAAAAATCTCACATTTGGGGGAAAGTTTGAACCAGTGCACAGATCAACTACACATCTATGAGTTGTCAGATCGTCAGTAAATGACATGTGTTCCAGACATGATCTGTGTCAACTGGAGGACATCAGCCAAATGATGTGTATTCACATTTTGTTTTGTCGTTCAGATTAAATAAATTACGGGAGATTACCGGGAGAAATTACAAAACAGATGGGTCTGAAATATGGGAAAGTCCTGGAGAAAATGGGAGTGTTAACAGCTATGCCTACATCTACAGTACATTAATATGTTCTATTTATTTTACGCATGCCCAAATGTTTCAGCTCTAGACCAAAAAAATAAATACATAAATAAAGATTCACAAACTAGAAAAGCACTCAGACCCTGAAAAATAAATCAAAAAAATACTTTTGCAGCAAATTTCAAATTCAAACTGTATAAACCATTAGCATCCAAATAAACAAATAAATGAACCAAAGACTAATCAAAGTGGGTTTAACTAAATATAACCCCTTTATTAATTTAAATTTATCATTTTAAATTTGCAATTTTCAGTAAAAAAATCATGTATTTACTGATGATGGAGTCGGAGTTATTCCAAAGGTTATATCAAAACTGGTAGAAAAATGAAAAACAGTCACTTTTACCACAAAATATATCATTAAATAAATGTATAAACAAGCTTTTTATAACCAATCATTTGTCAAACTACATGCATGTCATTGATGTATTAATGTTGTTGAAAATGATGATGATCTTTCCATGTTCACTACAGAGGGTCTTCATTATAGCCGTGGGAACTAGGGGTGCTGGGGGCACTGCAGTACCCCCTGCTGGACGAATGTGCCATAGCAGCACCCCCACAACATGGGGGGGGGGGGGGGGGGGGGGGGCATTTAATAAACATCTTTAAAAATGTAAATATGTGCCATTTTACAGTATGCACAATATAAATAGTTTAATACCGTTTATGACAAACAATAATATTGGAATTGTGTTCCATACCGCAATGCATTGTGGTTATTACGCTCCATGTTTAGCAGTGATGTCACAGAAGCAAATTTCAGATTTTTTTTTGGGTGGATCAGCACCAGTGTCTAAATACTTCAGAAGTGGAAAGACAAACTACTCCATCACTGAGCTGTAGCAGTAATTCATCCACAGTTGCTGAGATCGTATACATGGACGTTCATCTATAGCCTGTCCGTCCATGGGAGTGGATCTCTCCTTCAATGTGGTTCTCCTCAAGATTTCTTTTTTTTCCCACTGGGTTTTGAAGTTTTTTCTTGCCGAGAAGGAGGGTCTAAGGACAGGGGATGCCTGGGACTTTTCATGTATTTCTGTAGTTGATTATGTTTTTGTAAAGCCCTCTGAGACGACTTTGTTGTGATTTAGAGCTTTATAAATAAAATTGAATTGAATTGAATTGAATCGTAGACAGTAATGGCGACTCACAGAGGACCGTCACATCATTGGGCGATTGTGCCACCGACAGTGAATGTATAGGCCCATGCCGGCTAAACCTTTACAACCATTTAAGTTCAGTTCAGTGAGAGAATAGTTTTAAGGTTGTGTTTTCCTGTCTGTCCTCAAAGTAACATTTGTGTCCATGCCCATTTGAGGGTTTTTTTTTTTTAAGCTGACTCATCTATTAAAGTATATTGTAAATACCAAACGTTTGAATTAAAATACGCCTATGTATCATTTTATTCAAACTCATTAGATGCGTTTGCTCCATCGCACCTAGTTTAATGGAAAATAAATTGCGTGGTGTTTACGTTATTGCATGAAGGCAGTCTTTTGTTAAGTGTGTGTGTGTGTGTGTGTGTGTGTAGGGGGGGGGGTGCACACCACAACCATAGTCTTAATGTCCAAAAAGAAGAAAATCTGATGCCATTGTAAAGCTGAATTTTTACTTTTTCTTTTTTTTTTTTTTTACCTGAATTGTATAAATATATTAACAGGATTATTGGTTCAAAAGATGTTTTATATCAGAAGGTCGTGAGGTCTTTGAGAGTTAATAACTGTGTTCACAAAAGACATAAAACATTCTCACTTTTTGAGTGATGAAAACACATTTTGTGTCCAATTCATGTAGGAAATTAGACATTTCAATGGATTCACATACCCCACCCCCTACCCCCCCCTCAACACTAGATAAATACCTCTTTAATTCATACTATTTATCACTGAGTTACACAAGTGGATTGGGCACAAATAGGAGTGAAGTTACACACATACACAATAACTCCATTAGAATAAAAGTGTGTAAAGGCCTTAATGTGTTTAAATGTCATTGTTGCTCCTCATTTCAGTTGTCACCAGAGAGTCAGCCTGCTCCAAAGTAGCCATCAAATCTGTTATTTATTTTTGTCACAACTGCTACCCCCGCTGCTCTTTGTTTAAACTCATTGCTTTGCATGTGGTTAACTCGGTGACCTTTTGCGCTGCGTGCTCAGCATCAAAACTCTGAAAGCGAACCCACGGAGCCACCGCCGAGCATGCCAACAGTCATTGGAGAGGACGATAAGTAATCCACCTCTGTGAATCCAGTTATGCTTACTCCGATTACAGCCTTAATATGAGGAAGATAACCAGGTGTTTACTGTACACGAGTTACAATAATCACAGTATTGCCTTACTGTGGTTGTAATCAAATTATTAAAGTGCACACTGTCTGAGTCTGTCCGATAAGCCCGAAGGCGCCGGAGGGGGGGGGGGGTTCTGTGGGAGTGTGTGGAGCAGGCTCCAGTTAAATTTATGAACAAATCACAGTGCATGACATAGGGTTATGGTAGCATACTGCTGAGGCTAGCAGTTACTTTACAGACACACTCACACACACCCGTTGTGAATTGGGAATAGACAGATAAATTGGAACTGATATTGGTCTTTGATCAGAAAAGAACCTGGTCAGGTCTGATATGATAGAGTTTTTTTTTTTTTTTTTTTTTTTTTTAAACAAAAACAGAAGGGGGGGGGGGTATCCCATTGTTTTTTTGGTCTTTGTTGTGTTTAATTTTCACCGCTCTGACCCCACAGTTTTATCAGCTGTCCTACCAGATGATTACTATAAACAAACCTCGAGGTCAGGCAAACTCATTTGGCAGGAAAAAGGAGAAGAGCAGCCCAATTATAACCTGGAACATCAGTTTATATATAGGTCTATGTTCTGGTTCAGGTTCCTGCAAAAAAAGGAATTTAAACCAAATAAAACAGTCTTTCCATCTTATCTAGTAATGGTGTTCATTGAAAAAACAAGCTCATTTTAGGAAAAACACATCTCTCATCACAACCGAAATAATATGAGCACTTTATTTTTTACTTATTGTTTGTATATCTATTATTTATTGGTTATCTTGCTGCTGACGGACACCTGAATTTATCCCTTGGGAGATTATTAAAGTCTATCTATCTATCTATCTATCTATCTATCTATCTATCTATCTATCTATCTATCTATCTATCTATCTATCTATCTATCTATCTATCTATCTATCACTGTTCCTAAATTTAAAGATACAGTGGTACCACTACTTACAAAATTAATTCCTTCCAGAAGTGTTTTCATACCGTGATTTTTTTTTTTTATTCGTTAGCTGGGTCTTTCGTAAGTACAGGTACAGCTGTATTAATATCAGTAGAAATACTTTCACAAGGGTTTTATGTTTGTTAGTTGACTGTAATGATTTTCAAGCTCTGGGTATGTTTCATTCTTTGTATGATCTGAACCGTTGAAGAAGCAGAAGCAGAAGCAGCATAGACTTGCAGTGACAGATAAAGCGGTGGATAATAGAAACACCTTCCAAATAGACTTAAAAGAAAGAAGTGAAGCTTTAGAGTGATGATGGATTTCAGCTTTTAGGTTTACATACAGTATAATCAGTGTCTATTCCAATCTGTCTTCATCCATACATAGTGTGTGTACCCCCCCCCCCCCCCCCCCCCCCCCACACACACACACACACACACACCCCTTACCACCACCACCATTATAATGCTACACCTCTCCCACCTCTAATAAAACAAGCCTGTCAGGTCTGTCAATCTGTCATGTGACCTGCCAACGTGTTCCCTTATCTAATGATTGACCAAGCTCCCTTTGGTGTCACAATACCCTCCCCACATTCCTCAGTGGTCTCTATACTGACAGCACATCAGCATATTGCTTATAAAAGCAGAAAGTACACACACACACACACACACACACACACACACACACACACACACAATAATCCTTCACATTTTTATTGTCAGCCTCCTGATTATCTCCACACATTTCTTATCAGTCCAAACCAGTGGATGGAGGGTTAGAGTTTTGCGGGGGCAACACGGTGCTGGAATTTCACGACTTGAATTTTTGGGAAGTCATCGATCATAAAGTAAAAAAAAAAAAATCTTCTATAAAAATTACCTGTTGCAGACATATCTGATTTTTCTACCTCACATGGATAAATCAGACATGTTCATATTATTGTGAAACATTCACATAGTAAGAATACAATTGACTGCTTTTTTCAGTGCATCTACGTAACCCTACGTAACTTCCACTCAATTTCACTTACATTTCTTAATAAAGTCAATTGAATTCTGTACTTGAACCATTTTAATAACATGCAGTTGGTGTTTGATTATATTATAAATGAAAAACTGTGATATTGGAGGCAGGTTCTGTTAAATGATGCAATAGATAAAACATTTGTGGATATTTATTGATGTTTTGGACAACATAATGGACTTTTTTTTGTTAGTTTTGGATGTTTTTGTTGGACTATGACTGTGTTTGTTAGAATATGGTTCCTCTGTGGATAATTATGAGACATAAAGGTTCAGATGATTGTACCTGCTGTGGATATTTGATCTGAAAGTGGTTTATATCTTTGGATATGTGAGAACCTCTGCTGTCAAACTACAATAGGTCATGTGACATTTGGGACAGGTTTGGATGGTTTGATTAATATTATGTGCCTATGTGTGGACCCTTGGAAGTTGAAAGAGTTAACCTCCAGGTACTGTAGGTGTTGACGGATCATCTTTTCATTCATTCACTCATTTATTTGTTTTGGGCAGAAGAAAAAAATCTATATGTTTTGCTTTTTTTGGTTGCATCTTAACCTTCAGGTACTCTAGATGTTGAAGGATCATCTTTTTCATTCATTCATTCACTCATTTTGAGTAGAAGAAAATATATTATTTTTTTTATTTTTTTGAGTGTGTCTACTTAACCTGCAGGTGCTGTGCGTGTTGATTAATTATCTTTTTCATTTATTTATTTGTTATGAACCTTTTTTGTAGTTTTGTAGACAAGAAACTAATGGAAGAGCAAATGCATTAATAAACAACTATTCAGAGAATGTCTAATCTCTCCCCTATTTTGTGCCAATCTCAAGTTTCTATGACAACCTGTTCTTGAGTTAGAGTCAATAATGTGATTTTGAATTTTCTGCTAAATGCAACCTTGACCTTTTACAATTCCATTATATGTATATATGCGTCAGTGCGTGTAATATTATGATAATATATCCAGTATTGATTAAGTTATAGATATAGATATGGATATAGATATGTCTATGTTTGACACACACACAGTGTTACTAAACAAGTTACTTTTGTGACATGTCACCTTTGACCTCCAGAGATCTCAAAAACTATTGGTCACTATTGGTCAAACAACTGCATGTAGCAGCTGCAAACACTACTGAACAACTGATGAAAGTAGTTTGCTAATGCACACAGCTGTTAGCAGTGACAACGTTAGCGCATTGATCGCTATTGAGAAAAAGTAGCTCCAAGCAATTACAAGGTGTGAGTTTCTGTTCCGCGATGGTTTTATTATGCAAATAAATCACTCACTCAAAAATTTGTTTAGAGAAGAAACACATTTTATTTTGTTGACCCCAGGAAAGCTGCTGGGACTACTTTCGCTTTGACCAAAACTGGACCAGAACTGGACTCACAGGACACTGTGGGGGATAAGTCACTGTGGGTACACCAGAGTAAAGACACTGATTGTATAGAAATTAATGTGAAAAATAATGAACTATCCCTTTAATAATACAATACACTGTTTGGAAACTAGCTAAAAGGTGTAAGAGAAGCTATACTTTCTTATCTTTTGATAAGAAAATTGTTGATCAGTGAATTAAAAAAATAACCACCTTCTTCAAGGCACTTGATTATTATGCTTTCCCCTCTTTCTGTTCACCTCTGTAGATGTAACCTTGAAGCATAACTTGCATTTTTTTTTTCCTGGGTGTAAATGAAACATTTTATCCTTCTGAATGTCTGTGACTTAGAAATATTTTCCTATATTTTTATATGTAGTATGTGTGCAGTGAAAGTCTCAGTTTTCTGCTCTGCTGTAGAAAACTGGATTTTTATTATTATTATTTTTATTTTATCAAACCTTGTCAAATTCTATCACGTTACAGGAGGCATTTCTCTGATCTGTTACACAGTGTATAAGACAGTACAAAACACAAGCAAACCACTCTCAACTTTATAAATAAAATTTTCCAGCAAAATAAAAAGTTAGGCAAAAAAAATCCTCCAAATGTCAAACTTATACTAAGATGAAGTTAGAAAATACATTTTCCCATACGTTAGCAACTTACACTGGATTAAACATGGAAATGTGTATTTGAACAAATGATCATGAATAATAAAAAGTGTTGTATTTTACTCAGTATTAAAATAGAAATCATTTAAATTTGCTAGGTTCTGTAGTCTTTTATGAACCAGGTGGGTCCACTGATGGATATTTAGTACATACGCCAAGCTCTAACTTAATGGAACCATATGGAAAAACAGAAAAAAAGTCTATTTTACAGACACATTTTACAGAGATCTTAATTATTGTATTAAATATCTAATCAATCTGAAGATTAACCTCCTCAAGTGTCATTTTGACAGTGAAACCAGATCCACTGGGTCGAAATATAGCTGCAGCAGAAATACATTTAATTAATAATAAGGTTTTGCGCAAATCTTAAATGTGATTGAATATAATTTGTTGCAAAATAAAGCAAGATTTAACTATAAATCCTTGTTGGTCTTATTTGCACAAAGAAAAATAAACTGCACAAATACTGGAATATTCAAAGTACAACTGTGGTGAGCCATCTGAAAGGCTCTGACATCATCTAGTGGCTGATAGATGAATTACAGATGCAGACACGAGGCAGATAAATGATATATCTCACCTTAAGTGACAGACAGAAGCTGCATAAAGTGCCTTATAATATTAGAAAATAATTTCTCAGAATGGTGACAGTGGAAATTAGATATCTGAAAAGCAGATGGAAGCTGAACACTTTCCATCAGTTCTCAATCTGAGCTTTTAATGAATGTGCTTTAAGTCATAAATATATTAACTACCAGTAGAATTGGTTCGTTTCTCCAGTGATTCAATGGCTTACAGATTCTCTCTAACAGCACATGACCAAGTCAAGGTCACACACCATGTGGACCATTAGGTGTAACTCAGAGCTGAACAGAGGATCAATAAGAACGTGACTGATGCCTGAGTTTGCACTGAGTCAGGCTCTTTTCAGAATGAAACTCGGAGCAACTCGTCACTGAAGCAGAAAACTGATGTCTCTATATCTCTGTAATTTATACTGGATGTCACAACACAGCATAGGTGTGGGACAGAAAATGGATTTATGGCCATAATAGAACTCAACAGCCTGGTTAGTGATACAAAATCATCAAGTTCACAGTGAGATAGAAAAATATATGATATATGATCAGGATTTAAATTACGGGGGGGGCTACGGTGACTTGGTACCTCCCAAATGGGACGGAAAGTGATTAAAAAATAATCGATTTTTTCTTGAAATATGTGTCCTTATCTACTATTCCTCTCTGTGTACTAACTGAATAAATCAAATTTATAATTAATTATTACATACTTTGAAAAAACGCCTTCAACCCCCTTTGGAATTCCAAAATGGTTTCACCCTGCACGAGAGAAATTCACACGTTCTCTGCTGAAGTTTCTCACACATTCTTCTCATATGTGGTACTAGTGAGAATGAAAGAAAAACCAACTAACAGGTGGGTAAAAATGTAAAAATCCTGTCATAACACATGCATTTTGGTTTGCTAATATTCCGTTTAGCCTAGCTAGCTTGACGTTATTAGCAATAGACAGTAACCAGCTGATGCACAGGGTGAGGTTAGATCAAGAGTGTTTCCAGGAGGTGTCATGGCGGCAGTGTTGGGAAAGTTCACCTTGATTAGGAACTAGTTCAAAGTTCAGTTCAAGTTACTCAATATGAATTAGTTCAGTTCATCGTTCATTCTTCCAAATTATGAACTAGAAGTTCATGGATCCCAAAAAGAACCTTTTCGTTCTTTTTTGTGTTATTATTGTAAACTTATTACTAACTGTTCCTGACGTTATCCTGACCGTAGTCAGGAAATCAGGGGAAAATGCCACCCCTCCAGGGCAGAAGTAAGTACCTTACCCCGGGGTTCTCTCTCTCTCTCTGCCCCGCCCCAAAACGCTTCTCATTGGCTATTCCACAACATTATGTTGCCAAGATTTGTTCAGAATAATACAAACATGACATCTATGATAATGCTGTGTTTTGATCCCATTTTATTCCTTATAGAACTCAATAATTGTGAACTACATAAGAGCGCAGTTCAATAAATGCCAGAATAACCGTGTTCACAACTTCCCGTTCATTTGGCAGTCATAATAAAACGCTGCTACGAGAGCAAAGAACATCTAAACTTTTGTGTCCGTTCCTCACCTTTTACAGATACAACAGTGCATCCTGCCTATGTATCACTTGTACTGGCCCAGATTCCCATAAGTCTGGGGCCGGTAACACCATGCGCTTATGCTACGGTCGATGGTATGTGTTGCGCAGTTTGGTTTGCGGACTGTCTGCTAGCTATGCAAGTGTTGCGTTATGAATACAGAGGCAATGGACTTTGTTGGTTTGTTGATTTATATACGTGTGTTAGCAAGTACAGTATAGGTGTTTAGTATATCCTAATGTCACTAGACTGTTTGACACCATGCACAGCCGCTTTAGAAAAAAATCTGTGCTACGTGACATCATCACCATCTGTCCCAAAGCGCTGACCCACCCAAAGCTGGAATGATAATTGTAACCCTGTATATGATGACTATAAAGTAGAAGAACCTGAAGAAAGACAGGGGGAAAAACAGTTGTAAGTCAAAGTGAAATATGGCTTTAATTTGTTAAACCAAACAGCATACAGTTTCAATCCATAATGGTGTCTTACTGAGCACATACTCTATGATTACCTTTCAGGATATTACATTTCATGTGCCTAGAGGGTGGGGCCATGTTTAAGTACAGTGTGATGGGAGCATGGTTCCCCATAAGTGCAGATGTGAGAGAGTGAAAGTTTGTATATGTCAGTCTTCTGATAAAGTGCTGACGCATTAAGGGTGACCCCTGCTGTCACCCATTGGTCACCGGAATAGACTCCAACACTTTTATACACCTCATGACTAATCAGTTCAGAAAAAACACTCTGCAGGCACCCACAGTTTCTGACACTTTTTGCTGTCCTTGAACCTCTCACAGTCACATAGTATAAAATCTGTCCTCAGACAAATAGGTCCAACCGTCCTCTACCTGTTCAGTCCACAGTCACATTCAAAAACAAACAGATTAATCAATATTAAAAAAAAAAAAAAAAAGATTAGTTGCAGCCCTCACATGAGGAACCATTGTTTTGCTGTCCAGTTGTTTTTACCTCTAAAACAGAAACACTGAGCTGAAACGTCAGACCAAAAGACTGGACGCCAGGACTCCCACCAATGGAAGTTTATTGAACCAGACTCAGTGAGCGCTTCCAATGATTTTTTTTTTTTTTACAGGTTTCCATGAGTGACTAACCTTTCAGCAGTATTTGCTTTTGTTCATGGGAAATGTTAACTTTTTTTAAAAACAGATTTAAAGGGGACATATCATACAAAACACACTTTTTATTCTTTTACCAACACAAATATATGTTCTGTGTGTGAGCTGACCCTTAAATTATCAACAAAAAACACCCACTCTTCTTTTCTCCTGATCCATTTCACATTAGAGGGGGATGAAAACACTCCATTATGGATTTTCTATGCTTTGTACATCACATGCATAGAATCATTTGAATACCCTTCCCCACCCCACCAGCTCAGATAACCCCACACACCTCTGCTCAGACTCATAGGTCCTCCATTATTCTCTATCATAGTCCTGGTGTGTGTCCAGTGTGTTTGGGTCTGAACCCTGGTCACTGTGGGTACGGCCAGGTCTGTGGTTGGTCTGATCCGGGTTGATCAGACAGGTTGGTCCGTGGGTGGCACCGTGACTGTGGTCACCTGGACCCAGGCCAGCCAGACGAGCCAGACCTGAATGCGCAACGGGGCTGTTAACAGACCAGGACCTGAAAGCACCAGGGCTGTTAACAGACCAGGACCTGAAGGCACCAGGGCTGTTAACAGACCAGGACCTGAAGGCACCAGGGCTGTAAAACTCAGCACTCAGTCCACTTTGATTCTCTCCAGATGATTTTATTTCATCAGTGTCTTTGTTTGTTTTTCTCTGCCTCAACTTTTTCAGGTCCCATTTATTTCTCCTCTTCTTCCTCTCAGTAGAATGCACAAGAAAGGGGCGGAGTCAGTTGTGGCTCATTTGCATGAAAATATGAGGCACTTTTTAAAAAGACCTGTTTCTCCAGGTTGAAGAGGCTGCTGTATCTCTGCATCAATGTGGTATTTTGACCAAAACATGTGACAGACAGGTCACTGAGACACCAGGGAACTGTGTCCACTAGTGGAAAATGGACATGATATGTCCCCTTTAAGACAACAATAACACTTGTTAGGCTTGGGGCTGGCCATGCCTCAGTTGGTAGAGCAGGTCGTCCAATAACCGGAGGGTTGGTGGTTTAAATCCCACTCTGTCCTAGTCGGTCCCTTGTGTCCTTGGGCAAAGACACTTCTCCCTCCTTGCCTCCAGTGTCACTCACACTAGTGTATGAATGTTTGGTGATGGTCAGAGCGGCTGTAGGTGCAAAATAGCAGCCACGCTTCTGTCAGTCTGCTCCAGGACAACTGTGGATATGTATGATATGTATGTAGTTTACCACCACCAGAGGAAGCATGTGAGAGCGAATGAACAATGGGTCACTAATATAAAGCACTTTGACTGGCCAAAAAAGCACTATATTAATCCACTCCATTATTATTATTATTAATTATTATTATTTCTACAGACACACAAGAAAAACAAAGTATGTGAAAAAATACAACTGTGTTATAAGATTATATAACCTCTATATATTACAATATATTTCAAGCATTCACTGCACATATACAGGTAATAGTGAAGAATATGTTGACGATAATATGTGTAGGAGCTTCAGTGTTTCCCAGCAGTGTGAACCTGACGTGGACATAAAATCATTTTACCTGCTCCTGATAGTCTCAATTCATGTGGAAATAACCCTTAATAAATATATAAATACCCCAGGGCAAACAAACAACTCAATACTGTTAGTCAGAGCTCTGAGAATATTAGATTTATTTTAGTTGTTCCAAAGGCAAAGAAATGATGTCCCTTCTTCTATGTCTTTTATTAACCAATGTATTATGGATTAATGTGTGGTCCATTTAAAGTGTATTATTTGAGTATGATAATCTCTACATAGTCATGATTGACTATGTAGAGATTCCAGAATGTTAATCCGAAGATCTATGTAGTAAAATTTGTATAATATATTTAAGAGAACAAACTACAATTAATTTATTTGCAAAAAGTGAGTTGTCATATATTTATGAGTCACAGAAAAGTTTATTATTTTATTATTAAATCCTACATCTTTGAGGAAAACAGAATATCTGAGTTTTATTTTTTCTTGTAAATGTTACCTTATCTGGTCATTTATATTGTTTTAATTATTAACCCTGAAATACTTTTTAAGTATTAGCAAATTAGTAAGTCATAATATTTCAGCCTACTATTTTTAAGGCAGCATCAAAATACATATTTAACTAACTTTTCCAAAGAGATTCATGACCATTTATTATATTGTTACTCACTGTGTTGTTCAGTGACTCGAGAACTTTCCTATTTAATTTACGGATCCTGTAATTATTCATGAAAACCACAAAGGTTATTACAGCATAATGGAAAAATAATCATAGAATAACAAAGAAACCACGGTTTTAAGATGGTCTTTATGATTTCTGTTGTGTTAAAGATGTATAATTATTGAGCAATTTCACTGCTATTAACCTGTGGCATTGAAAAAATAACTTGGCATTGTAGAAAGCATTGCATTGGCATTGTAACAGGTATTGTCATTGTAAAATGTTGAAAGGAAAGATAAAATAGAGACATTGAAAAAAAACCCACAATATTTTGGGAAGGTATTTTTGTATTATAAAGTATTTTACAATGACAATCTTTGGATTTTTTTCAGAATGTTTTTTTTTTCTTTTTTCCTCTCAAGTTTTCATTTTTCATTTTTTCATTTTCTACTTACTGGCACTGTTTTAACATGAGGGGGCGGGGCTTATAGCACGAGAACGTGCTTCTACATTCTGAAGAGGAGGGAGAGAGAAGCTCACCCTCATGGCTACAAAATGGATTCAAGTTCACCCAGGTCTACCAAACCACCAGTAAGTCTGTTTATATTTATTACTTTTATTTTTAGTATATAGTGTTTTTTTCACATAGAACCTTGTTGTGTTATAATCACTTTATATATATATATATATATAAAGTATAGATGTCTATATATATATATATATATATATATATATATATATATATATATATATATATATATATATAAAGTATATATAAAGTATATATATATATATATATATATATATATATATATATATATATATATATATATATATATATATATATATATATATATATATATATATATATATATATATACTTTTTCATATCATGCTAATTTAGCAAACATGCTAATGCTAAGCTAGCTTATATGAAGGAGGAGTTTACTCCAGAAACATTAACACTTCTTCATCACTTAACATTATTCTACCACCACTCTTTAAACCTGCACAGTTTACTGATATTCAAGCAATTATTACTGGAATTGGAATTTACAGATAGACTGTAATGACTGACTGCAAGAAGAATAAAGTGATTATTATAACGCAACAAGGGCATATGTGAAAAAAACACTATATACTAATAATACAACTAATAATAAATATAAACAGACTTACTGATAGTTTGGTAGTCATGGGTGAACTTGTCTGAGGGTAATGGCTGTAGCCACGAGGGGGAGCTTCTCTGTCCTCTCCTCAGGATGGAGAAGCACGTTCTCGCGCTATAAGCCCCGCCCCCTCGTGTTCAAACAGCGGCAGGAAGTTGAAACTGAAAAACTGAAAACCTGAGAAATGTGAAAGAAAAAAAACATTGCAAAAAAATCCAAAGATTGTCATTTTAAAATACATAATAATACAAAAATACCTCCCAAAATACTATGTTTTTTCAATGTCTGTATTTCATCTTTCCATTTAACTATTTACAGCGAAATGGCTCCATATAGAATGACATGTTATGTAATTAAAGGGTTCACATGTCCAAATTGCTCTAAATACTGCGTTATTATCTACTGTTGAAGCAGAGGGAGTACAGGCTTGATGTTCAGTTAATGCAACGGGTGAAAGCAGTCTGTGGATAGGGTGGTAATTCTGCAGACGGATTAAAAGCCCCATTAAACACTGAGAGAATGACATTTCCTCTGTCGGCTGTGACATTTGTGGTGACATTTGATCGTCAGAGGTTAGCGGTGGTCTAATTCAGTCTGATATGCAGGGTCGGAGCAGATCTGCCATTTTGACCCGAGGCAGAGCTTCTAGAATGTAAACATGTCCTCTCAGGCTTCCAACGTCCTCTGCTCAGTCCCATAAGACAATTGATGCCCAGCGTGTTCTTCCTTATCAAAACAATTCTATGCAAATTCACTTGGTGACCATCAACACATGTAAGAGTCAGGGTTAGCCCACATATTATCTCTACAAGTTCTATTATTCTGTGATTATTAAACTATGTACACATGTTATCATTTTATATTAGAATATTATAACATGTTAAGATACTTCCTATTTTTATTATTACTATTACTTTGCTACTTGTTTCCACGACTACTTTCCGATGTGACAAACCTGGTTAGATAAAGGTTATCATCATCATCATCATATATATATATATATATATATATATATATATATATATATATATATATATATATATATATATATATATATATATATATATAGACAACATCTGCTCCGGTCGCCATTTAACTCTTTTTCTCCGCTCCCAAAACTCTCTTCACCCCTCTCTCTCTCTCTCTCTCTCTCTCTGCCCCGCCCAAAACACTTCTCATTGGCTATTCCACAACATTATGTTGCCAACATTAGTTCAGAATAATACAAAAATGACATCTATGATAATGCTGTGTTTTGATCCCATTTTATACCTTATAGGACTCAATAATTACAACATGATAATAACGAAATATGAACTACATAAGAGCGCAGTTCAATAAATGCCAGAATAACCGCGTTCACAACTTCCCGTTCATTTGGCAAAAGTGAACGAGTCGTTGACGTTCGTCAAAAATATGTTATCATTCATGAACGATCGTTCAATGAACTTGTTCAGGTGAAACACTGTATATATATATATATATATATATATATATATATATATATATATATATATATATATATGTGTGTGTGTGTATATGTATGACTATAAGTGCATGTCCATGGCAGGAACCATTGATAATACAAATTAAAGAACAATAAAAATCCCTGCAAACAAGTAAAATTTTAATTGGACTAAAAATGTTTGGATCTTTATGTGTGAATGAGAGAAAAATGTATTACAGAAAAAAAGGCTTTTTCAGAATAGGACAATGGACACACTTGTGGTCAATTCACTGAGGTAAAACCAATGTGAAAAGACAGATTTATAGCCTCATTAACTTCTGTCACCAACTTTCAACATGACTGGACTGCGTTCATGTTACTGCATTAAGTACAACATTATCACGGCATATATGTACCTGAACTTCACATCTATACTGAAACTGTTTTTGTCTTCATTGGATTGTGAAGACTAAATTCCTGTCGCTCAGCCTTATAAAGATGGTCACCGTGTTTCAGCTGAACTTTTTGGTAACAATCGACCTACCCTCAGCTCTAACAGATAAGCAGCTCTTAGAAAACTTGCTGTGTCAGTTCATTTATTAAAAAGGATCTGCCATTAGGTTAATGCAGTGGCAATCAGATAGTCTTCTAGGGGTCTACATGAGACATCCATAACCCCCCCCCCCCAGAAACCATGACTCTATGTTAGGAAAACTGCTCCTAATAATCTGTGCAATAAATCATACTCATACAGTGTAAAAAAAAGACTGTAGAATTAATAATAGAATAATAGAATTAATGTAGCTGTAGTTTTTACATGAAGAATATGTTCACAAAAACAGATTTGAATGTATCAATTATGTATTTATATTGTTTTGAGAAAATAAAACCGCAAATTGGGTGGGCGTGGCCACACAATTTACCCAATGGTAAAGAAGTTAACATTTAACAATTTAAATATGTGAAATAACAGGTGGCTGTAGCTCAGTTGATAGAACAAGTTGTCCAGTGACCAAAGGGTTGGTAGTTTGAATCCTAGCTCGAACAGTTCACATGTTGAAGTGTCCTCAGAAAAACTGTGAAAACACTGAACCCTAAACGTTTTCCCAGTTTAGTCCTGGTGGATTTAGAAAACACTGTGGACACCAAGCAGGTCCATGTAAGGTACAGTCCATTTACTGTTTATATTCAATGTTTAAAATGTTAAAGGTAGGGCAGGAGATCTTGGAAAACAGTTCCTGCAGCTGCAGTTGTCGTCTTTTCTGCCATAGCTGTTCATGTGAACATGCAGAAGGGTGTGTGTGTGTGTGTGTGTGTGTGTGTGTGTTTGGGGGGGGGGTATTTGACGGATGTATCAGCAAATCAATCATTGCAAAGATGCGAAGAGTTTTCCTCTGGTTCCACCCTCTAGACTGGACTAAAACATTTAGGTTTTTTTTGCAAACATTTTATTTCAGTGTGTGATATGGGATCATGAAGAGGTTTTCAAGCAATATGGTAAAACAATTTTAAAAAAAAAGATCTCCCACCCCACCTTTAAATCTACATATTACTAATTTTTTTCTCCAGTATAATGTATACATGTTTCTACTGTACGTATAATCATGAGTATCTCCTCTATCCAACCTGTGGCATGTTCAGTAATGTGGACAGTTGGGGAATTTTATAGCTTTTTAAATTTATTTATTTACTTTTGATTTTGCTCTTATGTGTTTTTTGCTCTGCTCTTGCTGCTGTAAATTGGAATTTCCCTTTGTGGAATAGATAAAGCAGTGTCTTATCTGTTCTAATCTTTTCTTGTCATGTCTTATGTGTGGATAAAATAGAGTGTAGTTGCTTCAGCAGACCACAGGGTGGGGACACTGCTCTCAGTCTGAACATTGCATCAGTCATCAGCTCAGGCAAATATGAAGTAACTTTACCCACACACAAAACCACTCCCAAGTTAAACTCTAATTCACTGTGTGACAATAGACAGTGAAGAACACATATATGGTTACCACTATACTAAAAGTAACAAACACAGGAGTGCTAGAGGTAATATATATACATACTACAGCGTTATAAGTAGTAAATATGTCATATGCATCAGTATGATAAAGTGTAATACTACTGCCTTCTCTCTAAAAATGTTGATTCAGTATTTTGTCTTGACCTATTATACATAACCCCCCCTCAAAAAATGTATAAAAACAAACAAATAATAATAATAATCATAATCATGATCATAATAATCAACTTTTCTCTGTTTTAGAATGACAAAAGTCAAATTACGCCATAAAAACAAACAATATTATGCAAAATATTTAGTAATAGGTGGAATATTGTTAAAATTGCACCGGCACTTCTCTTAAGACATTTTCAATTTTTCATATTTGTCGTGATTATTGAGATTTTTTTTGTGAAATTATACTTTGTTTTTGTGTTACTAAATGAAAAAAAAGTACATTTACAAAGAGGTTTTTTTGTTTGTTTGTTTGTTTGTTTGTTTTACTTGTAGGTTATTATATTATGAGACTGAATTGGTCTGAATTCATCCAAAGGGCCAGATTGGACCCTTAGGTGGGCCAGATTTGGCCTCCGGGCCACATGTTTGACACCTCTGGTCTATAATGTTAGGTCAAAAATTCAGTTAAAAAAAAAAATAACCAAAACAACAAAAAGCAAGGTGGAACTTCAAACTAAAAAAGGTAGAAGTGACAGCATAGATGATTTATGTAATGAAAAAAAACCCCAATGTTTAAAATGTTGTCGGTGTTTTCGTTCCTTGGAAGACAAGTTTTCAGAGAATGCCTAATCTCACTCCTATTTGGTGCCAATCTGATATTTCTATGATAATACGTGGACATCACTGTCACCTTCTGGCTCCAGATTTCTACAGAAAACAAATGACGTGAGAACCAACCGTCTTTTCTTCATGTTGTTTTAATATGTGGTATCTGTGGGTGTTCTTTGAATGCAGGTTTACTTAAGCAGCTGTGCCTCTCAAATAGAACAAAAGTAAGCCAGGACTTCTAAAGAACCTCTCATATCTTGGAATTTATATTTCCAGAAATGATTCATACAATTTTTCTCCACCCCCCCCCTTTCACTTCTCACCTCTAGACAAGTTAGACTGGATGATAGAAATCTGTCTTGTCTTATTTTCTGTCATATTTTAATGTTAGGCTTAACCTATAAAGACCTAAATGTCCACTAACAATCATCTACAAATATAAACTGTTTAATCACCGTCGATCCACTAATCCATGTTAATAATTGGTGTGAAATACGAAATATGTTATTAATTTTTTCACGGTCTTCAGATATAACCCTTTTAGACATTCAGAGGATCTTAAGTAAATAAGGAAATGTCATGGATCAAGTGTGTCACCACCAGAAGATGAGTAGGAAAAGGCTCAGTTTATTTTGACATGTATGTGTCTTTTATAGTCCATTTTCAGATACCAGTCACCCACACTAAACCTGCTCTAACCAGTTCCTTGATGTCATTTGACGTCAGGGTTTGATGTTGTCTTCTAGTATATTCATAAGAACAGAACATTCACTTTTACTTATTTCTTATCCACAGATGGAATTCCAGTCCTTGACATGCTTGACAAACATAGTTTCAGCTGTGAGACGATCTCTACCATAAATATATGTCTCTATATACATATAGGCATATATATGTATATATATATATATATATATATATATATATATATATATATATATATATATATTTCCTTCAGAAACTCTGTCATCTTCTACAGTGTTGATTCACCACTGACAAGCATGGAGTCGGCTCAATAATGTCCAGTTAATGATAGATTTTGCTGAAAATGTCACTTTTTATTCAGTCCTCTCTATTATTGATCTCATTTATAATAAGATCAATAATAGAGAGTATTATTCTTACATAGTTTTATGTACTATTTTACATGAATAGTAAATAAAACATTTGAAAATACCTGATGTTCACTAAAAAAAAAAAAGTACAAAATACAGAAGATAGTATTACAACAAATTATTATAAATGCCTTAAGAATGGTTAAATATTCAGAAAAAATCACACTGGGTCCATAAGGGCTAACTTTCCTATACGTGACTGCTACACTTTAAGGAATCGATTCCAACACATTTTGCCTGTCGTTGTCCCCCTGTGTGGGTTTACTCTGTACTAGGGCCCTCTTAAACTCTAACATGTAAATTAAAAATCCTCAGTTATTTCGTCAAGCTAGAACATGAATTGCAACAGCTCAACCTATTGATGTAATCACAACAACTAGACATGTGGAAACAGAATCCTAATGAAAAATATTGTTCCAGTTACTTCAAGTGATACAGACATTTATTAGCACCAGGTTTTGGGAACTTAACCTGCACAGAATACAGTTTTTGTATCATTATTGTTTTAAAAAAAAAAAATTTTCTGGGGTCCCACAAGGGTCTGTTTGAGACCCCTTTTTCTTTCTATTGGCATGCTTGACTGGGGCAGATTATGCAAGTGTGCAGCTTTGTTTTACTTTAACCCTTTGACACAGGAGATATTATTCCAGGTAAATGTGTTGCTGTGTGTTTGTGTTTGTTTTTAGTGTCATAAAAGCTGATGTGAGTACGTGCTTGTGTTCTTCAGTAGTTTTTATTTGACTGTGTGTTTTAGATCCAAACAGGAGGAACAACAGAAAAAGACAGAAAGGAATTTAAGTTTTACAGGTTTTTACTAAATAAGATGTAGTATATTGAACATGAACTAGAACACACTGAACAACAAGGATTTGAATTTAGTAGTAGTAGTCTGGAAGTTTTTATTGTTTATAAATCAGTGCTGCTTCTTTTTGACACCTGGTTGAACACCAAAAAGCAGTTTTACAGTCACAACTCTGTATTAAATAAACAACAACAACAAAAAAACCACAACAAATCCCGCCCTTTTCCACACATTTTACATGATTTACCCTTATCATTGTGATAACACATTTTTGGTAACTGTGGACTTGACCTTTGACCTACATTCACCAAAATTTAATGGGATTTATTCAGGACAAACTCACACTTTTCCTGAAAATTTCTTGAAAATTGGTCCAGTAGTTTTTCCGTAAACCTACTTAAAAAACAGAGCAGTCAGGCACATCTGTGGGCAGCTACTTAGGACGCAGCGAGACGCTTCAATTCTTACATTCCAATGTCTTAACAACATGTATTTATTCTCATGATAGCTTGTAATCTGTGCGGTGTTGCTTCATTAAGATGAAAGGAAAAACAAACATCATTTCAGCTTCATTGGAGTTGTAGAACTCTTCTGGGAATGAAACGTTGCTATACAAGTGTGTGTTCGGAATGCGTCGACTATATAAGCCCCCTCAACGGTGGGGAATGCTATGTTACAATCTAAACTATAGTAACAGACAATCTTAGTGAAAAGATGTAAAACTAACATGTGGACGTTTTATAACATTGTCCATTCGTTTTTGTCATGTATACATGTTTAGTTTGATTGTGAACCAAAGACGGACCACGAAGACACTTCCTAGTTCCTATTTCCCATTTCCTGCACGGCATGCTGGGAGACAGAGTTTTATATTATTGAAACAGTAACATGTATTTGGAATATTTAAGGCTCAAGAGTTGGTATTTATTTATCCATTTGATATTTATTTCATATGTTGTTTTTTTTAATGTTCAATTTTCAATAAATCCTGTTAAAGTTTATAAGTGTTGTACATCCTCTAATTAGTATGATATTTAATCATGCCAATTAAGGACAATACAATAGCATATTAGCCCTAATAATAGTTATAATAAAAGCTGCTTTTATCAACCATTGGCTGACTCTGACCTCTACATATCGACATCGGGATCTGCTTTAGAAAAACTCATATGGGTGGAGCTCTATCTGAGGTCTACTGCCTCCTATAGTTAGCCAGTAAAGTGCTCACATTACTCAGTTACACTAGTAATTATTGCTCTTCATCAGTTATCAATGATAACTAACAACAATGGATTTCAATCTTCCTATATCTTACCAAATGTATTTTTCTCATTTCTAGTCAAAGTATATCATCACACGTAAAATAAAACATAATCACCTTAAGAAAAAGTTTACAGTAAGATATAAAAACCTAGTTTTAGACAATAGATCCTGAAAATCTTATTTCAAGAAATCTTACGTAGACAATTACCTCCACCAACGAGGTATTAAAGTCTGGTCCGTTTGTCTGTCTGTCAGCAAGATTACGCAAATAGTTCAGAACGGATTTTGGCGAAACTTTCAGGAATGATAGATAATGGGTGAAGGAAGAACCCATTAAATTTTGAGCGATGAAGGTCAAAGGTCAAGGTCACTCTAAAGGTCAAAAGCTAAATCATATCAGTGGTAATATCTCAGGATTCAGACAAGATAGAATCTGGTGTTTTTTTTTCATTCACATGGTCTAACCTTCAGACATCCGATGGGTCAACACCTATAACCCTAACCTTTGACCCCTAACCTTCAGACATCAGATGGGTCAACACCTATAACCCTAACCTTTGACCATTAACCTTCAGACATCAGATGGGTCAACACCTATAACCCTAACCTTTGACCCCTAACCTTTAGACATCAGATGGGTCAACACCTATAACCCTAACCTTTGACCCCTAACCTTCAGACATCAGATGGGTCAACACCTATAACCCTAACCTTTGACCCCTAACCTTCAGACATCAGATGGGTCAACCCCTATAACCCTAACCTTTGACCCCTAACCTTCAGACATCAGATGGGTCAACCCCTATAACCCTAACCTTTGACCCCTAACCTTCAGACATCCGATGCGTCAACACCTATAACCCTAACCTTTGACCCCTAACCTTCAGACATCAGATGGGTCAACACCTATAACCCTAACCTATGACCCCTAACCTTTAGACATCAGATGGGTCAACACCTATAACTCTAACCTTTGACCTCTAACCTTTAGACATAAGATGGGTCAACACCTATAACCCTAACCTTTGACCCCTAACCTTTAGACATCAGATGGGTCAACACCTATAACCCTAACCTTTGACCCCTAACCTTTAGACATCAGATGGGTCAACACCTATAACCCTAACCTTTGACCCCTAACCTTTAGACATCAGATGGGTCAACACCTATGGCTCCATCACGTCACATTTTAACATCATATGACAACATATCAAACATTGGCAGATGTCTGCTGTCTCTTGACTGCCTTGTTTTCACTTGCCCCCCCCCTCCCCAAACCCCATATAATAAGACCCTCTGAACTACAAAGCTAAAATTGACCAGTTTTGCCAACATGTATATCTTTATGCAATTTAATCTTTGCAGGGATTCTGTCATAGTTATATTCCATCTTGTTTGATCATGTGCTAATGTCCCATTGGTACATGACAAGACAAGTGTGATATGTTAAGAATAAAAACTAGCCTATACAAGCCAGGAATTTTATTTTCATTCCAGAATGACACTACATTGAGGCAGATTTATATTTGCTAAATTAAATGTAGGATGTTACATACAGGAACATACTGGATTTACAGAGAATAATAGAAAATATCTCTCAGCAGACACAGTGGACACTGCAGTTCATACAATTACTATAAATGCTGTTCTTGATGAACATGATCTGCAGTAACATGTTTGACTGTTTTATCTCCATGATGTGAGTAAATAACTAGCATTGGAGTATGTTAAAATGAGAGAAAACATTAGATTAGCTGCGTTAAAAAATGGTTATTTCATAGTTTTTACACAATTGATCACTTTCTGTTATTTTGTTTTTCTTTGCTTTAAAAATTAAACACATGGTGTTCGGCTGAGTCGACATTTTTATTATTCCATGAAAAATAGGTTTATTAAAAAAAAATATTTCATTAGCATTTTTTTATGCTTAAAGTTTAATTGAAAAACACTCATGAAAAACATGTTGATTGTTATAATTGATGCATGAAAGGGTTAAGAAAGGTTTACAGAGGGAAAGAAATCAGAAAAATATGATAATTTATGGGTTAAAAGTGTTATTTTATGTGTTAATTCACATTTAGTTTAACCTGTAGGGGTTTTTTGGAAGTGATGGGAAGAACATATGGTGTCCTAGTATTCTCTGTACAATGTCAGCTTTGTGTCCAGGCCTGACCTGTGCTCTCACATTACAGTTCTACAGGTTTACCATTACGATTGGCTCGTATTTCAGTCAGGTGAAAGGTACGTAACGGACAACAGAGGGAGGGATTGAGCATGACAGAAAAGAAACACACACAGTGGAATGTGAAGGAAACTGCGTCCAACAACAAAATATCCAAAAGGACCTGGAAAACTAGACCAATGACATGTATGAGAGCTGCCTCTCACTCTCTGACTGGGTTTAATTAATATTAACAAAATAAATTCTATTAAAATTTACATGAAAAAAGACTTTATCCAGTTTAGTATATTTTTATGTAGAGTTAATGACATTTTCATTATTTATTAATTACATTTTACTCATTTTTGTTTGAATATCAGCTGAAAATCACTGAGTAGAAATGAATTATATATTTATCAACAAAGTATATATAGTATATATATATATATATATATATATATATATATTAATTTTTATTTATTTATTTTAATTAAACTTTATTTTATTTTATTTTAGATATTTTAACAAAATTTGTATATATTTTTTTCCAAAACAGTTGAATCTTCTCACATTCCCAGAGGCAGTGAAGTCTTGTTCCTATAATAATAATAATAATAATAATAATAATAATAATAATAATAATAATAATAATAATAATAATAATAATAATAATAATAATAATAATATACAGTCATATCTGGGGAAGTTGGGAGTATATGCTGTATATTTGCTGTACATATATGGGGATATGTAAACATTTTATAAAACATTAAATTGCATTTCTCTGAGCCTGTTACATACAAATATTCTTGAAGGTCAGTGTAGGTTTTTTTTAAACTGAAATGTCAAATTTCCTTAATCTTTACCTTGAGACAGGATGAAATCAGGAAGCAAAGATAAAAAAAAATCTATTGCAAAAAATTACCCAGACTAAAATTCTCAGACCAGAACAGACTGACATAAGGTGTGTCTGCTGATACTGTAAATGAGGAGCTGTTTTCAAACATGTTTGCGTTGTTTCTATGTCTGTGTGTTGTTTTAGACACAGCAATTACCAATGAGTTTCCTGTAGAACTGGTTTCTTTATCATCACGAAAAACAGAACAAAGTCACTCCTCTGTTCTCTCCGCACCAATGACATTTGGAAAGCTCGTCTTTGTATTCTTTTTTTTTTTTCCTTAGCAGACATACCATGTTAATGAAGTCAAAGGAAGCTACGTGTTTAATGCTCAGATGTAGCTGTTAAAATTCTGGGAGCTGTACGAGCTGCCATTCCACTCATACAACTATCAATCAAAGATGTGGCAACACAGAGGGAGTGCTGATCACTGTGACGCATTACCGAGAATTAATTACCTTTCATTCACATCATCATCAGGATCACAATTATCTAATGTATGTTCGGAAATGTTTAACCCAGAGGTGTCGAATGTCGAACTCATTTTAGTTCATTTCATTTAGTCATTTTATTTCGAATATGTCAAGCACAAAAACATTTGATATTTCAAAAGCCAATAATTGATAAAAGACAATATAGAATAAATAAAAAATAAGAATAGGGAGTGGGAAGATGTAAAATTATTATTATCTCCCACCCCTCAGTTCCACATTCAGCCTGAAAAGGGTCAGACCAGTAAAAAAAATAACAGTGAAAAGAGTAATATTGCATTATGATAATGGCTCATCGCATCATCTGAACCCACTTTATCCTCACTGGGGTCACTAGGGTCACTGGGGGCCTAATCCAGCTACAATGGGTGAAGGTGGGGTACACCCTCTATGAGTCTCCAGTTCATCTCAGGGCTGAACATATATGTGACCCGCCACCACGAAACCAGGCATAAGTCGCGCTGAGCCGTTCAGAGCTACAGCCAAATTTAGGCTGGAAGGTGATTTCTTATTTGTGTTTACACCTTATCAAAAAACGGTACCGTAACACCTCTATGTTCAGTTCCTGTGGTCATTACATTGAAATCCAATCAATAAAGGTGTTTATTGGGTCAATTATTTAAGCGGTGACAAAAGTTCAGGTATTGCTGAGCAAAGACAAAGACGACTTCCACCTCTTTTCGCCGAACAAACTGATCTCCGTTCCGTGAGTAAACATCCAAGTGTTCGGTACGAGGTAAAAGCTTATATTGAATGCTCTGTCCAATGTCGTAAGCCAAATGATTATAATACGTCGCACTTCTGTCCTATTATTATAATATACAAAACTTCTGTGACATGTCCATCAGAGTGTCCTTTAACATCTGTGAATATTTTTGTCAATCGGATACGAATTATTATGCATTGCTAAGGACTTCCTACCCCAAAACAGTCCAAAACTTTAACGGACAATATCTAAAAATATGCAAATTGCATAATAGGTCCAACTGTGGATATTAAAATGACCATAACTTTGGTTCTACTTATGATAGAAACATAATTTTTTCACCATCTTAAACCTTAGTTTCCACTCTACCAATCTACACAGATAACTCAATTTTGATTTCCAGACACTTATGCCTGGTTTCGTGGTGGTGGGTCACATATAGACAAACAATCACTCTCACATTCGCACCTATGGACAATTTAATTAACTAATTAACCTATCAGTGCATGTGTTTGGATGGTGGGAGGAAACTGGAGTACCTGGAGAAAACCCACACAGACACGAGGAGAACATGCAAACTCAACACAGAAAGGTCTGGTGTGGGAATAGAACCAGGGACCTTCTGTCTGTGAGGCAGGAGTGCTAACCACTGCACCATGATGATAATGTTTACATTGATGTTTCCCTCAAAATGTGAATAACATCAACAACTTGTCTTATGAAAAGTGTGAAACCAATTGAAGTCTGTGACTGACTTTAATCGGTTAATGAGGAATTTCACCATCCCTACACCATGGCAACCGGACCAAATAAATCAAATGCCAAACAATCCACCATCTGAATCCAACCACAATGAACATGTGACAAACAAGTAGTTCCCAGGACAAAAAATCCCACCCTCCTTGGACATATCTGTTATCATTGTGAAAATACATTTTTGATGACTGTGACCTTTGACCTACTTTCACCACAAATTTCAATGGGATCTATTCTGGACCACCTCACACCTTTCCTGAAAATGTAATGGAAATTGATCCAGTAATTTTTGCACAAAGTTGTTGACAGACAGACAGAAAAAAACTGACCCAAAAACAAAACTGTCACATTTTGGTGGTTGGAGTAAAAACAGACATAAAATAAGAGTAAACATAATAATAACAGTATATGTTGCTATGAAGGTGTATAAAATGCTGCATTTATGTTTGAATAAATATTAAATTCAGGTCTGTCTGTCAGCAGGATTACGCAAAACGTTCAGAATAGATTTTGATGAAACTTTCAGGAATGATAGATAATGGGTGAAGGAAGAACCCATTAGATTTTGAGCAATGAAGGTCAAAGGTCAAAGTCACACTAAAGGTCAACAGCTAAAACAGATCAGTGGTAATATCTTAAGATTCAGACAAGATAGAATCTGATGTTTTTTTTCATTCACATGGTCTGACTGTCAGACATCAGACGGGTCAACACCAACATCATGTCATGTTTTGACGTCATATCAAGCCTTAGCGGAGGTCTGCTGTCTCTGCCTTGTTTGAATTTGTAGTGATGATCAACAGTAGAAAGTGTGGATATTAAGTATAAATGTATCTCAACCTTTTTAGCATAAAGTAAACTTTAGTCAGTCTGTATTTTTATATTTTCTCTTTTGGATTAGAAACAAGTCTTTTTTTTCTTCTTCATGATCCTGTGTGTGAATAGAGGACACCAGGAAAATCACCAAACCTCATCACTGACTTCCTCGACTGAATATAGACAGAGGGAAGCAAAAACACATCATCCCAGGGAATAACTGCACTGGGACTTCAGGAAGGAGAAAGGAGGAAGACAAGGATGAAGGCTGAGGCTGAAGAGAAAAACTATATTTTCCATTTTTATTTTTATTAACTTATCAGTTGTCTTAGCAAACTTGAAGAAAAGTCTGTGAAAAAGCACATTTTGTGTACATATGAATTTGAAGAGGTATTATTGTCATTCCTATATAAGGATGTTCATACTGTTTCAAGACACCTGTGTGTATAATTAAAATAATATCATCCCACTAATTAATAGCCAGTCTTTTTTCCCTCTGATTTGCTTTTTCTTTATGTAAAACCCATACTAACATGATGTTAGCCTAAATGTTTGTGCCAAAGTTCAGTGAGTTAGATTTATTTTATAGGGTTTCTTCACTATGGAAGAGAATTAGGAGCACTGAGGAAAATAAAAAACGCACATTGCTCGGAACAGCTAAGATCCTGCGCAGAACCCCCAGTCTCCCAGACCTCTGGTAGAGGACCCGAGTCTGAAGGAGACACGGCCCAGGTCGGGTGAGAGGTACATTTACATATACATACATATATATATATATATATATATATATAGGACTATAATTGTTTCCAGGCTATCAAAAAGCAAGGTAAGGTGTGTGCTCTGTAGCTTAACAAACACTCCTGCACCAGGAACATGATACAGCAAGTGATATTTATTGATGTGTGTGAGCCAGTACGTGCCATGACACATTCAACACATAAAGTGATCTAACTATAAGTGTTGCAGTTATATAATAAACATCACACAAGGGATTAGTTGCTAAACTAACAACAATGAAATACTACACATTAGAGAAATACACAGTACACATGTTCTTAAAAGAATGACCATAAAATAATCCATGTTTAAAAGACAGACTGTCTGTGTTCAGATGTGAAAAGCACAGCTGATGACCCACCCATTTTACTACTTAGAATTGTAATAATAATAATAACTAGGAAAACACTCAGAGCACAAAGCAGACCTCCCATCTTTGAATGAAGAGAGGTCTGCCAAGGAGGTTATGTGTTTGCCAGTTTGTCTGTTAGTTAACAACATAACTTAAAACGTTATGGATGGATCTTGATGACATTTACAGGTTAGGTTTTTAATGGGGAGATCTGGAAATGACTGGGGGGTTAAGATAACTCAAAAACTTATGGATGGATTTTGATGAACATTTCAGGATGTATTGGGAGTGTGACAAGGAACACATGATTACATTTTGGCGGTGATCCAGAAGGGATCCTGGATTCTGGATCACTTTGAAATGTTACATTGCGGTAAATGGAGAATAACATTTCAAAGTGATCTAGAATCCAGGATCTGTTCCAGATCACCACCAAAATGTAATCATTTTACGTTTTTATCGAAAGCGATTTACAAGAGAAAGTGAGAATTCAGGCTCTCTAACAAATTGCTTTTACGAGGAATCCTTTAGGCGTTTTGTGTTCAAGTTCTGACAAAACACCTGTTGCCATGGAGATTTACACCTTCGACAGTCGTTGTCTCTTGGCTCATGTGCCAAACTGCCGTTAGCACAAACAGCTGTTACGACACAGACAGACACACCTGTCTTCCTGTGGAAATGTTTCACACCCTGTCTTTGCATATTTGTTTTTGGCTCTTTTCTTTGTTTCTCAGATACAATCATTTTTAAATTACAGTATTATATAATAGATTTAAGGTGGATATTGGGATGATTTTTACATAAAACACCTCCTGTTATCTTCACTGGATTGGCTGAATTTGCGTTGAAGTTGTAAATTGTAACAAAAACCTAGAGGGTCTGAACAAAACAGAAAAAGCGGAAAAGTGATGAATCAGGTGTTACAACTGTACCAAATACAAAACAGATGTTGAACCATTGGGAGAGGATAAATAAACTCAAAATTATCAATTCACATTCATTTGTTCATGGTTCGTTTCAGTTAATTAAATTTAAATACATGTTCACAAAGCAGCAGGAACACACCAAGTGAATTCAGTTACAGTATTTGTTTTTATTGGTTATAAGGTGTGACACACTTGTACAATTCATACAGCATAGCTTCTCTGGGTGTGACACTGCTGTCTTCAATGTATTGGAACAGATGATTAGGCACTAACAAATCTGAAAGTAAATAATTTATGTACGTAAAAAAAAATACAGGGCTTATGAGATTTATATAGAAGACATGAACGATTGATTTGAGTTTTATAATGCGAGAATAGTCAAATCTAGCTGAAATGTCCCCGTGAGGTTCTCACAAATTGACCTCCAAATCAAATGCTATGGTTTACTTTAGAGATTAAATAAGAAGCTTCACAGAGGTTGGACTAGCACTATAAAAAGCAATTAAACTTAAATACAATTTTAATAATAATAATAATAATAATAATAATAATATGATAAAACAGACTGCCAGATCAGCAGTATGATAATACAGTAAGTGAACTTCTATTAAATGAATGTGGGAGCTGTATATATAGGTGTTATTAAACTAATGTCATTAGGGGGTATTGGGGGTGAAGCTGGTTGGAGTCAGGTTTTGCCTGACTGCTTTTGCCCCCCCCCACATTTTTTTCTGACTATGGCCGCAGATGAGATGAGAGGCCCAATGAATGTCAGCATATCACTAAGAGGAGGCTTGTGCTACCGCCGCGCGCATTTACTCGCGGCGCAGGCGAGTATATATATATATATATATATGTGTGTGTGTGTGTGTGTGTGTGTGTTCCACTGAGGACAAAAATGCAATCTCAGGAGGAAATTTACTTTTACTTTGATATATTTTTTTTTCACCTTTACAGACACTTCCGGTCTCGAGAGGCTTCCTTCAGTCCACTCGCGCTTCCGTTTGTTAAACAGGTGCATCTTACTCAAATAATGACTATAATGCACCTGTATTCCCCACATCTCAGCTCAGTTATTATTTAACCCACACATACTAGATATAATAGTTGGTTTACCCTCTAGTGTAAAAGTGCTGTTCCGTACCTGTGTGACCAGTAGGCTCGTGCCCTGGGGCTGTGGGACAGACCTGTATGCATAATGATACCTGTGTGGAAGCCCTGCCCTTTATAAACCTCCTCCCTTTGTACCTCAGCTCAGAACCAGTCAGCAACTCGAACCGACCACAACATAACCAGGGAATATATTACACATTTAACACATAAACGGATACAGGGATTTTCCAAGATGATTCGGGTTTTTTCACCCTTTTGTTTTTTGTTTCTTCTTGCTGTAAGTACCAGCCCTGTTTCCTGTTTCTTTTTCAGGCTAGATGTTATTTCAGTTAGATGTTATTTCGGTCTTTTATATTTTAACAGTAACTCTACTTTCGGTAGCTAGTTACCACAAAGTGAAGTTTTGTGTCGTAAAATGTGTAACGCGCTAAAGGATGGACTGCGTTTCAAAAATTGGTTAGATTAGTCTTTGTTTTCTTAAAGTACTTGTTCGTTTTATTGCCTCCTACAAGTTGTTTGGACAAATATAATTCTAACGTGAAAAATAGCTCTCAAGAGTTTAATTTCAGAGCTCATATCTATTCCCCGTGGTTTTCGTGATAACCAAAATCACTCCAGGTATTACATAAATATTTATGCCACTTTCCTGACAAAAACAATGCTTTTAGAGACCATGTTTTCTTTTCTATTCACATGATACACACAGGAGTTAGCGCTTGATTGAAACCCTTGTTTTGGATGACATATATATATATATATATATATATATATATATATATATATATATATATATATATAAGGGTAGATTAGGCAGAAAAATACACAAATGTAAACGATTAATATAACAATGGCTGTGGAAGGAGTTCCTTAAATGGATTTTTACGACCTAACCTACCAGTTACGCCATTAACCAAGGACAAAATACTTGGTTGTCACGGCAACACAATAGACAGTTGTTTGTCTTGAGTTTCACAACTGGGACATGACTTACATTCTCACCTTTCTCTCTGAGCACATTCCTAATGAGATAATCATGTCAGAGAAAATAGAGTACAACATGAACTCACATCTTGGAAGAAAAATACAGCTTCAATAGTACTAGAATTTTTGTTAGTTAAAGTCACTACTGTAAATGTTCGCTCATTTGTCTGTACATTACAGAGAAATACAAATAACACAGGGTTGTTATGTGGGTTTAGCACTGACACTTATTTTAGATTTCACATTCTTTTCTACTTTTTCCACCTATATGTTTCTTTCTCAGGTACAGTGAAGAGCTAGTATATAATTATATTACATTTATGTAAACAATTGATTTCTGTTAAAGCCAGAAATGGAAGTAACTAAGTAAAAGTACTTCATTACTGTACTTAAGTAGATTTTTTTAGGTAGCTGTACTTTACTTGATTATTTATTTTTCTGGCAACTTTTAACTTTTTCTCCCTACATTTTTACATAAATATATGTACTTTATACTCTTTACATTCTCAGAATATTCTGGTTACTTTTTCAAACTAAACAGAATGCTAAAATGCTACAGCACTAACACTTCAGAGGGGAAAATCAGAGCGAAATTGTGTCTTTCTATATCACGATTATGACTTCCTATATCAATTTTGCCATTTTATCTCCTAATTTCAGCTTTTTCCTCATAATTATGCATTTCTTATCAAAAAACTTAATCATAATTTTTTTTTGCAAAAACCAAAATTGCCAGTCCCAAAACTGTTGAATATGACTGCACTATTTGTAATATGTTGCCTTGTGTCCCATATCAGTGAATTATGTTGTAATAAATGTTTAAACTATTACACCCTCATTATTTCTCTATATTTGTCCATTGCGATATGATCATTATTATTATTATTATTTAGTGTTTTGTATCATGTTTTCAGGCTGTTGCAGTTACAAACTCTGAGCCTCTTGTGAGACACAGAAGAGAGTGGATTCTCCCTCCAAAGCCTGTAGTGGAAAATAAAGACTATACCATGAAAGAATCTATTGCAAAGGTGAGTCACAAATTGCTCTAGTCAGTTTTATTTTGCAGTAATCCAACCCTGAGAATCTAAACATTCACACGTTAAAGCCGAGTAACACAATCACTCATTGTCTTTATCACTAATAACTACAATTTTCCAGTGCTGGTCATTAGAAACATTTTAAGAAGGTTGTATAGACTCTTTTAGGCCACTTTTATTTCAGTGTTCTTACTTGCTTTTCTGTTTTGTGTTTCAGATTCGTTCAGATTTTGAAGATGGGAGAGGCAACATCGATTACAGTCTGGAAGGCATTGGTGCAAGTCAGTATCCCTTCCATGTGTTTGAAGTCGACCTTAAAACCGGATTTATACGTTTAACAAAAATACTTGATAGGGAGTACATCCATACTTATAATGTAAGTGTTTGAAAAGAAATAAAACTGTCAATTTTTTTATGCCTTCATGTGTTCACATCTGGACTGCTTTAAAACTAAGGATAAAAACAACATGTGTGCTTTTATTTTCTGTGGTTTCAGCTGTCAGGTGTTGCCAAGTTCCTTGATGGAAGTCATGCAGAGGAAAAAATTGATATACAAATCAAGGTTGTGGATGAGAATGACAATCCTCCAGTATTTGGAAAGATGAAACCAGTTTCAGTGTATGAGCGCAGGAAAGTAGGTTAGTATTTGAAGAAAATGTCCATCCTGTAGACATGAGACATATACTACTACTAATATAATACTACTACTACTACTACTAATAATTTTAGTTTAGCACCATTTAGCATCACAGCTCAGTAAAGACATGGTAATAACTTGGGGACATTTTGGTAACTCCACCCTAACAAGTTTTTGGCTCATAAAGGAATATGCATTTCTGCATTATAATATGATAATAATTACCATTTACATTTTTTATTTAAAATACTGTTTACTATTGATTTCTGAATATATAACATGACTATTGCTTTGGCAATTACTTAGTATAATGTTAGCATCACCCTTCTATTACATTTGAAATCATTACTGAAAACTAAATAAGCTTATGTAACAAAATATTTGCGTTCATTGAAACAATTATACGAATAAAGACTGAAGGTCCATGAGCAGTTAGATGTTATAGTTCAGCATGGTCATATTATTAAATTTTAAATTGTTATTCAGATTTCCTATCAATATTGAAATGTTTGTTTAAAAAAAAACCAAAAACAATATTACAATGAGAAAAGATGAAATTGTGCTGCTTTCTGTCATCAACCAACAACACGGCTGATAAAAATCTAATACGTGTCCCATTATTGCTGTTGTAAAGGAACGGAAGTTATGAAAGTTGTTGCAACTGATGCTGATGAACAAGGGAATCCAAACTCTCAAATCGCCTACACACTTGTGAAACAAACTCCAGACAACGACATGTTCTACATCAAAAGAGATGGAACTATCTGTGTTAAAAAGGACACCCTTGACAGAGAGGTACGGACTTCATTAGCATATACACACAGGGAACTTTAATTATGTTACAGTGTGATTTAACTATTTCCCTACAAATCAGACAAAATGCACTCGTATATTTCTGATATCTATCATCTATTGATTTGACATTTTAGATGCACCTATTTACACTGGCTTTTAATACCAGTAGATTAATTCAGTTCACATATTTATTTCTGCTAACATATTAGAACTCTTAACCAGAGGTGGAAGTAACTAAGAACAAGTACTTCCTTTAATGTACTTAAGTACAGTTTTTAGGTATCTGTACTTTACTTGAGTATAAATTTTTCTGGAAACTTTGTACTTTTACCTCCTACATTTTTGTAAAATATCTGTACTTTATACCCTTTACATTTATATAAATATCTGTACTTTATATTCTTTACATTTCTATAAATATCTGTACTTTATACTCTTTACATTTCTATAAATATCTGTACTTTATATTCTTTACATTTCTATAAATATCTGTACTTTATATTCTTTACATTTCTATAAATATCTGTACTTTATACTCTTTAATTTTGTATAAATATCTGTACTTTATATTCTTTACATTTATATAAATATCTGTACTTTATATTCTTTACATTTCTATAAATATCTGTACTTTATACTCTTTAATTTTGTATAAATATCTGTACTTTATACCCTTTACATTTATATAAATATCTGTACTTTATACCCTTTACATTTATATAAATATCTGTACTTTATACCCTTTACATTTATATAAATATCTGTACTTTATACCCTTTACATTTATATAAATATCTGTACTTTATACCCTTTACATTTATATAAATATCTGTACTTTATACCCTTTACATTTATATAAATATCTGTACTTTATACCCTTTACATTTATATAAATATCTGTACTTTATACCCTTTACATTTATATAAATATCTGTACTTTATATTCTTTACATTTCTATAAATATCTGTACTTTATACTCTTTACATTTATATAAATATCTGTACTTTATATTCTTTAATTTTATACAAATATCTGTACTTTATATTCTTTACATTCTATAAATATCTATTTTATACTCTTTACATTTATATATATATCTACTTTCATAATCTTTTCTAACTTGGTGATGTTTGTTGTTGTTTCAGACGGTAGATCAATACGTTTTGATAGTGAAAGGTCAAGACTTAAACGGCGACCCAAAGGGAAACACTGGAACCGGTACTGTTACCATAAACGTCGTCGATGTGAATGACCACCTTCCCGTTCTGGAAAAGAAAGATGTAATATTTTATATGAACACATTCAAGAATTATGTAGTAAGAAAATGTGTACTATGTTCTAAGACTCCTGGCATTGTCTCATAATATTTTGTGTATGTCCAGTATAAAGGCAGTATCAAGGAGAACACAGATAAGGTGGAGGTGATGAGACTCAAATCAGTGGACAAGGATCAGGAGGGAACTGCGAATTGGGAAGCTGTGTATGAAATCCTCAAAGGCAACGAGGCCGGGTACTTCAGCATCAAGACAGACCCCAAAACTAACGAAGGCATCCTGATGCTCGATAAGGTAACAGTAACTTTTCTGCTATGTTTTTAGAGGAGAACTATAATCTGACCACATGACGAATAATGTGAAAACTTCTGCTCATCGTAAAATGTATCAATACATCGATTAACATATATATTTGTGTAGCCGAAAATACAATACATCATAAGAGGAAGAAAAAGCAGAGGCACTGTGAGATTGAAAATATATATATTAAAAAGTATTTAAGAAAACAATGCAAAAGTTAAAAACACATCAGCCTACACATTAACTTCCTCAGGGCATATCTGATGCCCTGATATGATATGCCCTGATAAAGGCAACGTGTAGGCTGATGTGTTTTTAACTTTTTTTGTCATTATTTATTAGCGTAATGTAGGGTTTTTTTGTTTTTGTTTGTTTTTTACATCAACCTGAGACGAAGATATAGAATCTTTTTTTTTTTCAGGTTAAAATAACTTCCACCATCTTGACTGTGGAATTTTTGCACTTTCCAAATTCATCTCACGGGCCACATTCAAACCGTTAGTAGGCCACATTTGGCCCCTGGGCCACATGTTTGAGACCCCTGCTTTAGAATATACATAATCAGAACATCATTTTCTTTATCCTGAATGCAAGTATTGAAGAATACAACGTAGTTTTACACACAAAACTCTATAATAATTGATAATGCTCTTCCACAGGCAGTTGATTATGAAGATGTGAAGAATCTTGACCTTGGAATAATCGTGAGGAACGTGGCTCCACAATATGACGGATCTGTAGATTTTGATTACACTGGAGTCGGTTTCGGACCAGGAGCAGGTGGAGCAAGTGGGGCAAGTGGAGCTTCTGCAGGTGGAGGTGTCTCTGGTGGCACTGGAGTGGAAATAAATGGAGGGACAGGTGTAGGTCCAGGCACAGGACCCGGCACAGGACCAGGCACAGGACCAGGCACAGGACCAGGCACAGGACCAGGCACAGGACCCGGCACAGGACCCGGCACAGGACCCGGTGGAACAACTGGTGGTACAACACCATATAAAATGTATTCTGTCACAATAAATGTGGAGAATGAGCCAGAGGGGCCAAGTTTTAACCCAGAAATCAAAGCTATTCCGATCTCAGAGGGAGGAGACGTGAAGGTTAATGAAGTCATAGGAGTCTACCCTGCAATAGATGAAGACACTGGGAAACCAGTTAAGAATGCCGTGTATGTACATCAATATAATGAGTCCTACGCAGTTAAAATATTGTTGAACGTTTAATGTCTATTTAGTGTGACGCTCTCCCCAATAATCTGTCATTTCTGTTGTAGTTACGCCAAGGGCTTTGACCCTGCCAACTGGCTGATCATCGACCCAGATACATCTGAGATCAAACTGAACAAAGTTCCTGACAGAGAGTCACCATACTTGATCAATGGGACATACTATGCTGAAGTTTACTGCATTCCACAAGGTACGTGCTTTGCAACTGCAGATGATTCATTAATTTCAATGGAATGTTAAATAAATAGTAGAAAGGCTTCAGTATTTAACCCATGTACTCATTAGTTTGAATATAAAGTATTCAGTAAAAGAGGACTATCTACCTACTGTACTGCAGGGAGTTTTGAGTAAAAATATCTTAAAACCGCAAAATATATTACCCACATACAACCCATTTAACAGGAAACCCCATGTATCTGCTATGCACCAACAGTAGAAGAATGCCTTTGTATCTAAACAGCCTGTGAATGGACTGTGAAGTATGATTTATTTATCATGTTGTTTTTGTTCTTCTGTTTTTCTATTCACAGGGACATCTGGTAAAACAGCCACTGGTACCATAGCAATACAGGTCGAAGACTTTAATGACAACTGCCCCACCCTAACCAGTAACGTCCAGACTATGTGCATCAACACAAACGCTGTTATTGTCAATGCAAAGGATGAGGATAGTGTTCCGAACGGAGCTCCTTTCCATTTTAACGTCATCGAAGAGGGATCTAAGGGCAAATGGCAGGTGGAACGTCTTAACGGTGAGCTGCTGACACGAGCAGTTTTACATGTAACGGACACTTAACATTAACAAATACTAGTGTCTGCAACTATTGTCATTTTGTCAAACTACAGGGTTTTTGCAGAACGTGATTAGCACAGTCTATAAATGTCCAAAAAAAGGACACATTTGATGAAGTTGAAAAGCTGTAAAAGTTTAGTAGAATTATTTGAATGTACCGAGTGAATCAGCACTTCAAACATTATTAACATTTTACGTAGATCACTAGATGTTTTTTGTTTTACTTAGATTGTTGACGGTTTAACTCCACACACTTGAAGGATTGACTATTTGCTATTAATAATAACTTCAGCAGTTGGTAAAATGCCACTTGTCTGTTGTCATCAGTCCATTTCAGTGTAACATAATGTTACCCTGTCAGCTTCAAATACTACGCTGTGATCCTTTCAGGTTGTGGGATTGTGTTTTGAGCGCATTTGCTTGTGTGATATTTCCATATTTATCTTAGAAAACTTCTTTATCGGGGCAGTTGGCGCTGTGAAGGAGTTGTTTTGACAGATAACGCCTTGTGTGTTTGTTTTCATTAACTGGGTTAATTTATGTCTCGAATCAAACTGAATTAAATCAGTTTGAATCAAATCCTTTACAAATTTTTAGGAATCACCCTGAATTGGATCGCAGTCTGTAAATCGAGACTTGAATTGGATCATTTTGTGAGTGAACGATTCACACCCCTAGTGAATAGTAGTGACCTGAATCACAAGCATTTGTAGCATCTGCATGATGCTCACTGGCTGACATCTGGGCCGGCCGCTCACAAGATTTAGTGAAGGCTACCGCGCATGCGTATAGTGTCGGGTCGTCCCGGTTAATGTTACGCTGTATAAAACCCCTGGTGAGAACCCTGATTAAAGTCATTTTTGATGATAAATAGAAACTGCATAACAAACTCTCTACCACTACCTCCTAAAACAGTATTCAACCCAATTATTTTAACTAGTTAATGGAAACTAAGTTGATTCTTTTCAAATTTGTTTCAATACAAAGGTTTCAAATGACCTCAGTAATGGTGCAGCTCCAAAGTCAACCTTAAGTCTTAGATCTTCAATAACACTTAGGAATAAAACATTGGGATCCACAATATTTTTGCTTTTCTTTTTAAGATTTTCTTTTCCAATTTTTAAATAAGCATCTACATCAGCATAGGACATATGAACTAGTCCAAGGAAAAACAACATACAACCATTACACATCACCCACTCAAAGGCTCAGAGAGTGAAAAAAAAAAAGAGGTGAAATAAGTGCACACAGATTGTCTTTTATCATGAAAAAGAGTAGGGATCCACACTATTTGACAGTTTGTCTTCATCCTGTTTCCCAACAGACACTGCAGCCATCCTGAGGAGCCATGAGAACTTGTGGCCTGGTGAATATGAAGTGGAATTTGAAGTGAAAGACTTGCAAGGATACAGCTGTCCTGAACCACAGAGAGTGATGGTCCAAGTTTGCACCTGTGAGGACGGAGTGATGTGTGGAAGAAAAGGAGGCCGTGGTCAACCCAGCAAATCAGCACAGTTAGGACCCGCAGCCATTGGACTGATGTTCCTGGGTCTACTGCTGTTACTACGTAAGTGGAAAGAGCACGACTTTACATCTCAGTTTATACATAACAAGACATTCCAATGAAGCCACAGACAAATTGTAGGACTCTCCATTACATAGTTTGGCCACTAGAGAGCACTATAACAACACATCAAGCATCTGTTTGATGCCAACGACACAGGCGCAACAAATGCTATAAAGTTGTGATTGTCTTCAATGATGTCCTTCCAGAATTGACTTCATTTAATTAAATCCAGTTTTTGTGAAAATATTATTCCACATGGCTTAACTTTATACTTTACCTTTAAATATATAAAGTGATATTTATATTTAGTATTTCCCACTCAAACCTCAATTTAAGAATCATTGAGCAACAATATTAGGCTAATATCCTCCTGTTTTGATTTTACAGTCCTCCTTCTGCTGTTACTCTTCTGCCACTGTGGAAGTATTAATGGTCTGCCATTTGCCTTTGCTGAGATGCCTTTTGACACAAAATCACATCTCATTAACTACCACACCGAGGGCCAGGGTGAGAACACGGTAAGAACATATTTTACTTATTCTCTGCACATGGTCTCCACTGTGGTTGACACAAACTGATACGCACACTGATCTGCAATGTATCTCTAAAGGGTTTCCCAGTGTCCCTACAGTGTCCCAGTGTCTAAAATAGGGTATCATTTGAATTTTAGATTTTATAATTTCTTAAATATTGACAGGTCCAGGATTGGATGAATGAAAGATTTTATTGCAGGTTAAGGAAAGGGAACTCCAGTCCTGGAGGGTTAGTGTCCTGCATGTTTGAGATATTTCCTTCTTCCAGCACATCTGGTTCAATGGGAAAAGGAAATATCTAAAACATGCAGGATAGAAGCCCTCCAGGATAAGAGCTGCCTACTCCTGTTTTAGTGTCTACTGGAATTAAGAGTCACATAGGAAGTAGTACTGTACTGGTGTTAAACAATAATATTTTGTATTCATATAATGGCCCCTGTCATGTTAAGATTGTATATCATCTTTTACCACATGTAATAGATCATTATTATTATTATTATTATGAATATATTATTCATTCTCAGTTTTAACATTTTTAATTCTTGGGTTCCACAGGGTGTTCCACTATTGAATCTGCCAGTTGCAGTGGATATGGGCTACGCTAGTAAAACATTAGAAGCACCAACAATGACAGGCTTTGGATTTCAAAGATCTGTCATGAATGGGATGCATGTCATGGATGGGATGCATACCATGGGCTCTGGTTATGGAACTGCCACCATGGAAGGAACATGGATGAATACTGCCAGTGGCAGAGATTTTTCCTCTGAGTTTGAAGGCAGAGAATCACGAGGAATGTTTGACCACATGGCTCTGCCAGACCACTTGCTGAGACAGTACTACAGTGAGGTGTGTAAAAATTGTCTCATTTAGGTTATTGTAATAGTAGCTTAAATGACAAACATGGAAGTTCAACACAAATATAACTGAGTTATTGTGTTTTTCAACAGAAGTTGTCAAGAGGAATGGACAACCATGCAGTGAAGGACAGCCTCTTGGTGTATGACTATGAGGGCCAGGGTTCCGCTGCTGGCTCAGTGGGCTGCTGCAGCAGCCTGGGTGCTGACAATGACCTGCAGTTCCTCGATGATCTTGGACCAAAGTTTAAGACTCTGGCTGAAGTGTGCGGTGGCAAGAAGATCTCAACTGAAGTCCAATCAGTGACCACTCCATTGCCCAGACCCTCCATCCACACCGAAATAAAACCAGTGATGCCTCCAATGCCCAGTGCAACCATCAACACTCACACCTCAGTGTCCAGTGTGGTGTCCAATCAACAGCTGCCCTCTCCACCCAAGCCTGAGATTACCGTCTCCACAACTGAGCACACAGTGGTCAAGGAGACATCCCAACACTCTCAGATAGCGAAAGAGAACACATCTAGAGTGACAGAAGGGATGAACAGAGTGAATGAAGGCATGACAGATCAAGGCCAGGTGCTAATGCTGCAGCAGCAGCAGCCAGTCTACTACACCACCACCCCCATGCTGCAGCCCATGCACTATGTAGTCCAACCACAAGTTCCAAACACTGTGCTTTTAGCTGAAGCACCGGCCACTAACCTACAAGGAATGGTCCTGGTTAATGGAACTCAGACTGTCCCTCACCAAGGTCTGGTTGTCCAAGGCCAGACAATGATGGCCAGTGGTCAAGTTCCAGGACCCAGCATGGTGCTGGTTGACAACAGCCAACTCCAAGGGACCACAACTAACTTGGTCCACACCAGTCCCCTGTCTGGTTCCCATTCTATAATGACAGTTCCATCAGGGGCCATGATGGGCAGTCAAACCTGCCTTGTGCAAGGAGCCACTTTACAGCCAGGAGGACTGTCAGGATCTCAGAGAGTCCTTGTGGTTGAAGGCTCTCCACGTTTGAAGAAGGACTTACCCGGCTCTAACAGACTCCTCCACAGTAAGAGTAGCACATCCCTATCCTCTGCCACAGTGAACACACCACCCACCTACCGAAGGGTGGTGGTGCAGGAGACCAAAAAAATGACCAAATAAGGATTAATATGACAACAGTGAACTTTGTCAAAGCTGATGGTGGGTCTTCCCCTGCTTCAATCATTGGAGCACTCAACTGACAATGGAGTGAAGACAGGAAAAAGGAAGAATTGTCTATCAAATACAAATTTACTACACACCAAATGTGTTTATATTACTGCCTAGTTTGTTTCCTTTTTGTGCACTGACTCCGAATGTATACGCAGCTTCCATTTTGCTTTATTTAAGGGAATGTAATTCCATATTGGTCTTTAAAGTTCAGCCGAGCTCCACTTTTATGTGATGTTACATATATTTGTTACATTTGGCGTATGGCATGTGGGGTTTGTTTTTTATCTCTGTTGTTTTTTGCTACTAAGAATAAAGTTTTGTGAAGGAATAACAAGTGTTTTTTAGTTTTATTTATCCTAACTACATCGTTGTCCCTGCTGACTTTTAGCGGACACTACATTATTCCACTGTGGTTCAACTAAATGGCTTTAATTCAACACCCACCAAGTTTAAGGAATGACAGATCCACAATGGCGTGGACATGGAGCCTTCCTTTACATCTGACAGTAGATCAGAGGACAGGCCTTTTTGTCCCACTTCCACTTCTGTCCCAATCCCATAACATTTGATCATAACATTATATCACACATGACAAGATAAGAAAATAATATAGTCACCAATTAAATCTTAAAAGAGAAGTTCTGTTTTTATGATTTGGACCTTATTTCAGTGATAAACAACATTCACTCACCCACTTCAGTTTGGTGTAATTAGGAGTATGTCCCAAGATATTGATTTTGCTTATATCCATATAACAGAAGTAGTCAGGGCACCCATATGCAGCCAATAAATGCATTTGTTTGTTAGATATTTGTTGTGATATCATTGGTCATACTTACTATCATACTTGGTTATAGCCATCCTGGGTCTATATATTGATAAAACTGACCCTTTTTTAAAAACAACTTATTTTGTCATTTTACAAATTACAGACACTTAATATGACATGAACAAAGACAGAATAAAAACAAAATCTAAATGTCTGGGCTGCACATGTTTCTAGTTATTTAGCTTGTATATTGTCCATTTTCTCCATTTTTTGTTCATTTGTTTTTCCTGTAGCCTAAATCAATGTTTTTCCATCTGTATTACAGCTGCAAACAGATTAGTTGCCATACGTTGGAAACCTCCACACTCACTTTCTTTCCAAGTATGGTTTTACACATTTTTGGACATTGTTTGTTTAGAGTTGTCAACTGCTCAAGTACATTGTGCCAAAGAATCCACAATACAGACCTGGCACTCACTAATGATTGCTCTCCATGCATTTCAACTGTAGTGTATGATGGAAGATTGGAGTCTGGATCCATGGGGGTGGGTGGGGTGTTTATGGGGGTAGTTAATTTTATTGATTTTTTTTTCTCCCCTCTGAAATTGCTGCACACTTTCCTTGCATGTGTACATATATAAAAGATATGGTCTGTGTGAGTATATATATATATATATATATATATATATTTTACTCATTGGTTTAATATGGATCTATGGCTTCATATATTTTTCTAACAAATCAAACTAAGAAAAAAGTTTATCATAAAAAATAACTAATTGTAAATGTAAAAAATAGAAATCCACTCGATTTTTGCCAAAATGGATATAAAGATAGGTTTGCAGCACCTGGAAGTTCAAATTTACATTTAAGGAACTATGAAGGTCAAAATACAAAAATAAATTAAATAAATATAATATATAATATAGATACTAATAAATGTGCATTTAGCAAAAGCCCAGATATTCTAACGCAAAATATTTGTAGCTAAATTTGTAAGAAAAAAATGGTTCGACACAGTCTTTTTATACAGCCCATCATTATCCTACATTTTGCGTCCAAGGGCAATAGAATCTGTTCAACATAAAACACTGTGTATTTCCACTGTAAACTGAGTAAGGAGAAACTTCATCTGAAAATCCTTCAGTTTTTCCCCTGACCTCTCCAGAATTCTTCTTCATACCACTAGTAAATAATCTGATGAAACATATACAACATAAAACAAGTCCCGCACAGACCACACTACGCTTATTACTTACTTATGGAATTTATATCACATTTAATTTCATATTCTGTCACAAAATACGAGTCAGCCTGGAGGGTTGTTTTTTTTTTTAGAAACTTTCGAAAGCACATGAAGAGAAACAATCATTCAGTTTCAATCCAGATCATTTTATTTGATTAAAGGTATTTAATGGAGCCTGTGTGAACTTGCTGCTGTCAACACAAGGTAAAACATCCAGTGCAGATGTAGAAACCTGCGTGCAACCATCAAAAACAACACACCCTGTTAGTTTTCTCGTCTCTTTTTTCAAACAGATACGCCCTCAGTTTTTACCTGGCCCTGGCCTAAGGACAAGATGATTTTTATTCTGAATATTACACACAAATATAGAGTTTATGAGTGTGGATTCAAGACCTTGTCAGAGAATAGTGGTGCTGGTGGAGATGAAGTGTAAGTGTATGTAAAGTTTAACATCTAATATAGCATAAAGACTCAACCTAAGAACAAACATCCCATAGAGACGCTATTATCTCTTTAAAACCTTCTCATTAAACAGGATTATTGGCTTTTAGTCCAGTGTGTTCTGCCTCTGATGGATGACACATCCATTTCGCCCCCTTTGTTTCCTGCCTGGTATCTTCATCATCATCATCATCATCCCCCTACTGAATAATTCCCATACGTCCCCATCATGTGTTAGAACCATCTCAACCTGCCTCTAATGTACCTATTCTTAACCCTGTCCATTGTTAACAACCCGTAAAAATAGTATTCCGCTGAAAACCACTTTTCCACGCTTCTTTTGGAATCTGATGGGTCACCCCCAACTTACCAACACATGCTGCCTTTGAAAGTGGTTTGTCACCTCCACTGGCTGCATACCGCATTCACAGAAAACAAGGAGAGGAACGAGGGACTTAGAAAAAGCCGGTCCGTCTGACGTCAGACGGACTGTAGCGTCACTCACATGGGGTTAAGCCCCAATCTGAAGTAGCATTAGCATTAGCATCAACAAGAGAAGACGGAGCCACAGTAGCTGCTGCACAAACTGGAAAAAAATGGCGGATCAAACTGGTTCATGTGCTCTCTGTGGAAATAAAGCTTTGTTTTTTCCCTTCACGTTTTCAGAACAAGCAATGCCACGTTACCTAGCTGGATGCTACTTAGGTACACACACAGCGAGAGGAGAGGGGGGAGTGTTCCTTCATGCATTCTGAGCCAATCAGAGGCGCCTCGTGACCGCATCATGGACATGTTTGAGGAAGTATCATAAACTCTGTTGTTCCACCTCAAGTAATTTTTTTACCATGCAAAAACAGCTGGAAACAAAGATATCCAGAGGTTTTTTTCAAATAGAACCAACACACAATGTACTCAATAACAATGGAGAACACAGTAATATTAATGAAATCACCATAGAATGACAGCTTTAAGTAATAACAATATTACTGGCTTTGATTATCTTTGTACTTCAGATCAGTGTTTCCCAACCTTTTTGAGTCACAGCACATATTTTACATTAGAAACATCACAAGGCACACTACCAAAGAAACAAATCACAAAAAGTATATTTATTGAAATATAATGCAAATCTAGTCTTGATTTACTTATTCAGTGCAAAACCAGAGAGTGTTGAGTTAAACACAAAGCTGACACTCTTGCAGGAATTAAAGAAACACAACCACAGCTCAACAGCTCAGAGTGGATCAGTTTTGTGTGCTGTTGTATGGATCTATAATTACGCTCACTTACACTACCAAGAAGGTGAAATTACCTCATTTTTAACGGCACACTGGTTGGGAAACTCTGCTTTAGATAATGCATGGCAGTGGAATAAAATCTGTTTTTCACTTGGATTCACCAGAAAATTCCATTGCGTCCACCCATCATATTTTTAACTTCAGCATTTTCAAAGACATTTTGAAACTACTCAGCAGTTTTGTTATTAGCTTGATCACTAGAAAGAGTTAATGAGGTAATTGAAATAGATACAGGTCATACATCACATTATAACATGTTACTAATATAGTACATTAAATATGACCAGGTGCATCCATCCATCCATCCATCCATCCATCCATCCATCCATCCATCCATCCATCCATCCATCCATCCATCCATCTTCCCTGTGGTCTACATACACTGTAAATACTACTCTTGGGTTTTCATTAATTCAACTAATGACAATAATTCAAGTAATGACATCAAGGTCATTTTAAGCACTGGTGCTTTAAATGCAAATGAACCACTTCATGCGCAGCCTCCTTTTTGACTGTGCTGTTCTGTTCTCATGTCAGAAATATGTTTAATTATAATCTGATAAAAGCTGACAGTGGGGTTGATTAGATTGATCAAAAACAGCAAAGGTCAAACAGTACAAACAGTAATTGTATGAATTTGCAGTATATGAGATAATGCGTAAATGTCCATTGTGTTGGCTGATATCCAAATAAAAGAATAAAAGTACATAAAATAAAATAAAAGAAGTGACTGCAATGAAAGGGTTAACACTGACCACCCAAAAGGTAATAAAAAAATAAGACACAGTTAAAAGTAAGGACTTAATATACAGTATGTATTCATCTTACTTTGAAGGGAACATTTCGTTTTTAATAACATTCGTTTGTAGAAAAATTGTCATTAATCTGTAGTTAATTTAAAGCTGTTAATATGAATGTCTTATTTTTTTGGCAATGGTTAAAATCATGTTTTCAGCTGGAACGCTAAAGCTGGTGGAAAATCCCTCTGGCTTTTGCTGAAAGAAACCTGAGTCAAACACACACTGTCAAGATGGTTTGCATCATAGCAGCTCCCTGTTAGCTGAACATGGACGTGGCCCGACCTGTCCTCATTTAACCACCGTCATCATCATTATCATCATCAGTGTGTTTTTGGATGGATTATTTTTCTGTAGCTAATTGAGTAAAAAGAACACAATAACAACACGGAATGTGTGCATTTTGTAGATTTGTCTCAGGGATTTTGTCTTTTCAGTAGTGTACAGTAACTTATCATTACCCCCCCCCCCCCACACACACACACACACAAAAGGGGGGGGGGGGGGGTATTGTGTTTGAATTGAGTTTGTAAGCAGCTTTATTCTAAAACTACTGGACTAATTTCCATGACATTTGCAAGGTGGTCCAGAATAGATCTCATAACATTTTGGTGACTGTAGGTCAAAGGTCAAGGTCACAGTCAGCAAAAATGTTTTTGCAATGATAAGAGGTAGGACAGGGGTGTCAAACTCATTTTAGTTCAGGGGACACATTAAACCAAATTTGATCTGACTTGGGCCGTAACCACTAAAATAATAACATAATATATTGTGTGAGAAAATTACAATGGGACCAGACATGTAAAAATATAAATGCATAAATGTAGTTTTTGGAGTTTAAAGGTGACTGTAAAAGTGTTCAGAGTGAAGTAATTTACATACAGACATACAGAGGTGACATGTGGGGGAAGGGACGACCTCCACCACATAGAAACATCGAAAAGTAGACGACGCCCAGCCCTTCAGGAAGAGACATCCTGAAGGAGGAGGGGTTGACAGGAAGGTGTTTGAGCTCCCCCCCTTTAGTGTCACATGGTCTCTCAGGTCATGGATGCTCAAAGACTGAGGCTTAGATTTTTCTGACTCCTAACTATGTAACCTTAAAAGTAATCCTATGCTGAAATAGTTTATAATACTGTAACTGATTGTAATATTAAAATAATGGAAAGCAACTTAGGGTTCAGTGTCTTGCCCAAGGACACTTTGACATGTGGACAGTCAGAGGCGGGACACAAACCGCCAATGTCAGAGGTTCCAGAGCATGCTCCGGCTTGCTCCTCTTCAAATTAAAACCTGTTTATTAGTGGATCTACAAACATACGAAGCATTTAATAACAGGCAGAGAATGATTAAACATACACAAATGTTCAGATTTGTTCAGGTTATTCATGTTTTTGTGAAATAATTGTTGTAAATACAGTAAAATGACATGAAAATGTTTAAATTAAAGAGGAAAATGTGGTGAGTGTGAGTATTTATAGATTATTATCATAGCATTTTATTGAGCCAACCCATTTTGATTGGTATGTGGAACCTAAAATAAACTATCATTTTTGTATTTCACAAATCTATCCCAGGGACAGGACTGGACCCTTTCAGGGGACAGATATGGCTCCCAGGCCTGATGTTTGACGCCCCTGAGATAGGGCAAATGAGATCAAATGTGTGCAAGGGGGGGTGGAGTTTGTTGTGCCGAGCACCACTTGTTGTTGTCTGCAAATATAATAGTAATAATTAGATGTGATGGATTTATTTTGTTTTCTTTTCAAGTTACTAGAACCGAAACTGCATGTGTGGTTAAAAAAAAATAAATAAAAAAAAAAAAAAAATACGTAGATGCATCATTCAGTTTCTCCCACACATCTCCGACAACAGAACTTTCGTGTCAAAGCCTTTCCTCTTATAATCCTTTGTCTTATCATTGAGACATCTGAGTCGAGGACATTTTCTTGTCAACACCAGGACTCAGGTTTACGTCATGTGACTACTGCCATTTTCCCCAGCCATGTTCAAAAGGATCGTTTTACACAGTCATAGAAAAAAATTATTAGACCACGTCTGTTTTCTTCAATTTCTTATCCATTTTAATGCCTGGTACAACTAAAAGGTACATGTGTTTGTCTATGGAAAAATAACTAGTGGTGTAGACCATAGTATATACGTATATAAACTTTATGACTGAATCCAAATCGCCGATAGAGGACTGTTTAAATCTGCCGGCAAGTGAACCAAAGTTAATCACATGTATTTACAATCCTCTGTCATCTTTAAACTCCCGTCCTGCTCAGACACATGGGAGAAAAAATGTGGCAAATCAAAAATTAATGATTTATGGGACAAGGCTCTTGAAAATATTCACTTGTTCACACAGTGTAAGACACCGTCTTATTCAATTTAAAATTATACACACGCTTCACTGTTCAAAGGAAAAGTTACATGATATATATCCACAAATATTATTGTTGTGTGACAAATGTAAAAACCTGTGTTACAACCCATCTTCACAGTTATGTCCCAATATTTACTCCTTCTGGGCAGATATTTTTTATATAATGTCTGAGGTCTTGAGGATAACCATCAAGCCAGACCCTCTATTTATTTTAGGATGATTTTTTTCAACCTACTCCTTTTGAGTGGTGACTCCTTATTTTGTCCTTTGTTTCTTTTGTTCTGTATTTTATTTATTTATTATTTTTTTAAATAAAAAATAACTGAAGTGAGTAAATTTCGGATTCAGAAATTCGAAAATTTTAAAGAAATTAATTAAAGCACATCGATGTTGTATTTCATACAGTCTTATAATCGCAAAAAAATATATATTCTTACACTATGGACACGTGTAAATGCACCAACATCTAAGATGTGTTTAGAAGGTATAACGAACACTCCATGTATTGTAATTTGCTTCCAATAGTTTTAATTTTGACTTCTTCTTTTGTTGAAATCAGTTGCTCTTCGACATCTGTTTTTTAAATCGAATTCTTCTGAATATTTAAAATAACCCATCCATTCACAATGTGTCAGCACCGACGCATCAGGGCTTAAATAAATAAATAAATAAAAAATACACCCAAAGTCCTTCTAAACTTGCCTTGTAACATTTGTCCTGTTTTTTCTCCATATTCCATCAGAAATAAACACACACATTTAAACTGAATTAAACTATTGAAGATGAACTTTGCAAAAGATCTGAATATGAACCTGTATTTAATTGTAATTGAACTTGATTGATTTTTTTATTGAATTTATATGGGCGCAGGTACGTAATGGACATGGACAAAGGACTATTATGTAAGACATGTGGTGGACAAACCGTCAGTAGAATTTAATAAGTAACGTAACATCTGCAGACACGCCATGGGAATATGTGACAAGTGAAGGACATGTGGGTGTGGGTGTGGGTGTGGGTGACAGGGCGTGTCTCTGTTTCTCAGGATGAGTTGTTCAGTAAACACCGTGGACATGTTTGAGCCTCTATACTGCTGGTAGGTAACACACAGTTGTCAGTAGAACCGGTTTTTATCCATTTTTACACCAAACCCCACCCATCCAAACACCACTGACAAACATGCCTTTTCATTTGTATTCCACACTAAACAAAGAATTTAAATGATCCCTGCACGTTTTTACATAGTTTTATTGTCTATTTGCACGGAATCATAGATATCCTTTTTTAAGAATATGAACCAAAAATAATCCAGAATTATAATATATTATGTTCTTTTATGGGGTAACACTGTGGAGCTCAAACACTGTCATATATTTCAGTTTAAAACTAAATTTAAACCATTTAGTTTTACACAAAGGGTGGCACGGTGGTGAAGGGGTTAACACTCGCGCCTCACAGACAGACAGAAGGTCGTTGGTTCTATTCCCACACCAGACCTTTCTGTGTGGAGTTTACATGTTCTCCTTGTGTCTGTGTGGGTTTTCTCCAGGTACTCCTCTTTCCTCCCACCATCCAAACACATGCACTGATAGGTTCATTGGTTAATTAAATTTTCTATAGGTGTGAATGTGACAGTGATTGTTTGTCTATATATGTTCAGCCCTGAGATGAACTGTAGACTCATACAGGGTGTACCCCGCCTTCACCCATTGTAACTGGATTAGACCCCCTGTGACCCTAGTGAGGATAAAGTGGGTTCAGATAATGAGAGAGAGAGTTTTACACAACATGAGGATGTGAAGTTTTTTCTTTGATTAATAATTCTGTATTTTGTTCACAGCAGGTCATTTCGGGTTCATATTACATTAAACAATACATTATTTTTGTTTGGGTTTTAATTTTTTTCCCACAAATATATAATAATATTATTATTATTGAGTGTTTTTATTATTTCCATATTTATTTCTGTTCATGTTTTTTTATTTTATGTAGTGTTCTTTTTCTTTTGGAGGAAGGACATTTTTGTGAGAAATTAATGATACAGTAAGAAGGGCTGAGATTTTACAAGTGTTAACTTCCACCCACTCCTTTTGTATATGCTTGTATTATTTACTGTATGTTTTCTTTTTCTTTTCCTTTGATTAATGTTCAAACCAGAGCGCCAAGGGCAAAAGGATTGGATCATACGCTGTCTGTGGCTCTTAAGTTGGGGAAATCTGATTATCTTTTCCGATTTTTATGGCTTGTTACGCTTGTGCTGTGTGGTTTAGAAAAAAGCCTGATTGCCATATCGTGCACAAAACAGATATAATAAAGACTAGTATGAGATTCACTTCATTCATATTCTTGATACATGTCATACCGAATAAATACAAACAGAAACAAGCATGAATAGATCTACCAATATAAAAAAAGTCACATGACACTTGGATGGGGGACCTGGAAACCACTTCTATGTTTGTTTTGGGCATTCAGAATTCAGATGTGGCTAGTGCACTGCAAATAGCTATGATTGTTCATGTGCATGATCAATGAACACACTCACATCCTGTATTATCGCCCATTTCAGCACATGACATGTGGTGTGTCTGTCCTGACACACCACATTGACAGGTTTGGGGATGTCCAAGTAGAGCTATACACTGTCTGATACGTTGTATGGGGCACCATTGTTCTTACCAAGACACAAACTGATGACGTTCTAGGACCTACAGACAAACCAGCTTTCTTACACACAGACTGGAGGTCAGATGTCAGCAATACCCTCACCATTCACCAGGTGGCCGTGCTGACCCATATAATGTTCACACCAAATTAGAAAAAAAGTTATCACGCGGTTTTTGAGATATTGTTGTACACGGACGCCGACAGACGCCACGCCACGCCACGCCACGCCATAGAGTTATCGGCCCAGGCCGGTAACTCAATAAATCAAATCAAATCCAAGGTTATTGTTTAAAAACTATTTTAAAATCAAAGGAATCAATACTTTCCCATATGTTGTTTATTTCATATAAAGTCTGAAATCTGTTATTTCTTACATTTAATGTCAAACAGCATTTTCTGAAGAGGATTCACAGTACTATTACTGTGGTACTGTACAGTGTTATTTTCAGGGTTTGCTTTGTTTTTTTTTTTTTTGTTTTTTTTAAATGTCCTCTGATTTGATGGAAACTATTTAAAAATGTACCATGAAAATACACACTGTAGATAACATTCTGTGAAGAAACCACCCTTATTTCTTTGTTTATTATTATTTTACCAAAAACTAAATCAAATGAGCTGAAATAAATTAACTCAGGATGGACCAGAAAGTACAAACTAAATGACATGACCTGTAATAGAAGAAGAGGAAGTAGAAGACGGGTGCTCAGTGCATTATCAGTAGTTCCGTCTAGGGTTCTTATTCTCTGCTGTAAATTATTTTCCAGGACATTTTCAGCTTCTATAGAGACTTAAAGTTATAACATCATATATGAATCCATTCCTCCTCCTCCTTTGGAAGTGCTCTTTTTATCAAATGTGACTTGCAGAGACACTGATTGTTTCTGTTTATTATCCAAACATATGGTTAGAATTTATCTGTTAAAATTGAATACAGTATGACAAATATATGATATAATAAAGCAAACACACCTACAGATGACAGCATACTGTAGCACTTTATTAGTTTGAAAAACTGGAGAGACAAATGGATTGTCCCCAACTGAACTTTCTCTTCTCTTTTACTTTCTCTTCTGCATTTCCTCTTAAAAATATGTTCAATCAGTTACTGACATTTTTTTTTCTGTGGTTTCATTTCAGTTTGGGCAGGGGGAGGGTAAATAGTTTATGATAATTTAACCACTTCTGTGACAGTTGACACTAGAAAAGTCACATTTTTTTTTGATTTCTCAGTTTCTGATTTAAACATCTGACATTTAATGAACATGTACATGATCAGTAAATCAAATATAACAATAAATAAGCCTAACACATAACCCTCAGTGCATGATATTTACACAGAATGCTTATAATGTGTACAGATAAGATGCTAATTAAATATATTTTTTACACAATGTCATGATATGATGTTGCATTTTGCATGTAAAACAAATCTATTGTGGCAAAGATTATCCAACAATAAACACTATTGCAACGCATTATTTCAATACGCATTTGTTATTGTGTCATTTATCTATTAATCTGGGATATTAAAGAGTTGATGTTCTGCTCTGCACATGTCTAAACAAACAGCTCTGATCTTGCAGGGATCTGTCATGTTGTGAAAACATGTGGTTTTCTGCATCAAACTTTATGATAATAAACCAGTAAGAACCATGTCATGCGTCATTTAAAACTAAAACATCCAGAAATACATTTGTGTTCTGATTCCTTCCAGCTTTAGTATTGACTCTGCTGTTTACTGAATTAATCAGCTTTTTAATTCTCCACTGTTTCAGCACTGTTTGTCTTTTACTCTGTTCTGCCTGCTCATAAAAACACTATGATTGAGCAATAAATAAATAAATAAATAAAGCCATTAAATATGTTTATTCTACAGCCCTCTAGAACGTTGCGACTGCTCCTGTTCACTTTGAATTTAAGTTCCCAGTTATTGAAAAAAACTCCGCCCGCTGCGCCCTTAACGCCATGGCAACGAGTTTTGTCACTTCAGATACACGGTACTGTATCACTCCGCAGGTAGTTCGGCCACTTTTGAAGTAAATATTCGCTCCCTTCTAACGGCTATTTTATCCAACGTTAAACTTTCCTGATGTTATCTTGTCTGTAGTCAGGAAATCAGGGGAAATTCACGCAAGAACAGGACAACGTCTGCTCCGGTCGCAGGCCTGGTCTCTCTCTCTCTCTCTTTTCTCCGCTCAAAACCCTCTACACCCCCCCCCCTCTCTCTCTCTCTGCCCCGTGTGGGCAATACATTATCCCTTGCTTATTCTACGGCCCTTTAGAATGTTGCAACAGCTCCCATTCACTTAAAATCTTTGTTCCCAGTCTTCTGTGGGCGGATTTTTTTTTCGATCACCACCAGCTGCCAATAGCAACGAGTTTTGTCACTTCAGATTCGCGGTACCGTATCACTCCGCAGGTAGTTCGGTTACTTTGAAAGTAAATATTGACTATGTTCTAACAGCAATTTTATCCATTCTGTTAGAACAGTAGCAGTAATAAGCTGTAATAACCCGTAGAATAAGCGGGATAATACTTGCTTATGACATGGCACAAAAAAAATCAGAGTACTTTTCTCATGATCCAAATGTGTTATACCTCCAAAAAAAAACAAGATAAAGACTCAAATGATGAAATTTAACTCACTACTAACTATTGACATTATTATTATTATTATTATACATTTCTGTGCTGTTGTCGTTATCATAATTATCATTTTCCCCTTCACTTCCCCTCTTTCTCCCCTCCACCACTAATCAATCCATATTGTTTAGTTGTTCTTTACATTTAGTATCTTTCAATAGTAACATAATGTTGTCAGTGTTGTTGTGAAGGGGTGACGTTTGCTAAGTTTTACTTCCTCCCACTACTCCCTTTTGAATGTGTTGTAGAACTCTATGACAAATCTGACTGCTGTGTTTATTCATATATTTATTAAAGTTGGGCGAGATTAATCAGTGTGTGTGTGTGTGTGTGTCTGCAGAGACATATCATGCTATAACTCAATGAATACTTGAGATATCACCATGAAATTACATGGGCATATACATATAGCTAATGCACATCAGATGCAGTGATCCATTTGAGTAAAGGTCAAAGGTCAAGGTCACAATTAACTAAAATGACATAAATCACATTATGGGTTATAACTCAAGAACGGAGGGTCACAGAACTTTCAGATTGGTACCAAACGATGCGGAATGAAGATTTATACAATTCTCATAATTGGTGTTATCCCCTACAACCAATAGTTTTTGAGATCTCTGGAGGTCAAAGGTGACAGGTGGCAAAATTAACTTGTATAACAATGTTTGTGTGTCAAACATAGACATATCACACTATACCTTAATCCATACTGGATATATTATCATAATATTACACACATTGATGCATATATACATATAACAAACGTATCAATATTGCAAAAGGTCAAAGGTCAAGGTTGCATTTAGCAGAAAAGTCAAAATCACATTATTGCCTCTAATTCAAGAACAGGTTGTCATAGAAACATGAGATTAGCACAAAATAGGGGCGAGATTAGGCATTGTCTGAATACTAGTTTTATTCTGTTAGACAATCAAAACTAACTAACCAACTAACTAACTAACTAACTAAACAACTTATTAAACTCAAGGCTTTAAAACAGTGGCCCATGCACATGTTTTATACAGCCTGAAGTATAAATACACAGAGTTGTGCTATAAAATATTCTCATCAAACTCACTGATAAACAGTCTGAAAAATGATGTTCCATGTTTGTTCCATGGACCACATTCACATTTTCCAATTATGTAACAGCATGTGAGTGTGGTGTTGTCACTCAGACTGTGAATAGTGTAAAGGTAGTATTATACTGCTCTGCTCTACCAAACCTCTTCATTGATGTAGACGCCAAATCCCTGATGGCACCAACAGTCCTCACAGATATATGAGACACTTTCATTTCACCAAAGCACATCCCACTCACAAGCCCTAAAGGCTGACACACCTGTAAGTGGGAAATACCACACCCTTTATTGACACTCCACCTCTCATTTCACGAGTATTTTTTTGTTTGTCGTTTTGCAAGGTTAATTAGAAGGAAGAACAAGTTTTCCAATCGACTTTCGCTTTAAACTTGATAGAAATTCTGGAAAATCACACAGAGACGTTCTGTGATGTCACCGAGACAACAGTGAACCAATGAGCGGTGATGTTTGAGGACAGATGATTCTTGAAATAACAGAAACTTGATGGAGTAGTTTTAAGGCTCATATACTGACACAAAAAAAATAGGTTGTCAATTGTATTTCAAACACAACGTGATGTTCTGTTTGTTCATGGGAAAGGTATATAATGGTTTGACATAAGGGTATTAACTAAAATGTCGAGCACAAGTCAAGTTAAATCTGGTGGAGTCGACAAGTTGCATATTGTTCTCTCTCTCTCTCTCTGTTATTTAGTTTTCTGAAGAAGTGTCACTTTATTCATGTTATTCACATTGTTTTAAAGGATAGCTGCTAGAAGTGAACATTTTTATCACATAATCTAACTTTTTTTTGCACTAAAATGTAAAGAAAATTTTGGACTAGACATTACGTATTATATATTATGTTATTATTTTAGTGGTACAGCCCAATTCAGATCAATTTTGGTTGAATGTGGCCCCTGAAGTAAAATGTTTTTATTTGGTTTTAATGTGATATTCAAAATAAATAAATTACCAAAATTGTGTAACACTGTGATTAAACCCAGGACCTTGCTACTGTAATGCAACAATTATTGTTTACATTTTTCTTTATTCATGAACATGTATGTAAACTTTCCTTTTATTTTAGTTTTTTTATTTAACTTTAACAGTGTGTTGTATTCATGGGTGAACATTTATCCTAGTGCTTGTGTGCAGAAGAATGTAGACATGTACAGACTCTACTGTCTCATAGTCCAGTCATTATTCAGACTTCACCTGCTTTCACATGACATATAATTGCATTTTTTTGTTTAGCTCTTGTTTTGTTTTTTACACTTTTTTTTACTAAACAAAAATATTTCAGAGATTTTCTCAATAATGTACATTTTCCCCCATTTTTCACAACAAAATAAAAATATATAATATATATATATATATATATATATATATATATATATATATATATATATATATATGTGTGTGTGTGTGTATATGTATATGTATATGTATATATACATAAATTAAATCTCCCCAAGCCCAAACAGATATAACAAACAAAATCCTACACACACATCAGTTTGCAAATATCAGATTCAACATTCAACACATACCAGACAGATACTCAGTGGAACAACATTTCGTTGATGTCTGGCCCAACAACATTATTCTTAAATTAAAATATGTACATAAGAGATTTTGTACATAATATGTCATAACGCTACTATTAAAATAAATAAATAAGAAAAAACATTGCATTTAAAAAAAAAACCTAAAACCCTAATCAAGTCCTTAAAAAGTCCAGAAGTTTTAAAAGTGCAGATTAGAGTAGGTACCATTTATGTCTCAGTTGTGGGTAGGGGGTAACTGTGAAGTCATAAGTCTGATTGCAGTGGGATACATCAAGATACGTATATAAACAAAACCACAAAGTAAGTTCACACTAGTGCTGCACTCATTGAACGGCTGCCGATCATAATCATATAAGAAAGAAAGAAAGAAGTATATATATATATATATATATATATATATATATATATATATATATATATATATATTTTTTTTTTTTTTTTTTTTTTGTATTTTATTTATTTATTTATTTTAATTTAATTACATTTTTTTTGTGTTCAAGTATTTAATTCATTGGCTGTAATTGGAGTGTGAAGGGGATTTTAAGTAATATAGTAAAAAAATACCCCAGGAAAACGTCTTGCACCCCACCTTTAAAGACAGACAAGTATGTCAACAAAACTTCCCATCCATTCTTTAAATTGTTAGTTACTTTTCAAAAGAAAAGTTAAGAGTTGGATGTCATGCTGTGTACATCATCGGAAGGTGAGACTGATTTGAAAGTAGGTGGAAAATAGTAAATGTTTTTTTTATATATACATTTTATTTTTTTCATTTTGTACCTTCAATTGAAACTAAATGAAATGTATGTTTCAGTTCATTGTTTCTATGAAAAAGTTGAATGTTTCAAGGTTAATTGTAGACATTTCAGTGCCAAAGTGGGTGTGTTTCCCTCCACAAACACTCCCTCTCATATAACCCTCCTTCCTGTTTTGTCCATCCACATTCAGGTCGAACTCATTCAGACTCTTCATGTTTATCTGATGAAGAACTTTTCTTCAGTCATGACTCGGATTTCTTTACTTATATTCTTACTGCTGCTGTATGCTGTGAGTACAGAGTTTATATAAATAAGTATGACTGCATTGAACTTTCATGTTATTGTTGTGACATTTTAATACAGTGTTGGACAGACGGCAGAAACAAACACAAAGGATGTTATGACAAATAAATGTGATGATTTTGCTTTTATGTCGACCATCTAAGATGCTTTTAAATTCTTGTGTTCAGCCTTTGGTTTGGTTGTTTTGCTTGAGTCAGTGTGAATGGTAACCATGACAACACAGGTGAGGGCCGCTGCTTCTTAAGTTTCACAAAGAAAGGAGAGACATCCTGTGTGCATTCATTCAAGTATTTCAGAACAAATGTCACAATAGAGAAGTATGAACACTCAAACAGTGTGTATTTTCTTGTATTCCTCTGATGAAGTTTAATCGTCCAAATTCTTTGCAGGATCAGACTCACAGTCAGACTCACTTTTATATGGACACAACATGTTTAAACAGCCTGAGTCCCCCGGGCATATCATTTTTTTGGGACTGAGTTACAACTAGGTTTTTTCCATCCTCTATGATTTAGGTCAATTTTGACGACACCAACTGCAGCTTAAACTGATATGACCTTAAACCTACTCTTATACAATATGATAAATAAGTAATGAAGCCTGTGAATAAGTAGGAAAAAAGATGATGGTCCATCACACCTTCCATCAATTGCTGGTGTAAGTGTCACTGACATTATACTGTGTGTGTGTGTGTGTATATATATATATATATATATATATATATATATATATATATGAATGTACAAATGTGGCCCATTTGGGGACAGATCTCACTCGCTCAGTTGAACCCTGGTGTCCTGGGCACACGGCTGTACTGTGCCCTCACACACTGGCAGATAAATTCAGTGGTTTAGATTACTGAGAATGATTTTTCTGCAAACTCTTTGTGTAGTTCCTAAAAGTCGAATTAGATGTAGAAGTAGAAGCAGAGTTTCAGGGTCAGTATACAACAAAATATGCATGAACATCGTGTGACCTTTACTTATCCCATCCTTAAACTCATGATAACATTCAACTATGTATTTAGGTCCATGTAGATGAAAACTTTTCAGAAGACATTCTGGTGTATATGATGTTAGTTTTGAAAATAAAGGTGGGGATATAACCACTATTGATGCTGTGCTGTTTACGTGTGTGTGTTGAATGCTTAGTGGTTGTACTCTAGTGTTTAGTGTTTGTTGTATTTACTGTATTTATAATTTATGTGCATTATTCTCTGTTGGTGTATGTGTATGTATGTTTTGTTTTGATGTATATGAGCAGACAGACACCTTAATTCCCCTCGGGATTAATACTAATCTACTTCTGAAAATACCCATCCTCATGCGTACATACTTTAACTCATAAAGATCCAGTGCTACTTCTGAGGCAGTTTCCACATACATTTTTCTCTATATTAATTTTTTTTTAAAATCAGGGTGTTCATGAGGTTTTAAAAAGTATTAAAACCTGACCAATGCAAAATTTAATGACCATTAAAATTGTTACATTTGGTCAAAAAGGTGTTATTTTTTTAAATTAGGAATTGGTTTTTCCCCCTTTTAGACAATTTTGATCAAATAAAAAAAAAATCTTACTTGTAAAATTTGTAAGTTTGTCATTTGCAGCTAGATTTAAAATGAATGTGTGTTACAGAGCTGTATAAAGATCTCTCTCTCATTTCAGTGTTTTATGAAAGGCTGTCAACTTTATTTATTAGTTGTTGATTCATTCTTTTAAAGTTTAAAGAAATATATTTATGACATTTTTGACAAATTGAGTTAATGAATTTGATATATTTACTCAGAAAATGAAATAATACATGTGCTAATGTTTAATATTTAGTTTAAATCTCTTCCTGTGTAGTGTTCGTAGACCTTGGCCTGATGGATGGGAGTTGGGAGTGCCCTTTTAGCAAGGCACACCACCTCACATTGACTGTAACTAATACCCTGTAGCTGAATAACTAAGTCTTTTTGGATAATGTTAAATGTAATGTCATGTTGGATGTCATCTGCACACATATCACAAAAGGTTTTTGATCAACACTTGCAACTCAGTGCACGGGTAGTTGTAAAAATAATCTGAAGGTGGTAAAAAAAAAAGGTAGTTAATTTAACTTAAAGATTGGTGTATATAAACCTGTAAATGATTAACTTACTATAATATTATCTTCTGTATTCCGTGGCTTATCAATGAAAATCAAGTAGTTTATTATATTTTATTGCCTGATCGGGTGTTTTAATTATCATGCTGAGATAACATTTGAGGGTTATTTGATTAGAAACCTTTTTTGTGTTGCTATAGAAAGACAGAAAATGAATGAATGATTGCATGGATTACTTTGTTCAATTTAACCCATAGAGACAGAGCTACTTCTGTGTGTTAAATTATTTTTTTTTCCTGTTTAAGTGGATATTTGGGTCTTTATGGGTTAAGTTAATATGCTATTGAAAACACATATATGTTCCAAATTAACATTTTACCATCACTGAAAGTATAGTTCAAATATGACCTCAAATATAATCTTTATTCTAGTTTGAATTCTACACAGTGAGCCCCAGAACAATACCAATATTCAATGCTATTAAAACATTCTTCTTGTTGGAAGTTGTTTGGTGAACCAAATTAAATCACCCGTTACCCATGTATGGGTCATGGCCCAGTGTTTGGGAAATGACGCAGGGGATTGGTGGTATGCAAGGTATCACACCTTATAGAGGTTTTTTTTTTTTTTTTTACCATAACCATTCTACCGTCTATCTTGTAGATGGCAGTAAATGCAAAGTTTCGAATGTCCGCTGGCTGCCTCTTAGAAGCAGTTAGCACCCCAGTCTTCCTAGATGCTGTGTTAGCAGAAGCATTTAGTTTAAATAAGCTACAAATATAAAATATATAGTTTATGTAGTATAATATTGGTTATAATTGTATGTGATGCCAACATATTTTGATTCAGGTCTCTACAAGTTAATTTACAGGGTGTCTGAAAAGCGAGCTAACATGCTAGCAGCTAAAGTCATAACAACAAAACAATTGTGCTAAACGTTAACACTGCCTTACATTTAACACACTGCACCAGCCTTAATAACTGTATGTTACTATATCCAGTTGAGTTACTATTAGTCATGGTATCTGGCTAGTGTTAGCAACTAAAATGACTGTTCAGTTACAAACAATTTTGTTAGCTATTTTGAGAGCGTTAACATGCTAAGTGCTGCTACAGTGATTGCTACCATTGAGATGTGCTGTGCTAGCTACTGTCAATGATAGCCTCATATGAAAGATGTTTTTTCTTCAAATTGAAACAGTAACTACTTAAACCATTAGGCTTGTTATAATCATATATGTAAGTGTTACAAATCAACCTCAACAACTGCAAAAAGTTGCAGTGAGTGATTTATTGGATCAAATCCATGTGCCTCATTCATTTTCTCACCTCTCTCTCTTCCTGTTTTCTCTGGTTTATGACTGATCACATTCCTGAATATGAAGAAAGTCTGCACTAATATAAAAGACAGCACTTGGAGCTATATGAGCACTAACAAACTGTGCTGCTGTCATTTATATATTATTTATGTATAATATCTTACTAAGGTACTATACTCTGATATATATCGTATACCACCAGTGGCTGAAATTCAGTGTTGTACCCGAAGGAGTTCTATGAACGATCATTCACTAACGATATTTTTTTGACGAACGTGAACGACTCGTTCACTTTTGCCAAATGAACGGGAAGTTGTGAACGCGGTTATTCTGGCATTTGATGAACTGCGCTCTTATGTAGTTCACATTTCGTTCTTATCACGTAATTATTGAGTCCTATAAGGTATAAAATGGGATCAAAACACAGCATTATCATAGATGTCATTTTTGGATTATTCTGAACTAATTTTGGCAACAATGTTGTGGATGAGAAGCGTTTTAGGCGGGGCAGAGAGAGAGAGAGAGAGAGAGTGAGAGAGAGAGAGAGAGAGGTGCAGAGAGTTTTTGGGAGTGGAGAAAAAGAGTTAAATGTACAGAGTGTGACCGGCGACTGGAGCAGGTGTTGTCCTGTTCTTGGAAATAAATATTGAAAACGAAACTCACTGAAACCGCTCCTTGTGTTCTAAGAACCTGCAGAAGGAAGTTAACCCCGGGGTAAGGTACTTACTTCCGTCCGAGAGGAGGACGGCATTTTCCCCTGATTTTCTAACTACGGTCAGGATAACGTCAGGAACTGTTAATAATAAGTTTACAATAATAACACAAAAAAAGAACGAAAAAGTTCATTTTAGGATCCATGAACTTCTAGTTCATAATTTGGAAGAATGAACGATGAACTGAACTAATTCATATTGAGTAACTTGAACTGAACTTTGAACTAGTTCCTAATTAAGGTGAACTTTCCCAACACTGAGTAACATATCCAGTTAAGTCATATAATATCCATTCTCATTCATGTATTTCTTTGTGTCATAAGGAACATGACATAAATATCTTGGACAGACCACTCCCACCAGGTTTTTTTTCTTGAATTTGTCACATACAATTTACCCAAGCGGGAAGAACGAAATATCAAGTTGACCCTACGGTCATTTTTTAACACGTCATTTCTGAAGAATTAAGTTGTGATTCCACAGTGTTTTTGTACTCTGCAGTTTCTCATAAATCTTTGGTGAGTCAGACATGTCTTCTTTGCGGGAAGAACGAATTATCAAGTTGACCCTACGGTCATTTTGTAACACATCATTTCTGAAGAATTAAGTTGTGATTCCACAGTGTTTTTGTACTCTGCAGTTTCTCATAAATCTTTGGTGAGTCAGACATGTCTTCTTTCTTTCGGTAAGATGCGAGACAACTCCCTTGTGTTCATACCTGTGATGTTATCCAGACATGCCCATACACTGCCTGAATAGAACAGGCTTAGTTAAACATCCAGGGAGGGGTAGGTGTGGTGGCTCCTTTCTGTCCCAAGCATTCACTCACATAATCTAAACTTTCCCTGGAAGGAAATTCTGATCACAATATTGTTGTTATGGAATAATGTAATATCAGATTGTATAGACTATGAAGATAAGTAATCAAATCAAAATCATTAACATATCTGTGATTATGGAGTGCAATATATGAGGACTCTGTGTTAATTGGATTTACCAACGTGATATAAATACAGCCACAGAAATAAAAGATTAGATCATTAAAAGTCCTAAAAAACAATGGTCATGTAATCAAGTACTAACTCTTACACTGTAAACCTGAATGCTCAGAATAATTAAATATATTAAGTTGTGTCAGAAATAGTACTACTAACTCAAATGTATTTAGTTGTTTTAACATGTTCTTCTTTTTAAGTACTTCCAACTAATATGTTTTTTTTTTATTAATGGGAACTATTGTGGATATAAGTGAACATAACTTAAAAACAGAGATGAGGTACAACTGAGTGGAATTAAGTCAATAAATGCTGGGAATGATATTGTTCTGTTATTTATATTGTTTCAAATAAGGATGATCGAAAAAAAATAATTAACTGATGTAGTAGATGATGAAATACAATTTCAGAGCACTGCAAATAACCACCAATATCTATTACACCAAAACATTACAATCATAAAACAGTCATTTTATTCAGGGGCAGCTGTGGTTCAGTTGGTAGAGTGGATCGACCAATGACTGAAGGGTCAGAGGTTAACGTCCCAGCTCTGTCTGTCCACATGTCCAAGTGTCCTTGGACAAAGACACTGAACCCTGACTTAGTCTCCCAGTAGGACTGACAGAACCTTAGAGTTAATAAGTAATGTTTTAATTTAAGTATACTTTAATTAGCATCTACATTTTAAGTTCTGAAAACTTGCATTTTTTTTTTATTTTTTATTTTTTAAACTTTCATCAAATTAAAATAATTGAGGTAATCGATTGCCTTACATTTTTGGAGTTCTGCTAACTTATTGGAGTTTACAGTGTGTGTGTGTGTGTGTGTATTATGCACTAAAACAGAAAGATAAGATAACCCATTAATTAATGATTAAAAGCATTTTTTTAGTTCTATTACATAAATATTAATGTAAGAACTGAAGTGATTTTAGTTATTATCAAGAAAACCATGAAAAATGGATAGATATCTCTGAAATTAAAGTCATGAGCTATTTTTGTTATTATATTTATTAAAAAACCCCATTATATTATACATATATACGATGAAGAGTTTGGAGTGCAGGTAGAATTAGGCCGACTCAGACGACGACGAGACAGGTCTGTACTATATGCCCCTCAGGTATTTAGAACATGCGTACTCAACAGGTTGTAGTCTGTATCTGAGCAAAGTGGTGAGTTGATGTGGTTTATACAAAACCAGGCATACATTGCAAACACACACGCACACACACACACACACTAGTGCACAGTCACAAAAAAAACCCTGTTGATTTATGAAGAACAGGTTTCTAATCATTCATGAATTTTATGTACACGTGGGAATACATTTTTAATTTGAAAGTCATATATATTTTCCATGATTGCATCATAATATGTGTAATAGAGGGTTAATATAAAGCATATTTAAATAAAAACCTCCAAATGTTAAACACAGCCATGAAGGGGCTGAAAGGTAATATAAAAAGAAATAATATGTATATGTGTAAAAAAAGAACAATAACATATATATTTACCATTTGTACTTCATGGTTGGACTCGTAAACTATCTAATAATTTATTGTTAAGTACTTGAACCTGTATTTCTGTTTAAAACACTGAAAATCCATCCATTTGATACTAAATTATAATGTGTTTAACCCTGCAGGCAGAAATAACTATAAGCCCTAGCTTAATGTTTTTCTTGCTGCAGGTGACTTACTATGACATAATCCTTAATAAACATTCACATATTTATTCAATAAGAATACACCATCACACCTTTCATCATGTGCTGGTAATTGTTTTTATGCTGATTTGCTGTGAACACCGTCTAAATAAACTCTTTCTACACATTCAGTCTTGGAAAGTGCGTTCCTATCTTTGGTAGCAGATAATAGAGAATGTCAGACTCCACAAAAGCTCTATAGAACTACATCATCAGTGTTTTATTCATTGGAAACTTAGCAAGTTTAAGGCAAGAAAACAAAAACATATACCCCCCTCTTTTTTAATCATCCGTCTGAACAATAGAAACTGAAAAAAATACAAGTTTTGTAAAATGTATGATTTCTGTTTTTCGATATGTTAAATGTAATTTAAAATTTTATGTAAAATACATGATATAATATTCACATGCACTCTTATTTTTATCTAATTTATAGCTTTTTGTAACTGATTCAAGTAATTGTCCACATTTTTAGACAGTATAAAAATGTACTTTTTAACATATACACAATAGAACAACATACATCGTTAGCAGCAGTGGCCGATTAGAATCATGGAACGTGGTTAATTTTAATTACTTTAGTTTAACTTCATGACCTTAGAGCTTGCTTTGAGAAAATGACTGTATATTGTTTTATGATTATATTCCTTCTTTGGAAATATATATTATGTCAACAAGTACATAAAACATTTTAAAAGAATTCCACAAAAACATTGTAGTCACTCATGGACTGTAATGGACGGAGAAGAAAAACTATTTTAAAATACATCCAATGGATTTTGTTATTGTAACAAACATGGCTGATGTGATTCAAGGATATTTTCAGATAAGAAGATGAAGGTGTTTTTAATACAACAGTCTGACCTGTGGCTGAGATTACTACAGACAGGACGTGATTTGTCAAAAAAAACAGAGAAGGGTCTGGGACAGTCGCTCACGGGACCTCCCCCAAGTCTGGCTTGTGTCCCCGTCAGGTGCATTTCTTCAGCGTGGGCGTGCCACAACCGGCTCTGGGTCGGCCATGAAGGCTCAGGGGGCGAAGGTGGCGCTGGCGGTGAGCTTTCCAGCGGCCTTCGCCCTAACTTCGCCACTTCCCAGAGCCGTAGACTTGCTGCACCTCCTCCAGACGCGAAGCCTCGGAAGGAACGGGACACGGGACTCCTTTTCTTTCTGCGCGTTGCCTACGTACGAGAGGTGCCAGGGGTCAGCTGCGATGTCGGCAACCCATCTGACCCACATTGAAACATTGAAATACCTTGTGAAACCGTGTGCATTTGACATCCACGCGCGATTCAGGGGGTCTCCCAGAAATACCATGGCGCAATGAAAGTGATGGCAGGTGTGCACTGGCTGAGGTGGACCCTAACGGATAATAATGGTGATGTCCAAAACTAGAGGGGGAGCTTAAAACATGCTTAACTTAAAGGGGTCATATTTTGCTAAACCCATTTTTATTCGTCTTTGGTACATTTATTTGGACCCTAATAGTTCAAACATTTGGAATTTGAACCCTCCATCTTTCTATTCATTTTGGAAAAACTGTTTTAATTCCTTCTCAGTTTGTAATTTCATTTATTTTTGAGGGGGAGGGATGGTCCTGTAGTGGAAGATTTTATTTGTTGGTTCCAGAGACATTGATGGACAGGTCAAAGTTTTCATACCAAGGATTTTCATTTCCATAGGTCTCTCCACAGGGTATTACAAAATGTTGTTCAAAATAAGGTATTGATGAATACAAATACTTTGGGAGCAACATTGACACCCACCCAAAGACCCACCCACCCACCCACCTGGCAAATCGCACCCAGACTACAGATGTATTTCATCAGTTGTGACTCTGTTTTACTGTTCTTTGTTTGTTTTATTGTTCCAGGCTGCTAACTCTGAGGGGAATCTAATTAGAAAGAAACGAGAGTGGCTCCCACCACCAAAGAAACTTGATGAGAATAAGGACTATAAAGGGGGACCTGTTGCCAAGGTGAGTCATTGGTCATTTGCAATTTATTATTTCATTAATTTGAACATGTAGGAAATAATGCAGCACACAAGATGTCAGTCAATAAAGAAATACAACACAAACACAAATAGAAATCAACACATACCCAGATTTTCTACATAAGTAAATACCTAGTTAGCTCTACCGCCTCACTACCTTTAGTTATTATTACATAGTATTGTTTTTTGTTAGTTTGTCTGTTTATTAGTAATTTTACAAAAAAAGTACTGGGCCAATTTTCATAAAATTTTCAGGAAAGGTACGAGGTGGTCCAGAATAGATCCTATTAAATTTTACTGAATGTAGGTCAAAGGTCAAAGTCATCAAAAATGATAAGATATTATAAAAGATGGGGTAAATCACAAATTTCCTGTTCATTCCTTCATACTCCATTTAGCATGTAGCTTCTATTTGCTCTCACTGTTGACGTGCATTGATATCAGAATGTTAAATGTCAAAGTGCTCTAGGTCAAAGGTCAAGGTCAGAATAAAGGTCCATATCTAATTTTGGATATAACGCCAACATGGTCGTCTTTGAATTCTGCATTTTGTGTGTATAGATTTTGACCTTTTTTTGACCCAAGAGGTCAAGGGTCACTGGGTCAATACCTAAAAAAACGTAGTCCAAAAAACATCAAGAAATATCCACAGATGTTTTATCTATTGCATCATTTAACAGGACCTACCTCCAATATCCCAGTTTTCATCTTAATATTTTCATTTATAATATAATCAAACACCAACTGCATGTTATTAAAATGGTTCAAGAACAGAATGGAATTGACTTTATGAAGAAATTTTGGTGAAATTAAGTGGAAGTTTAAAGGGTCAAAGTGTCATTGTTGGTCTTTGTGTGTAGTTTGTACCAATATTATTGTAATGTAATTAACTGCTCTGCATTTTAGATTTTTTCAGATTTTGATGATGGCACTGGAAATGTAATCTACTCCCTCCATGGCGCTGGTGCAGACAGACCTCCATACCATGTCTTTGTAGTTGATTCTAAAAGTGGAGATATTCGTCTGACCACTGTACTGGACAGAGAGGTCAAGAGCATGTACGATGTGAGTTTACACTAAACCATTCTTTTATTTATATTTGGGCCATTCTACCAAATTGGTTCAAATTGCCGTCACACTATGAAAAACACATTAAAAAAACGATTCAGACTTTACATGTGCACAAATATCATATTATGATCTAATTAAAAACAATATCTTAACATAGTAGTAGATGGTACATAATTAAATGTATTAAAAATAACCATTTACATGGCTGTCCCAACCTCTGATCCCAAAATTTACACATCATTTTGGCAATTAATCAAATACTTAAATTTTTTTTTAATGCAAATATTCTGTTTCATTTTGTGTACACCTGTTCAGAAAGGGTTTTTTTTAGCCATTGTTAGCCTACCACTGTTGAGTTATGCTAATAATTATCTAAAACTGTCACCATTGCAATATTACTACCAAAAGATTTCGGTAGTGACATGATAATTTCAGTGGTCATTAAAAGGTATGTTTATTCTTTTGATGCATATTATATACTACTACTACTACTACTAATAATAATAATATTTTTAAACAGACTTTTCAGAGTTACACATGGGAAGGTGGGGGATGGAGGTGTTGATACTGACACAAGGAACAACTGATTATAGTTTGGTGGTGATCGGTGGAGGTGTGTGTGTGTGTGTGTGTGTGTGTGTGGGGGGGGGGGTGTCCTTCAGGAGAGGGGACTGATACTTTTATGTTTGTGTTTATATATTTTGTTGATTCAGCTGTACGGTGTGGCAAAGTTCAAAGATGGTCAACTGGCAGAGCGTAATATAAGCATCCGGTTTGACGTTCAGGATGAAAATGACTGTCCTCCAGTATTTGGTGTCATAAGTCCTGCGACTGTGGATGAGGAAAGTCCAGTAGGTAAGTATCTCCACTTCAGTTGTGGACTAAAAACTTAATGTTTGTCTATTCTTGGATTTAACTCCCTTTATCAGTGTTTACCTGGGTTGGTTGTTCTGAGGTTCTATAAATTATTTTCACTCAAGTTATATTAAAAAGTAGCTGGGGTGATAGGGGACATATTTGTATTAGTTCATCCAGATGTTAACACCACTCTGGGTGACTTGACATTCATATGGAGCAGAATGATATGCGACAAGAAATGTGCACAGGACTCACAAACATGACTCCAAACACCTCAAATGTTCATGAGTTCTTGATTCCAGGTGGAACAAAGGGAAGGTAGAATGAGAACACTAATTCAAAAACCACATAGTAATAAAGTAGGGCATGAACAGAAATGTCGACACATCGACTTCCATAGCACAAGTCGGCGTAAATTTGGAGGAGACGACATCATCATCACATGTTGTTCTTTCTCTCCCTCGGCACGTAAACACAGACCAGTCAGACCTAAACATGGCTGCTGTAGGTAAAACAGGGGGTGGTTGGTCTGACAAAACAAAAGAGAGTGAGAGACACACATCGCATGTGTGGAAATACTTCATCTTAGATGAAAAACAAAAATGGTACAGCCATCTGAACAGTCATCCGCTAGCTAACCTGAGTGATATGAGCAGCAACCGCTAGCTAACCTGAAGTACATTAAGTGAAGTAAAAATCATGAGATAAAAGTCAAAATTATGAGATAAAAAGTCAAAATCATCAGATCAAAAGTCTAAATTATCAAAAAAAAGTCTAAATCATCACATAAAAAGTCTAAATTCCCAGTCACTAAGTACTATCAGAATGAATCCATATATAAGTCTCACTGTGGTTTTTGTAGAATATGCAGTAACAATACTGCATCATGTCCAATAATTGATTTATAACTACTGGGGCTGAACAACAACAGAACTTTAAGGTCATTTTTCTCAGTTTGTGCCAGTATAGTCATCTCTGTGCTGACTACATATATGTCATTCTATCTGCTATTAATACACTATTCTCTTCATATATCATGATGTCATGGACATTTTTGGACTCATCTGTAAATGCAGCCTAGTGTGGATAAGTCTCTTCAATGTCATTATCAGAAATTATATGGGACCTTGAATATGTCCACAGTGATATCTATTGTTGTTTTGGGGCTACATTAAAAGTGATTTATGTTCCTCATTTTTTTTACAACACTATTCTTTTGCAGGTACCACAGTGATGAAAATCAGTGCAACTGATGGTGATAAACCAAATACTACCAACTCAAATATTGCTTACACACTTATAGAACAGACACCAGATGAAGACATGTTCTCTATCAAACCAGATGGAACCGTCATCCTCAAAAGCCCTCACTTAGACAGAGAGGTACGTCAAACACCAACACAATACTGGTAAAGCACAATATTGTACTACCACCACAATGACATGAAACTAATGAAAAATTAGAACCATGTGAATTGTGAAATCCATTTGATCATGTGCTCTTCTACTTTTTAAACAGTAGTCAAATAGAGAAATATTATAATTATTATTATTGTAGCTAGTAGGGAATCTGTAATCAAAAATTATAATGTTAATTAAAAGTAATTTGATTACACTTACTATCTGGCTATTTGATGCACAATTATGAGACTTTAATTTTAGAAAGTCACTATTTAGATGTTTTTTTAAATGCATTAATAGTCAACAGTTTTTACAGTAAATCAAACAGCAATTTGATTTTGATAAGGTGATCTTCCACCTGTTTGTAGTTAGTCAGCCTTCACTGTACAGGCAGATAAAGTAGACTGTGTCAAACAGGCAATTACTTTAAAGGGATAGTTCACAATTTTTCACATGAATTTGCATAGAATAATGTCTTTACTCTGGTGCACCCATAGTGACTTACCCCCCCTACAGTGTCCTGTGAGTCCAGTTCTGGTCCGGTTTTGGTGAAAGTAGTCCCGGCAGGTTTCCTGGGGTCAAGAAAATAAAATGTGTGTCTTCTCAAAACAATGTGTTTGAATGAGTGATTTATTTGCATAACAAAACTATCAGAACAAAAAAAAAAAATCACACTGTGTAATTACTTGGAGCTACTTTCTCTCAATAGTGATCAATGCGCTAGCATCATCACTGCTAACAGCTGTGCACCTGTATATGTAGCAGCCGCAAACACTGCCGAACAACTGATGAAGTTAGTTTGCTAAGATGCACAGCTGTTAACAGTGACAACGCACATTGATAATTTTGGTCAATTTAGTTCATTTTACTGAATATTTTTGGTCATTTTACTGAATGTTTTTGTTCATTTTATGTATTTTTTTTGTTAATTTTATGGATTTTTTTTTTTTATTTCCTGAATATTTTTGGTAATTTTACTGAACATTTTGGTAATTTTAGTTCATTTTACTGAATATTTTGGTCATTTTACAGATTTTTTTTGTGTGCGCTTTAGCAAACTACTTTCATCAGTTGTTTGCAGCTGCTAGTGCAGGCACACAGCTGGTAGCAGTAACAACGCGCATTGATCGCTATTGAGAGAAAGTAGCTCCAAGCAATTACGAGGTGTTTTTTTGTTCCGTGACAGTTTTGTTATGCAAATAAATCACTCATTCAAACACATGCTGTTTTGAGAAGAAACATGTTTTAATTTCATGACCCCAGGAAACCTGCCGGGACTACTTTTGCTAAACTGGACCAGAACTGGGCTCACAGGACACTTTCAGGGGTTAAGTCACTGTGGGTGCACCAGAGTAAACATGCTGAGTCTATACAAATTAATGTGAAAAATAGTGAACTATCCCTTTAAAGTGTGTATTTGTTTTTTTCCATTTCAGAAAACAGATAAGTATGTTTTGATAGTGAAAGGCCAAGACTTAAATGGTAACCCCAAAGGACACACTGGAACTGGAACTGTTACCATCATCGTGCGAGATGTGAATGACAATCCTCCGACTCTGGAAAAAGAACTGGTAGCTAATTTCTCTTACATTTCTATGAACAGGGTGTATATTTTTTAAATAAATAGAACCAAATATGTATACAGTATTTACAGTAGTGGATACAACTTTTTTCCACCACTGTAAATATTTCATACATATTTTTCAATATTTACAAATTCAAGACTATTTACAATACTGGGTGTTTTGAAATCTGGTTTAAATGTTATAATGCAGAATGTGTTTTTGGCGTTAAAACACTGTGTTTAATCCATTTGTATTGTAATATGTATGTATGTAGGTATGCTTTTTATACTCATGTTGTGCCTTAAAGATTATTGATTTTTTTTTTTTTTTTTTACATTTCACAATAAGAATAAATATTCTACTTTATTCTCTTCTATAAATTTTTACATGTTTCATCAATATATTTTTTTCTATACAGACAAGGCAACAACACATTTTGAAACACAAATATGATTTTTTGACAGACCGTATGTCATAATATTAATTTAGATACATATTAAAATCTTGATTTATGAAAAGGACTAAATGGTAATTATTCCAAAGTATGAAATGTTGACTGCGTAGGAAATGATCCCAGGTGGTCCCCACCATGCAGGAGGCAGGGACACATCCTCAGTTGTTAGTCCCCAGTGTCATTGGGTGAAAACGTTTGTGCACTATATGCTCTTAAAGTTTGCTTTATTTGCAGTATGATGGCAGTATCGAGGAGAACGAATATGGTGTGGAAGTGATGAGACTCAAAGCACAGGATCTGGATCAGGAGGGAACACCCAACTGGGAAGCTGTGTTTGATATCGTCAAGGGCAACGAGGACGGGTACTTCAGCATCAAGACAGACCCCAAAACCAATGAGGGCATCCTAATGCTTGATAAGGTATGTGTGGATCTATATGTATGAATGTTTTGTCTTTTTACTTTAAGCTCAACTGTTCTTGTCATTGGTAAATGTTTTACGATGTAGAGGGTAAACTATTGAATTAATATTGATGGATATTGTGTCAATAATTGTAATTACTAAAAATAATTTTTCACTTTTTGTATTCCTTCTGTTGTTTTTACTATTTATTTTATTTTATTGTTTGTCACTTCATTGGTGCCGTTTTGTGTGCTGTATATAAGATAAGTAACAAGTATTTGATGATTTAGGCAAAAAAAAAAAGAGTTAAATAGTTATTTTAGGAAGTAAGCAATATGGTACATTGCATGGATTTATACCAATTAATTTAATTTCCTATGTGAAAGGACAAATTGTTTTATTCAGGATATTTATTTTATTGTTATGTAATTAGTTAGTACAAATAATCAAAAAAAAGATCAATAAAACATATTAGGGCAATATGGTTTTCATCCCCATGAGTTGTTAACTCATAGTAGTTTCTTGCAAATAATTTCAAGGCCTCAGATCAGACGTCAGAGCCAATGTCTGCCCTCTCGAGGTAATATGTCGTCACTACAGGAAGGGGAATTCCACCACCTCTTACAGTGTAATCTATGCAGAAAACCCGTATGTAGGATTATCCTCATTACTGTAACACAGCAATCAGCATATGTTTACAGCCTAGATGCCACTGGATAAAACTCATTATACCCCATGGTGACTTCAAACTTGGTTCATAGTGATAAACAACAACACATTTCAATCTAAATCATGTTCACACTGAGGGTTGTGTCCTTCAATCAATTTGACAGCATTTGCACTTCTCCACTATTTGGGTCTGAGCTTTCAGATTCAGATGACTCTTATTTATCCCCTAGGGACAATTCAGTTAGCAGACATTGGTCGCAGCATGAAAACACACATTCCACATTTACACAGGATCTGTCAGTATTCAGAGCAGCTACAAAGGCCCAGCAATAAATAAAATACAACAGTGCAAGTGCAACAGGACCAACAGATACATAAATACATTTTAAAACAAAAAAAAAAAGATCAACACATGTATAAAAAAATATAAAAACACACCGTACACCCTACCCTACACATGAGCACTATCACTGTCATTTAAAAGCCTGATGGCAGATGGAATAAAATAATTTGCATATACATTTGTTTTCCTTCTGGGAGCTAGATAATGCCTCCCAGAGGGCAACAATGCAAATTTCTTATTAAGAACGTGGTCTGGGTGTGCAATAATGCTTTTGGCTTTGTGGTGCACCTGCCTGTTCCACAAAGAGTATAGATCATGACCCATGACCCTGGCACAAGTTTTTGTGATGCTTGACAAACTGTTTTGGTTTTTGACCGACCACCCATAAAAGTATGATATAAAAGAAAAGGTTAAAAGACTCTGGATTAAAGACGTAAAAACAGTTTACATTAAAAGAGGTCAGTTTCTGCAGCAAATAAATATGCTGTTGACCTTTTCTCAAAATAACCTCTTTATTTTTATCAAACTTAAGGTCCCAGTCAAATATTGTGCCCAAATATGTGTCGACAATTTCTACCTCCTCTTTATTAATGATGCTGACTTCATGTTTTAGAGGTTTATTCCAAAAGTCAATTATCATGTCTTGGTTTTGTCACATTGAGGTCAAGATAGTTGTCTCTGCACCATGTGACAAAATCAGACAGAAAAAGAGCTGCAGCAAAAATGGCTTAATACTAATCTCAGTTCAGTTTAATTTATTTTGAATATGCACAAATAAAATAATGATAATGGATTGGATTGGAGTGGAGTGCTATTTTGGCTACTCAAACCACTTCACATTTGTGACCCATCATTCATTCACTCTCACCTGCTCACTCTGGTGGTGGTAAACTACATACATAGTTGCACTGAGGCAGACTGACAGAAGGGTGGCAGCCATTTTGTGCCACCAAACATTCACACACATTCATACATCATACACCAGTGTGAGTGACACTGGAGGCAAGGAGGGTGAAGTGACTGACTAGGACAGAGTGGGATTCGAACCACCAACCCTTCAGTTATAGGGCAACCCGCTCTACCAACTGAGCCAAAATAATCAGGATTTCTAGTTTGGCATTTTTCTTACACAAATATTTCATCATCGTGTTCTATTGTAACAGTAACTTAGCAATATTATTAGTACACCCATCATCCTTTGCAACTCAGCAAGCTCCAACCTTTAGTCTGGCTGCAAAAAGTCAAAGGTGTAGTGGCCAAATGCAACACAAACAAAGTAAAGTTTGTGACAACTTAGTGGCTACATCTACTTCTATGCTCTATGTTACAGTCTTATTGTAATATTTATTTAAACAGGTGTAGATCTACTGACATCAAGATCTGCAAGATTTATTGTCCTGACATAGCTCACACAGTCATTAGACAATATATGTAACTATACATTATACATACACTATATTCTTTATAATGGCAACATAAAAGAGGTGACAGTGTTCCCATTCAACAAAATCTATTGTCTTAGGTGGAAAAAAAGTGAGAACAGCTTCTTTAGATTGTAACTAAAACACAGCATGAGAAATTGAGTTTCTGCTTCAAAACAGGTTAATATATTATTTTCTGTGTCTGCATGTTATTCCACAGCCTGTGAACTATGAAGATGTGAAGGACTTAGACCTTGGTATAACTGTGAGGAATGTGGCTCCACCCAATGATGGAGCCCTAGATGCAACTGGAGCTGGGATTGGTTTTGGAGGAGGAGGAGGTGGAGGTGCAGGAGGAGGAGCAGGAGGAGGAGCAGGAGGAGGAGCAGGAGGAGGAGCAGGAGGAGGAGGAGGAGCAGGAGGAGGAGCAGGAGGAGGAGGTGCACCTGGAGTTGGAGGTGGACCTGGAGTTGGAGGTGGACCGGGGACAGGAGGTGGACCAGGGACAGGAGGTGGACCAGGGACAGGAGGTGGACCAGGGACAGGAGGTGGACCTGGTACAGGAGGTGGACCAGGGACAGGAGGTGGACCTGGTACAGGAGGTGGACCAGGCCCAGGAGGTGCAATTGGAATTCCAGTAGGGCCTGGAGGGATCCCACTTAAAACCTACCCAGTCAAAATAAATGTGATGAACAAGCCTGAGGGGCCACGTTTTGAACCGACAGTCAAAGCTATTCCAGTCTCTGAGGGAGAAGACACTGGAGTCAATGATGTTATAGCACATTACCCTGCCATTGATGGAGACACTGGGAAACCAGCTAAGAATGTCCTGTATGTGCATCAACATTAACAAATGAACACAAGTATGTATGTATGAGTATGCTTAGCAATAATAAATGCTTGTTGTTATAGGTACGCAAAGGGTTTGGACCCTGACAACTGGCTGAGCATCGACCCAGTGACAGCGGAGATCAAACTGAACAAAAAACCTGACAGAGAGTCTCCATACGTGGTCAATGGGACGTACACCGCTCAAATATTCTGCCTCACAGAAGGTACTAGAGGTTGTTTCATTTGGTTGGATGGATGGATGGATGGATGGATGGATGGGTGGATGGATGGGTGGATGGATGGGTGGGTGGATGGATGGATGGATGGATTTGGTCTACATATAGCTTGACTGAAGTTGTCAGTGTCGTGTTACCTTCGCAACTTTCTCCCATCACACCTTGCTGTTTTCTGCCTTCGTCCTTTCAGTCAACTGTGGGCACTGTTGGTGCCAAAAACACAATTTCACGACTTCAAACAATTATTTACAAGTCAATAGGTTACATGAGTGATTTAATGAGTCACAGCTGTTACACAGTACCATGTTCTCTGGACTATAAACCGCATTCGCTGTATTTAAAAAATATATATATAATAAAAAAAACTAAACAATGTACAAGCCACACCGGGTTACAAACCATATATGTATGTTGAAAAATCTGATATTTACTGCATGTACAGAAGGTTTTTGAACTGTAAATGTAGTTACATGTATGAAACTGAACAGTGACTTTTAACACGGAAGCAACTTTACTGATTAAAACAGAACAGAACCAAGATTTTAAAAAAAAGTAACCAGTATTTACCGTATTTATCTTCATTTCTCCCGTGTTTTAAATCACAAATCACTTTAATTATCTTCACTGAAACCCATGAAGTCGTCTTCTTCTGTGTCACAGTTGAACAACCTCACAAGTGCTTCGTCACATCTGTCTCCTTAATGAAGGGGTGAGGGTGTGAAAAATAATTAACAGTTGATCATTTTTCGTCCGTGTTTCTAATATCTGCTAAAGAAAAACTAGCGTATTCTTCTTTGCATTGATTTTTCTTAGTAGTTTTGATTCTACTTCCGGTTAGCGCGCCCCTAGTGGTGGAAGAAAAATCTACAGAATATGGTTCAAAATATATGAAACTAAAAACACTCGGAGAGCGCAGACCTCTGCCAAGAGCAACAGTCTTCCCGGATATTGTGTTTTTCTCCAATAAATATTAGTTCCTCGTTTATTTGGGCAACATGGTTAGATTTCTTGACCATGAAAACATACCATTAGCAACTGGAATCATGATGATATCAGTGTTAGTTCTGTAGTTATTCACAAAAATTGCATTTTCCGTAATGGCGGTTTTCTTCTGGATCTATCTCCTCAAGTATTAAAGCTAGGTCAAATCCGTCAACATACTACAGATGTGGAATTGCTTCAGCAACAGGGCCGGATCTAGCTCCGCCCACTTGGAGGGGCATGTGGTTTGGCAGGAGGGGCATGAACTGGGGGGTGTCAAATCCCTTAAAAGCACAGAAAACAATGCTAACTATGCCATCATCAGTTAATCAATCCATATCTATATCAATTTGATTTGTATTATAGGTTTTATATTGGATTTGGATGCCATGCCTGGCACTACCCTCTGCATTTACCCGGGCTTGGGACTGGCACAAATGCGACACTGGCTTGTGTCCCATTTGTAGCTGCATTCCTCTTTTTTTTGGTTTGGTTTTGTTTTTTGTTTGGTTTATTTTATTTTTGTGTATGTTTTTGTAGTTTTGTTTTTTTTCTTTTTTCCTATTTTGTGTATTCCTTTGTCATTCATTTATTGACAGAACATATTCTATTTTAACATTTTCTGAATATTTTTTGTCTTTTTTGTTGTTTTCCCAGCTTATAGCAACTTTTAGGATGTTTTTAATTTTTTGTATTTTTAATTTTATTTTTTTGTATTTTTTCTTTTCATTTTTTGTTCTTTTTATCCTTTTATGCATTCCTTTATCATTTATTTATTTAGAAGAACATATCTTTTAAATGTCTGTGTATTTTTTTGATCTTTTATGTCATTTTCATATATCTTATAGCAACTTTTAGGATTTTTCTTATTATTTTTGTCTAATTGTTTTTACTTTTTTATCCTTTCATGTATTTCTTTGTCATTTTCTTTAGTTACAGTCTGTTTGTGTTGTTGTTCATAGCTTATTTCTATCACTTTAGCATCAGCCGTCCTAACAAATGTATCCATGTTTAGGCCTTTTGTTATAGCCTTCTCGTGAGCCAGAATAACTAAATCTCTTTTTCTCTTGTGAAGCATAGTGTGGCGAAAGGGGGTAAGGACAAGAGGTGGTCAAAGTACTAGTAAAAAGTCATCATGACATTTTTAAAAAGTTATAGAAATATGACATTTAAACAAAAAATGCATTATTTTAAGAGAAAAACTCTGAATTTTAGATAAAATGTTAAAATTGTGAAATTAAAAGTACAAAAATTATGAGATAAAAATTCCAAATTGTGAGATAATAGTCATATAACTATTAACCACAGTTTCCCTCCTCCACTGATTTTCCATCTGAAGCCACTTATTTTTCATACTGTCACGTCTGTTTTGTTTAAAAAAGTAACAAGTCTATTCTGAGAATGTAAAGAGTATAAAGTACAGATATTTATGCAAAAATGTAGGGAGTAAAAGTAAAAAGTTCTCAGAAAAATAAATACTCAAGTAAAGTAAAGATACCTAAAATATCTACTTAAGTACAGTAATGAAGTTCTTTTACTTAGTTACTTCACACCTCTGGTAAGGACACAAGACAAAGTAGAGAAAGAGGTCTGGCATGAAGCAGAGGATATCCTAATCACAATGGATGCCACATACATGCTATGGAGCTGAGGAAAGCCTTCATTGTGCCCTTGTAGATATTGGCAAATGGCGGCGGCTATGGTGCTTGTGCCTGTAGCGAGTGGGGAAGCAATGCCATCACCCCACGGTGACGAGTGGCTGCTGGGTAGTGAGTGAATGTGTCACTACTGCTGCAGGAGGAGCGGGCTGAGCGGCGGGAACGGAAGGTCGGAGCTTCTGTTTCTAATACCGTAGCATTGTCACAAGTACTAGTGTTAGCTTTAGCTTTAGCAACCAGAAATCTGCGCATCGTGATCGGTAGAGGAGAGATAAGTGGAAGAAATAAAGCCAAATCGCTGCGGTGAATGAGTACAGTGTGAGTGTCTCTATGACGGTCAGGTCAAACTGGTGTGAGAAAGTGAAAGAACTGAAGCCAAGCGAGTCTGAGAGAGGCCACGCCCTCCCTTTGCATCTACCAATCAGAAGAGATTCAGGAGAGAACAGCGCGAATATCTTTGGCTGCTGTATGTAAACATGTGGGATTTTTTCCTTGTCATCGCGTTTGGTAGGTTTGATAGGGGCAAGCGCGGCATCGCGTTTGGGGGGGCAGGCGCAAAATTTAGGGGGGCATTGCCCCCCCTTGCCTATGCCTAGATCCGGGCCCGTTCAGCAACATGATGGTGCTTGTTAGAAATCTCTACCTCTAACATTAAAGGCATAGTGATCCAAAATGTAAAGGCACCCCCCATTTTTTAAATATGAATTGCAATAAAATCCGTCTTCTGGATCAGCCTTTGGAATATAATAGAATAACGCATTGTTCATCCCTGAGTCAAATTCCATGAGGTTTGGTCAATAATTAACCGAAATATTGAGAAACAAAATGTTTGGCCCCATTTACCACAATGTTAACAAAAATTTCAAAGTGATCCAGAATCCAGGATTTCTTCCGGATCACCCCCAAAATGAAATCAGTTCTTCCTTTTCACACTTCCAAGATATCCTGAAAATTTCATTAAAGTCTGTCAAAACGTTTTTGAGTTATCTTGAACACAAACAGACAGACAGATAAACAAACAAACAGATAAACGCCAGCAAAAACATAACCTCCTTGGCGGAGCTGCTTATAGTCCAGAAAACACACTGTTGTTTTGAAAGTTTTGAATTGAAAAACTCATCAATATAAAAGTCATATAAGATGAGAGGTTCTACTACTACTGTCTATAATAGCATTAGGATTAATACACATCCACAATAAATATATCACAAGTGCAACTATTATGCACTATTAGGCTGTCATTTGTATGTACGCTTTTAAATGGACACGAGACGACAATGTGCTTTTTTTGGTTTGTTTTTCTACACAGACATGCCTTCCAAAACAGCCACTGGTACCATAGCGATACAGGTGGAGGATGTAAATGACCAGTGCCCCACCCTGACTAGTAGCATCGACAGTATATGTACTACGGATGATGCCGTTATTGTAAACGCTAAGGATGAAGATTCTTTCCCAAATGGAGCTCCTTTCCAGTTTACTGTCATCCCAGAGAGAACTAAGGGCAAATGGCAGGTGGAACATGTTAATGGTGAGCACAGTTAACAGCAAATGTCACACAAGAATATTATAACTCCATGTATATTGCACTCACTCTACCTTTTTTTACGTAATTTCATATACAGTGTGGTAGAATAATGTTTTTGGATCCCCCATGCAATTATTATACATTGTTCCATTCTGTAAACCAGGCATGTCCAAACTATTCAACAAATGACTCCCTGACCAAGTCTTTGTTGTGTATATTTTTTATTATCATGATCAGCCCATAAAATAAAGGCATTTTAACATTTGTAGAGGATGAGTGCCTTGGAAATTTAATGTTTTTGAAATGGATTAACCCTGTCACCAAACAGCACCATCCCTACTGACAAGTTCCAGGTAGCACTCCAAACAGACTTTCTTGTTTCCAATAAATAAAAAAAATATATAGAATTTGCATTTGTTTGCAGGCAAATCTTTGAAGGATGTCAGAAAGTGTTTGTCCACTTCTGTGTTGCTTGGTATAAAGCATAGCAATTTACAATTGTAGATTAAATGATGTAATGTGAATTATGATTTTTAGGGTTCTGGCAATTTCTATGTAATCTTTTTGTGTACACTTTATTTATATGTATGGTTTCTTTTCTTCTTTGTTTTTTAGATTAGAACAGTGCTGTTGTACAACTTTGATGAACCTTCAAGATTATTGCATTTTTCTATTTTATTTTACACTGTAAAATGACAAAAAATATTGTATTCTAGCTTTTTCTATTCGATTCTACATGTATTGATATGCACATTTGAGCACTTTTCAGCAAATATGTCTAAAAGCTTCATTGACGTACACTAAAATATTATATAAATATTATAGAAAGTATTAGGGCCACATGTGAATTTTTTTTTGATATGACAAGATTAAAGTCGAAATTTCGAGATTAAAGTTGAAATTTTGACTTTAAAAGTAGAAATTTCGACTTTAATCTTGTCATCATAATTATTTTTTCTTCACATGTGGCCCTAATACTCCGCCGTAACCACTTTTTACCTTTAAAAAAAAATTCACATAAAAAATACTAATGAAATTAGTATTTAGTATTAGTAAAAACCAAACTATATATATACATATATATATATATATATATATATATATATATATATATATATATATATATATATATATATATAATATATATATTTATTTTTATTTATTTTTTATTTAATTTTATTTTTTCATAGTGTTCAAAGTGACATTTAAAAGGTTCAAATCCTGAAAATGATTTAACATGTAGTATTGGTTTGATATTGATTATTTAATATTTAACCAGAAAAAAAGAGATTCTATTCTATTGTAAAGTGTATTGATGTGTGCATTAATCTATGGTTTGTTAATATCAGACACAGCTGCTATTCTGAAGGCCCAAGAGAAGTTGTGGCCAGGCGAATATGAAGTGGTATTTGTGGTGACAGACATGCAAGGACTATCCTGTCCTGAGCCACAGAAAGTAACGGTGCCGGTCTGTACCTGTGAGGACGGGGTGAAGTGTGGCAAAAAGGGTGGTCTGGGACAGATCAACAAAAGCACCCAGCTAGGACCTGCAGCCATCGGACTGCTGTTCCTGGGTCTGCTGCTGTTACTGCGTAAGTGGACATGCTCAGTTTGCATACATTTATATTACATTACATACTTTGTTCACTAGGGAGCAGTGGTGTTTAGTTTCTTCTTATTATTGCTTTGTTGTTTGTGTTTCATTAAAACTGTAAAATGATAAGATGTTGAACATAACTGAGATGAGTACTAAGATTTCATCATTTTTTGTGTTGGTCTAAAGCAGAGGTGTCAAACATGTGGCCCGGGGGTCAATTTCCGACTCACCTAAGGGTTCAAATCCAGCCCTTTGGATGAATTTAAGAAATGCAAAAATGATATTAAGATTTAAATCATTTTAATTCATGGCCCACATTCAGAACAATTCAGTCTCATAATATAAAAACCTATAAATATTCACAAGTAAAAAAAATTCCTCTTTGGAAATGTAATTTTTTTTTTCATTTAGTGACATTAAAACAAAGTATAATTTCACAAAAAAATCTCAATAATCACAGGACAAGCTGAGTACATTTTGAGGTAGTAGTTGTGAGGTCCAGGTACTGTTGCTTTTGTGTATTTCTATGTTACACTTTTTTTTTAGGTACGCTTCACTAACTTCTACATCATGACACTAGGTGGAATACTTTTGGCACATATTCCTTGGTGTTTTAGCCACACGCTAAAATGAAACTAGAACATGTTCCCTTACACATGACGTTTAATCCAACCTAACAAAGCAAATGCTTTATGATTTTTAATTTGATTTGTTTGAATGGAATACTGTCTAAACCTTGACCTCTAAGAACCCCCACAGATGAATTTTTGTCCATTTTTATCATGTTACTATAACACGTCTATTTTACACTACAGTTTTTGAACTCTCTCTGTGCACACAAAAAAACCTGTTTTTTGCCTGCTCTTTTGAAACCACTAAATGTCATCCATTAATACATCCGCATTTCTTTTCATAACTGAAAACTGAAATTCTAGGCTTGCCAATTACCATTTGCACCTGGTTTGTGGGCATGCCCAAACAATTTTATTAACAATCTACAAAAACACTCAGAGAGAACTATCCTCCTCCGCTAAGGCAGAGCACATCAGTGCCCCTTGCCCATTTTCTTCCTCTTAAGGCAAGGGAAACTTATTTGTATAGCTCATTTAATGTACAGGACAATTCAAGTGCTTTATAGAAAACATATAAGAAAATTAAAATGATTAAGATGCATGAAAAGACTATTAAAATTAGAGACATAAAAACATTTAAAAACAACTGAGAATCTAAGTAAAACTCCAGTGAACAGTAATGTTTAAATGAACTGGCTTTTCCCAGACATCAGGTATTCAGGTAGTTTGTTCCACAGGTGAGGAGCAGAACAACTGAATGATGCTTCACTTTGTTTGGTTCTGAGAATGTACCAATATAAATATTTCCTGAGTGTGTAATCAAATCCATACACAACTTTGTGAGTTACCGTGCCAACAGACAAACACACTGGGGTTCTGGGTTGATTGGACATTACAGTGACTGTCATGTTTGTCACACCCATTCATTTACTCTTCTTATATCATTTTCTTTTTCACAAAGGCACGATAAAAGATCACATTAAATATGGAGGATTTATTTTGTTTCTAATCTGAATACAAGACAATATTGTGACAGGTGTTCTTATTGCTTTTTCACTTGTTTACACAAATACCCTATGTAAGGACTCAGATAAAGTCCAGACCTTGATGATTACATTCTTTGCAGAGCTCACAGCTTGTATGAACTTTCTACATTATATATATGTGTGTGTGTGTGTACAAAAGTCACGTGTAGTATAATACGGTTAAACAGTGATGTTATGAAAGACATGACAGGAGTATACATGTAGATCCCCAATTCCTCCTTTTGATTATGTACACATATGATGATGCTTGATGGGGTTTTGAGCCCCCAACCTAACCTCCAAGGCAGCTGTTCCTGGAAGGCACTCCCCACCCCCAGCGGCTCAAGCCAATCACAGTACTCGAGGTATATTTTTGTATTTTCCCTGAGGAGGACTTGGCAATTGTACAGTTCAGCCTAGGTGAGTCTTCTTTACCTTGATAAAGTTATTTAGCTGTAACCTTTGTAATGTTGTGAAATGTTGTAAACTATGTGTAACTGTGAATACTGCAATTGTCATATAGGCTATGTATGGTAATGAATAGTTAGGTATGCTAATGAGCTAATTAGCTTTTTACTGTTGAGGAGGAGCATAGGGATCAAATTCTTTTGTATTTGCTGTTAAAAACAGTAGTTTAAACTGCATGTTGTTTGAATGAAGCTATGTTTACTTGTAAGGGCTAATGAGTGAGCTAGTTATCGTTTAATGTGGAAAGTACCTTGAGCTAAACCAAATGTTAAGCATGTGTTAGCTATAATAGTCAGTCTGTAAGCTAGCAGTTGTGTGAATTTATATTAAGTTGGCAAGAAATACTTTTAATATCAATGGTGTTTAAGATGGGTATTTGGGTTAGATAGGTATTTTTAAAAGCAAATAAAAAAGCCTACAGTATGCTAAACCTCATCAACAGTAAAAAGCTAATTAGCTCATTAGCATACCTCTCTATTCAGGAAACCATACATAGCCTATATGACAATTGCAGTATTCACAGTTTACAACATTTCACAATGTTACACAGGTAAATAATAAATCAAGGTACAGATAGTACAGTTGTTGAGTTGTCCTCAGGGAAAAAAATAAAAAAAATTACCTCAAGTGCTGTGATTGGCTAGAGTCACTGGGGGCAGGGAGTGTCTTCCAGGCACAGCTGGCACAGAGAACAAAATGTTTAGAAAAGGAAAAAAAAACAGAGGCACTCCGAGATTAAAAAAAAAAATATATATATATCAACAATGTATTTAATGAAACCATGTAAAAGCTAAAAACACATCAGCCTACACGTTGCGGCCAAGGGCCTTCATCAGGGTATACACAGAAACTAACCATAGGTGAAAGGTTAAAGGTTTTGTTCTTCTCATTGACAACAAAATGTTTATTGTAATTAGATGCTGCACATTACATATTCTATTACTGTTAATGAAATAATATCTATTATTCTAAGGCCCTCTAGAATGTTGCAACAGTTCCCATTCACTTTGAATGGAGGTTCCGAGCATTCTGTAGGCTGAATTTTTTCGATAACCGCCCGCTGCACCATTAACGCCCACTGCCAATGGCAACGCGTTTTGTCACTTCAGATTCACTGAACCATATCACTTCGCAGGTAGTTCGGCCACTTTGAAAGTAAATATTTGCTACATTATAACAGCTACTTTATCCAGCCTGTTAGAGTAGTAGCAGTAATAAGCTGTAATAACTCGTAGAATAAGTGGGATAATGTATTGCCCACTCGTGACTATCGAAAAATATGTCCCTTCGGGGCGGAACAATACCCCGACACCGAGTTCGGCCCCGTCGGGAAGTATTTTTTTGATAGTCACGTGTGGGCAATACATTATCCCTTATATATTGTTCTTCCTGTTTACAGCCCCTGTCAGCCACATGGCCTTAGGACTAGTGTAACATCCCTGTACCACAATCAGAGCCTTCGGCTGTAACTAATAATACACGCCTGTCAGTGTGAAATATGTCTGACATAATGTTTACAATCTGTAACGAAAACAGGATTTTGTCTCTGCATATAGTTGTCCCAGCCATGCTAATATTGTACTTCAATAGTGTTGTGATCTTTGTACATTTACACATTTGGCAGACACTTCTTTTCAAAGCGACTTACAAGAGGAGGATTAACAATGTAGCATCATGTGTAGGTAACTGTCAGAAGTGTGCCATATATAGACTCTTAATTAGAGCAGCTCGCACAAATTAACCTATTTGTGCTTACGCATTTAGGGTTCTTTTATAGTACTAAAGCCTTATACTTAAGACAACTGCAAGATGAGCATTTGTCAAGTAGTTAAAATGAATTTGTGTCATTTACAATTATTCCCTTAACCTCCTGGGACCCAGGAAAGTGACAAGTTTAGCTTTTTTATATCAACAAATAGTCTTGATTGGAAACTGCATATACAGAGACATTTTTAAAATGATTTCATTTATTTATGTCTTTTTGTGATGGAAAGTCCTTTGCTTAACATATTGTAACAAAATAGTACTTTTTTCGCCAAAGAAAATATATTTCAGTGCATTATGCAATAAATCAACAGGGGGAAAAACACAATGAAATTGATGCCTTAATTGGAAAAAAAAGAAAAAAAACATCATGCCAGGAGGACAACCCTGAGTATTTCAGCTTAATTAGAATTAATTTTACAAAACTAGTATGATGTTTCATTCATCAAACCTAAATCAAATGTAACTGTGTTCATAATAATGGAGTGTTACTAACATACTTTTTAACATGAGGTGAAAAATTATTACATTATTAAATGTTGTACAAATATTACATGACATAACGCTACAGTCGACTGTTGCAAATTTCCAAACTGTTTCTATTACTAGATCAGCATATAGCGTATGTATTCCCTCAACACCATGTTGGACATATTTAATAGGTACCTAGTCAGGACAATAAAATTCATTTTGTAGCATTGATAGATTCACCTCCATCCCCTGAGATACTTTTTATGACTTTTTTCATTACTGTTATGTGTTTTATGTCCTACAGTCAAATTAACAATCTCCACCTCATTCAGCATTTGCATGAAACCAAGAACACAAATAATTAGATTTAAAAATAAATAAATATATATATATATGGGCTTAAAAGTGCTATAAACCTGCTGCTAGACTAATGTCATATTGTTTGTTTCCACAGTCATCCCTCTGTTGGCACTCTTCGGTTGCTGTGGAGGAGGAGCTTTGGGTCTATCAGGTTTTACTGAGTTGCCTTTTGACACAAAGTCGCACCTCATTAACTACCACACTGAAGGGCAGGGAGAGAACACGGTAAGCCTGGCATGCTGTACGCTATATAGCCAAAAGTATTCACTCACTTGTCTTGACTGGCATATGAACTTAAATAACATCGCTTTGTTAATCCATAGGGTTTAAAGCAGACCTGGGCAAAATAAGGCCCGGGGGCCATATATGGCCCAATAGGTGGCTCTGACTGGCCCACATGAGGTCACTGGTAAATTAAAGGTCAATGCAAATATATATTGCATATGGTTTATTTTATAGAATCTGCTAAATTAAAAAATTTTCACATGTACTTTCACATTCAGCATAAAGCTTAAGCACTAGTTTGTTGGTCAGTTTTAGTCCATTCATATGTTAGCTAATGCCAAAAAATAAAGAAAAAAAATATTAAGAATGCAGAGGTTTTAAGAAGACGTAGACTTCTAAGTATTTCTTGTGTATCTCAAAGAAGATGAGATACACAAATAAATAAATCTGCAGTTAGGATTTTTCCATGCAAAGTTAAAATGGAGGTGGTTTTGTACATTTTCGCAAATGTTTTTGTGAATATTCATTAAATAGTTGTATTCCATAGTCTACAATTTCATTCATATTGTTTAATTTACTGTTTTTTTAGACATTAAACAGAGCTGCAGGTGAATTGGTCCAGCCCTTAATAACTGTCAACATTTCTCATGCGGCCCCATAGGAAATTTAATTGCCACTTCTGGTTTAAAGTGTCACTGACATGATTTTACAACTAGCCAATTTCATGGGAAAAATGACTGTCGCTGTGGACCACTACTACTGAAATACTGAATATTTAATACTAATACGCTAATACTTCAATACTTCACCCTCCATATGAAGTCAATTTCAGATTAACCCTGAGGGGTAGCCCGACATCCCTACTACCTGTTTCCATTTCTGTTCCATGGAAATCTCATATTAAATGGAACACTAACGATGCATTGTACCTACCTGGAAATATTTGTGGTGGTTTTCATGCAATGACCTAGATTCACTGTAAAATGCTAACTAGCTAGATAGGGCAGGATGTCAAAATACTCTAAATGTAATTGTAATGATTGAACACCTGTTTAACTATGATTAAATATAAAAGATAATTGATTTGAAAGTTGCCAAAACTAGTTCTAGGTCGTTATGGGTTAACTGATATTATTTAGGTGGAATCCCCCCCCAGCCCCCCCTTTTCTGTGACTTTATTTTGTTCTTACTGGCATTATGCTGCAGTGGCTGCTGGATTGTATGTCAATATATTAATGATTTTGGATTGATTAAAACTGATCTATATACACATGCACAAAAAAGTTTGCTGCAAGATACACCAGATAGACTAGTCCAAAATAGCAGAGATTTTGATATACCAGCAGTGGGTTGAAGCAAGATGGCATTTATTTATACAGTTGCGGAAAAATATATTAGACCACCCTTGTTTTCCTCAATTGCTTGTTCATTTTAATGTCTGGTACAACTTAACTTTTGAATTTATAGCATAAAATACTACTGCACAATTGGCAATTTTAACCTACATTTTATTACATTTTACTACATTTTGCATTGCAATTAGCACTGATAGTGTCCTTACATGCTCATATTTTATATATTTGATATTTTTTATTTTGTTATATTTATACTGAAGCAAGTTGGATGCAATGACATTTCATTCTGTCTATACTTGTATACCTGAATGACAATAAATGTCTAAATCATAACAAAATAGTTCATAATAATTTAATTTTAGAGCCGATATCAATCCATGTTCCATGTTTTCTTGATAATAATCAAAAATGCTTGAGTGCTGACGTCAGTAACTATGGCATTGTACTGACAAATACAGTCCATGTTTTTTGTTCTGTCTGTTTTAGTCACATGGTACACAGTACAGTACTTGATTGTACAGTACTTTGTCTTTTAATGGTCTAATATTTTTTCCGTGACTCTATAATATGACTACATTGGTTCCATGTCAGTACTACTTCCTGCTTCTCTAAACTGGTTTTACTGCGGAGAACTCATAAAACTCCATATTAAGTAATAAACTAAACTTCTACCTCTTTTATTTTTAACAGGTGGTTACAGTCACCTTATAATGTCTTAGTCTAAATATTGAACTGATGTATATATCAGTTTTACCAGATATTGTTTGCAAAATACCTCCAAATCCTGTGTTGTTGACTGTAAATGTATTTATTTCTTTTTTTTTCACATTTTGTTTTTGGACCTTTATTACCCTATTAAGGAATTTCAGTTCCATATCTACCCTTTACAATACCAACTTGAACCTGATTGTTGTTTAAATAAAATTATTGTATTTAAGTATTAATGCTTTATTTTCAAGTTACTATAATGTTATTACAAACCTGTCCAGTCAAACACAGCACATTGAAGCACTTAAATATTGAGTTCACCTGTAAGTTACATTTAGTTTTGTTTTTACAGCTTGGATTCAGACACATCATTATCTCTCATAATACATTTTTTGTTCTACAGATGGTGCCTCTAATGCCAATGTTTATGGATGGAAAATTGGAAATGGGCATGGCAAATAAAGTGTCAGGAGGTCTAATGGAATTCCAGAATTCTACCGCTTCCATGGATGCAATGAATGGAATCCACCATGGTTTTGGAAGTGCCTACGGGGCTGGGACATGGGGGAGGATGGGAAGCAGTAGAGCTCTTTTCTCTGAGTTTGAAGGCACTGAATCAAGAGGAATGTTTGACGACATGGCTCTGCCGGATGAATTTCTGGAGCAGTACTACAATCAGGTATGACTTTGCTAATACACAGAAACTAAATCGTTTAAGTCTGTTCTTTGGGAAAATGTATTCAAGGGTGTTTTCAGATGACCTGCTTTCCTCTTAGTGTGAACAACCTTTATAGTAAGGTAGCCTTAACTCCAAACCAACTCTACACTGGTTAGTGTATAATGAGAATATGAGGCCAGGTATACCTAACAACAGCATAATGGAGGGGATGATGGCCAAACATGAACGCTTATAGCAGTTTCTATAGTAACGGTGGAGGCTAGAACCTGCTGTAGTTCAGAAGAATGAACCTTATCTCTGCACTTCTTTTCTACATTACTTCTTAATTCCTGCCTATAAATTGTATAAAAGTGATGTTGAATTGTTCACTTGCCCGCCAAAGTAAACAATCAATACAAGCAATACATGTTGAAAATCTACCCAAAAAATAGTACACAGGTTAATGATTTCCTCATCGTGATTTTTCTATATTCCAACAGAGGTTGAGTGGAAAGGCCATCTATGGCGTGAAGGACAGCCTGTTGGTGTATGACTATGAGGGTCAGGGTTCCTCTGCTGGCTCAGTGGGCTGCTGCAGCAGCCTGGGTGCTGACAACGACCTGCAGTTCCTCGATGATCTTGGACCAAAGTTTAAGACTCTGGCTGAAGTGTGCAGTGGCAAGAAGATCTCAACTGAAGTCAAACCAGTGACCACTCCTCTGTCTAATTCCTTGATCAACACTGAGATAAAATCAATGATCCTTCCAATGCCCAGTGAAACCATCAACACTGTAGTCAAACCACAACTCGCCCCTCTGCCTAGTGCCTCCTTCAACACTCAAACATCAGTGTCTAGTGTGGGTTCTACCCAACAGTTGCCTCCTCCCCCCAAGCCTCAGCCAACGGTCTCTAAAACAGAGCAGACGGTGGTCAAGGAGACATCTAAGATAACGAAAGGCAACACAGCTACAATGAGAGATGGAATGGCTAAAGTGAAGGGAGGCATGGCAAATCAAGGCCAGATGCTAATGGTGCAGCAGCAGCAGCAGCCTGTGTACTACACCACCTCCCCCATGCTGCAGCCCATGCACTATGTAGTCCAGCCACAGGTTCCAAACACTGTGCTTTTAGCTGAAGCACCAGGCCCCAGTCTTCAGGGAATGATGCTGGTTAATGGCACTCAGACCATGCCTGCACAAGGTCTTGTTCTCCAGGGTCAGACAATGATGGCCAGTGGACAAGCTCCAGGACCCAACATGGTGTTGGTTGACAGTGGTGGAGGCCAAGGGTTTGGGACCAACCTGGTCCATGCTAGTAGCCTGTCAGGCTCTCAGGCTATGTTGGTTGTGGATGAAGCAATCCCATCAGGCTTCAAACAATCAGTGAAAGGTGGTCAGACGCTCCTCATGCAGGGAGGAACTTTACCGCCAGGGGGACTTGCGGGGACTCAGAGAGTTCTGGTGGTTGGGGGACCAGTAACCAACACAGGGCAACTGGTCCAGGAGGTAGGAGGTCTGAGGAAGGATTTGTCAGGCTCTCAAAGGGCCCTCCACGGTAAGAGCACTAAGTCCACTGGCTCTGCTTCTACCACCATATTGAGCACAGCCCCCACCTACAATAAAGTGGTGGTGCAAGAGGAATTCACTGAGCTGTGATAACGATATGTTTTATAAAGCGCGTCAGACATCTGGCAATACCTTGGTATATTTTTGCAACATTCTGCATTTTTGTACATGTGTGTTTGTTGGTGGAGGGACAGACCTCTATAGACTTGAATAGCATATACACACCCTTATAAATGCTTAAAACTTATAGTGGTGATAACTTCATTTGAAAAGCTAAAATCACTTTCAAGATTTTACATTAAAATAAATATTAAGCTTGTCTTTGACATAGGCGAACTAACTTTGAGGCACTCATTTTTGAAAATGATCCCATTATGAGTGGACGTCCTAAAGTAGTCTGCTCACTCCTGGGTCTCCACATATCTCAAATGAGCTTTCATAACGGGATCTAATTTTCAGGCACTGTTGGCAAATAAAACAGCTAATCCAATAGCTTAAGCCATCACATTTTTCTCCAAGGCATTTTGAGTATAGTACAAGCTGTCAAGTTTAATAATGCTGTTTTACAAATGCATCACAAAGGAAACTGTCAGATAACACTTTTGATTTTTCAGTGTATGAGTTGCTGATGTCATAGGTCAGTATACTTTAAATGCACCCTTGGCCATTGTCTGATTTGTTTTTTGTTTAGTTTATTTTGTTTTACCGGGTTATCTTTCTGTCTGAAAATAAATAGGAATTTCCACCAGATTGCGGGTGTAAAAAATGGTGCTGTATCTTTAAGAAATGTTCAAACAAAACAGAACAAATAATGTACTGGTAATATATCCCAGTCCACAGTGTACCTTGGGTGTGTTTAGAGCTAATTTTGGAGAACAGTTAACCGACATAAAAGACACATGGCAGTATATTTGGTCATGAAAATGCATGAAAATGATGCTCTGTGTCCCACTAAGAAAGAGCCCAACGTCAGCCCCTGTCCTGGTTCTGTATCCAAAAGTGGCCTTGGATAAATACTTGGCAAATAAAATTAGGATGACCATCTCACAGTTGACCTGATGCATCAACATTTTATCGAGCTAGTAGGATGCAGCATGAAATAATGCACTGATTAGCTCAATATATACATATATACTGGGTGTGATTTGACTTTTTACTCAGTTGACATAAAAATCACTCTTTCTGAGCCATATATGTATCAACATTCTCATCTTCCTCATCATCTATGATTTTTTTTCATGCATAAATATATTGATAATGTAATACTGTAATACCTAAATTCATGGCTTACCACTAAATGCTGATGACATTTAGTTCTTATTTATTGACTTGCAATACAATACATTTCATATTGGTGCCATCAGAGCTGTCCCTTTATTGGATCATAAAAAACACAGACAAACAAGAACCTTCATTTTACTCAGTCCTAGCAAACCTAATATTTTGCACAAAATAAATATAGGTTGTTGTTCACTAGCAAGGTTACACATTGTTTCATGATTTTTTCTGTGTGTTCTGTTATGTTCCTATTATAAAATCTGCAACCAGAATTAAGTTTGATCCAGACGATGTATTTTGTGTATTCAAATATAAATCCACAGACTTAGGCCAATGTGTGGATTATAAATGGATTAGCTTTCAGCTTAGCTTCAGGTTAAAATGAATAACTAAATGATACTAGGTCAGTTTTTCTTCCCATGACAGCACCATTCATCAGTCAGTAACACATCACCATGTGAATCAGTGAATTTAATTAGTTTCATTATATTTTGATTTGTTATATCATAAGGTGTGGATGCTTAAAATTCAAATGTTTGCTTCATTACCTGGAGGCGATTGGTTTACATAATGTAACGCATTATTTTTTTTAATGTTCACTTGGTGTTGTTTAGCTCTGACTTGGGTGCACATAATGTACACTATGTAGTCACAGAGTCAGGTTACATAATTTTTTGGCAGACTTGTGGTTTGAATGACTTAATGAACTATCATATGTGATTTTTGATTGTAATTGCATGTATGTGGTTTGGGAGTAATCTTACATGACAGGGTTGTACGAGTGAACTTGCAATGCTGTCAAATCTTGGCTTTAAAGAAAATTTGCATATACTAAAGATAATAGTGTTACAATACAGACACTTTCAAATAAGATTTATGGCTTACTCCTGTATGACAGACCTGCTTTACTGTTATAGTGTCACTGTGGCTCACAGCTCATCAGTTCACCGTGGAAACCTGAGCCTTCGACACATGTACTGACCAACGTACAGGACAGACCTGTGTATGTTGGAAACATTTTTACAAAGAAAACATTCAGAACTCAGTGGATGTGGGTATATATTCAGAAATTTAACACACTATCTATCTATCTATCTATCTATCTATCTATCTATCTATCTATCTATCTATCTATCTATCTATCTATCTAGTGACCACACACATACATTTCTCATGCTGTTTATTACAATACAGGTTGAATATAAGGGAACTATGTGCAGCAGTAAAAATAAATTGTGGGAAAATAAATTGTTTCTATAAACCAAAGTGTTAGTATTTAGTATGATCTCCTTTTACATTCAGTTTAGCAGTCTGAGGTTTTTTTTTTTGTTTCACAGGTTTTTTCAACGCTTGTCAGGAGTCACATTAAATACTGATATTAACCTTTAGAAACCATTTAGTTCAGTTTTTTGGAGTGTATTTTACGACATATGTGCATTTATTCCCTGTGTCTGTAGAGAAAAAAACAATGCAGTGTACTTTTTCTTTGTTTATTATCTGTCAGTAACATGGTCCCAGCTTACTTTGATCATACTTGGGTAATTTACCAGTACATACAATAGTCACTTAACCCACCATGTTGTGCTTTAACAGAGTTGAATATTTTATACACAAGGCTATTTCTATATATTTGTATTTTGTGATATTGGTTCTCAGGATTGTTGAATCTTAAGCTTGTATCTCATTGACTTTTTTACTTAAATAAATCTCTTTTTGTACAGTTAACATGTATGTTCATCCATTTGTGTATGTCTATAGTGAAACTGCTGTGTCTGTTCAAGCATACATAAAGGTTTTCTTCCTAAGTGTGCTTTGGCATCCAAAACTTGGCAGAGCATTAGCGTGTTAGACAGAAAAAAAACATCACATTTCCTAGGAATGAAGATGAACAAGTTGGAGCATGTATCGAGTCGAACATGTCTTGTCACAACACAATGCATTGCAAGTGATTTGCATATTAGCACATGACCACAATCATTCTTCACCTTTTTTCCTCAGCATATTTACACTGACATACAGAAGATTATGTTAGTGATCCAGCCTTTGTTCAGGACTGATTGACCAATCAAACACAAGTGTCTTATGCTCTATTCACATTGGGATCAGTATTACCTTTGGACCACTGGTAATTCAGAATAATTACAGAGAATGCCTCAGTTCTGAGAGCTGTGTGAATGCACCATGTCCGTGATTATAATTCTGCCGCAAATTACCTACTATATTTCAGTGAAAAACAGACGTCCAGTGATGATTCAAGTTCCATGTGAATGTGCATGTCTGTGTTTGTGATTTCAATTGCACGCCTCTTGTCTTTTTCTGGAGTGAATAATAATAATAATAATAATAATAATAATAATAATAATAATAATAATAATAATAATAATAATAATAATAATAATAATAATAATAATAATAATAATAAACACCTTTCATTCAAAAACTGTAGCCCAAAGTGCTTCACATTGAAAATTAAAATGCAATTTTAAGACAAGGGTGAAATAATTAATACATTACGATTTGATTGCACAAAATTATAAAATGTCAAAAGTACAAGATAAACTAATTATACATACATTATACAATTTCAAGAAAATAAATAAGTAATACATTAAGATTTGATTAGCGTGTGGTAAAAGGAAAACATGGTCAGGCCAAACCACATGTACAGTAATATTTATATCTGAAGTTGTCTGTATAGATTCAGTCGGCCATTTTCCAGAGGGGAAGCCTCTGCTAAGAACTGTCTATTCACTTCCATTGTAATCTGGAGATTGTTTTCATCTGCACTGACCCCGCTCTTATTTTGAAGGCATGGAGCAGATTAACAGACTGCATTCATGTCACAACCTTTCCCCCAGATCCACACCAGATCCACGTGGCCCCACACCGTGCAGCTGTAAGTCATTGCCTATCTGCAATATTTAAGCAATGCAGATTGCAGCCACGGGACCATTCAGTTTGTCACTTCCCATAACCTGGACACTCTGCCATTTTCCTTTTAACCATAACCTGGACAGTTCTTTACCACCACGGACTCTGGCTGACCTACCTCCAGATTTTGTTCCTGTTTATTTTCTGTCTCTGTCTGAATTTAGTTCTATCTATTATTAAATAATTTTTCCCTTTAGCACTCCTCTCTCCTCCTCACCCCTTCATGACAGAATGGTCGCGCTGACCATCAGTGTTGAAGGGATCCATTTTGTTTTGTCTGTGGCAGTAACTGTAACTCATTTTTAATCTCACCCAACATTGTAATCACTGTGTGTGTTATATAGCTAATTTGCATCCGATGCATTGATCAATTTGAGGAAAGGTCAAAGGTCAAGGTCACAATTAACTAAAAAGTCAAAATCACATTTCAGTTATAACTGACGAACAGAGCGTCACAGAACTTTCAGATTGGTACCAAATGATGCAGAAAGATTTCTACAATTCTCATAATTGGTGTTATCACCTACGACCAATAGTTTTTGAGATCTCTGGAGGTCAAAGGTGACATGTGGCAAAATTAACTTGTGTAACACTGTTTGTGTGTGTCAAATATAGACATATCACACTATAACTTAATGAAAACTGGATATATTATCATAATATTACACACACTGATGCATATATATATATACATATAATGAAATGATCAATATTGCAAAAGGTCAAAGGTCAAGTTTTCATTTAGCAGAAAGGTTAAAATCACATTCTTGGGTCTAATTCAATAACAGGTTGTCATAGAAACTTGAGATTGGTACAAAATAGGGGTGAGATTAGACATTCTCTGAATACTAGTTGGAACCTGCTCTGAGATGCCACTACTGTATATACATTGCGGTACTTGTGATACTTGTACCCTGGTTTTGTTTTTCAGCTCTGGGGGTTTGTGCTTGTCTGAAACAGATCTTTTTGGCTCAGCTTCCACTCACTCTATTGTGATCAGTTTCCCCCACAGGCCTTTTGAAATGTAAGGCACATAATCCTTCTCCTTCTTTAATCAGTTGAATTTTCAGATTGATCTGTCCACGTTTACTCTCAGGTGTCCCCTCTAGAAAGCCCCTTACTAAGCATCACATGTGGAGAAAAAAGTACACTTGTAGAATAATGTCAAAATAATTTTCATACAGTTTGTTTTCAACTATTTTCCTCTTTTTTTTTTATCAATTTGAGCTGTAAATAAAAATACCAAATATCCAATAATTGTAACATGTTTTTAAACCCTTTAAATGTCATGTTTGTAAGATAAACCATTTTTATTGGATGCAAAAAACAGAAAAAATGCTCCATGTTTCCAAAATCTACGTAAAAAGTTAATCACATATTTTGTAAATCCAGACTAGCCCTAACCATACATATAAAATAGTATTTTTAACCCTTTAAATTCTATTGATCATGATGTCACTACACTTTTTGATAAAAAAAAACAAAAATTATCTTTTGCATCATTTATTCCTTAATGGTTTTGTTTGCAATGTGCATATTTTACTTGGTGTCCAGAATTTTAAAGGTCTCACAAAAATGAACAACTTTTGATTTAAATTTGGAAAAATAATATGAAGTTTTTTAATACAAACTGCAATGTGTGTATAAAAAGCTCACCAGGATAGAGGAGGGTTAACCCTGTAACCCTTGAACTCGTGAGACCTTAGCAGTTCAAAGGTAAAAAAAAAAAAAAAAAAGCAACAAAATGAACAAAAATAACCAAAGTGATCAATTAAAAACCAACAAAAATTAATAATCAGCCAACAAAACAATAATATGATCAAAGATACAAAAGTGAAGAAAAACTAATAAACAACAAAATGCAGAAAAATATATACGAAATCAGCCACAAAATGAACAAAAACTAATAAATATTTACAATATGATAAATAACTTGGAAAAAAAAATGCCCGCCCCCAAAAAAACATTTAAAAAAAGAAAGAACTAGTATTAAAATTTGGTTCTAGTAGTTTTAATTTTTGCTTTTACTAAATCACTTGCTTAGATAGATAGATTTAAAAAAGTTATGTATGCACAATATAAAAACATAAAATATTTTAAAACATAAAAAGCCCCACCTGTTTATCTCCATACTTCAGTTCCATAAACAAAGCTCAATAAAAATGTAGACTTTTTCTCAATATTTAAACTAAAACCATCCATTCAGAACGTCTCAGCATCAACGCATCAGGAGTTAAAGGTTTAAACTTGAAAATGTAATTTGAGTCTGGACTCCAGTAAGAATGATCAATATTTGTTTCTTTATCTACTTATTGGTAGATTATTGCATTTGTCATTATTGTGGCCATCAACTGTACCTTCTGTTGTACTTTAATTCAAATGTTCACGCTTCAACATAAAGTTGTTGACGACATGTCTGTGTGTTAACTGGTCATAAAATTAAGAACAGTACATTCTTAGTACATTTCCATCTGAGTTTAGTTCAGCAGTGATGGGAAACAATCTGTCAGACTGTCAGACTGTCAGCAACGATCATGAATAAACAATGAACAGATGAGTCAGTGACATAAAATAAGTGGTTGTCAAAGGTTAGGTTGTAAAAATCTATTCTGCTCCCTTAACGTCATATATTTAATTGAAAACAACATTCCTCTGCACTGTATCACACGATGCTGCTCTGTACTTTTCATATACACTCTACAAACATAAATCTTTATTGCTACTGGAGTTTGCTTTAGTTTGTTACAATTATAAGAAAGACTTTCAGACCAAGGTTAAATCAGGACAAGATCAGAGCAAAAAAAAAAGAAAAAAAAAAAGAAGCTTGAACTTGATTCAAACTCTTTTTGTTCATGCAAATTTTGTGGTTTTTTTTCCTATAAAGGGAGTTCTATCATTTATATCTCAGTCTGACTGAAAACAATCTTCACTAATTTCAACAAACTGCTAATAACGTCTTAATTGTCCTCTCTCCTACATATCTTCAAACATGTATTGAATTAATTCATTTTATTTTTAATTTCAAATCTAAAAAAAAAACAACCTCAAAAACAAGGACATTTGAAAAGTTCATTTGCAAAAACAGATAATTCCATTTTTTTTGTTTACACTACATTCCAGGTAAGACCTAACCAAATGAAATAAATAATATATTAAATCAATCAGTATTACTTGGAATGTAGAGTAAAAATGCCATTGTGTGAGAAAAAAAAATAGAAAAATGGAGTTAAATTAACTCTTCATTTTTTTTTTTTTTTATATCCTCCTGGGGCCGAAGAGACAAGGCGATGAACACCTCCCCAACCTGACTCTCACCGGCCTGACCCCAGGTACCCCTCTCTGAACGTGACCCGTCCAGGGGTGGGTCTCATGTGCTCAGTTTTTGCGCTCAGAGAGAACTGAACCCCAGTCCCGGGCGCACCGCTGTACCCTTCCCTCACACACTGGCTCAGTGAAAAACTGCCCATTTATGAACGGATGAAGACCACGTATATGGACCCCCCCAAAACAGGGAAATAGAAAAGGCCACATGAACTGCACCATCAGAAAAAAACAGTTGATTTTAAATGTTTATTTAGTAATTTGAGCCTCATTTATGATATACATGTGAGAATGAGGGTCACATCATCCAACATAAGCTTTTTTTCTGTATTTTTTTGATAAATCACACCCTGGGCACATGTAGAGAATATTCATATTAAGTCTTGAAATGTTCTCATTTTCCTGAGCTTGAAAAGTCTGGAATTTTGTGTGAAAGTCTTCATAAAATCTATTAAAAAAAGTTTCAGTAGCTTTACACAAAAACCACTGGAACAATTTCCATGAAATGTGTGAGGTGGTCCAGAATAGATCCCATTAGATGTAGGTCAATGGTCACAGTTAATAGATGTTGACTGTGGCAGAGCACAGCAAGAAGACCCGGGTTCGATTCCCGGATTGTGCGGGCTTTTCTGTGTGGAGTTTACATGTTTGTCTCCATGTGTCTGGATGGGTTTCCTCTTTCCCCCCATCACCCAAAAACATGTTTGTTCTGCTCAAACTGACCATTAGTCTGGTTCTACAGCAGGAGATGGGTCCCCTGGCGCCACCCATGGATGCCCACTGCTCCTTCAATGCAGAGGACACATTTTGTTGATGATAATAAAGTACTATCTTATGAAGTGAGTAAAAACAACTGGCTGCAAATTCTTAAATCATGTGTAAACCACCACTCCACCTCCTAAGCTAAAAGAATAATATCTTGTCAAACAGCATTATGAGGTTAGGATCAGCCCCGCAAACCATGAAGCATTGCCAGCTTGGTTGGGTATCTGTCAGTAAGACAGACTTAATGATTTTCTGTAATAATAACACATTATGCATCAGGCTGAATGAGAGATGTTTGATCCTGCTGGTATTAGAATGTCATCCTCTGCTAATTACACAGAAAAACCACATGTTACCAGCTTTGATTTATAGTCATTTTCAATATTTAGTCATATCCAAAAACTCTTTAAACACAGTTACATTTGTTCTGAACCAGTGACATGACCTTTTTCGATTTTTTTTCTTGTGTGTGTGTGTGTGGATAAATGAATAAATATATATTTGAAAAAAGTCAGACTGCAGACCACAAAATATAATTCTATTAGTTGTTCAAAAACTAGCCAAACACTTAGTTGCCACAGAAAGCTTTACAGATATTTACTACATGTAAAATTGTAATGTAATGTAATAATGTCTTTTTTTTCTATTAACTCACAAATGATGTATTTATTATCGCAAGATGACAAAAAGTAATTCCATAAACAGCGATAGTTGATCTGTGCGAAGTTTGAAAATTTCCCCTGGAGCTGAGATTTTTTTTTCCTGAGGATGGCGACAGATTTATTTCCATATACCATGTCTCGAACTAACTTCATTGGTCGCCCAACTCATTAAACTCACACGGCATCGCTGATTAGATCGCCTAACATCAGATTAGCTAGCTAGCTAAAGTAATATGCAGGATTTAGCTAGTTCATTTATCAATAATATTTTTTATTCATCATGCTTTGGTGCCAACACTGACAGCAGCCATGAAAAGAGAGAAGTAGAAGCAAGGACAGGAGAATGATGACTTCTGGAAGTAAGTGTGTGTGTGTGTGTGTGTGTGTGTGTGTGTGTGTGTGTGTGTGTGTGTGTGATTAAAGTAAGATTAAAGTTAATAAAGTTAATGTGAATTTAACAACACATACCATCCATTGAAAAATAAAATGATATTTCTGGGTTAGGGTTAGAGTATTTAATCATACACTAGAAACTAAAGACACTTTCATCATAAAAACAACATTATAACAACATAAAAACACAACACCCACCGCTGCCCCAAAAATGTCCCAGATTCTTCTACTTAAATGTTGGCAGGTATGAGCCAGTGTGTTAAACATATGTGGTACAACACCCACATTCCATACAATTTTACTGTCTTGTCACAAATTACATCAAAATTACCACAGAATTACCACCTTATTACTGATCCGTAATGTAAAGTGTTACCAGTAGGTTATGACATTCACCCCTTGGTTCTACCCCTCTGTTTTGTGCTTTCACATGAAGGGTTAGTGTTAGACTGAGGAGAGGGGCTCAGGTGAAAGGCTATATACTGTAGACAAAACAGGACCACACTACAAATTGAAGCGTAGAAGACATTTCTCGGAAGGTTTGCACGGTGAAGGATTAATTTATAATTGAATTCACTTGCAGTACACCATGTAATTAGTTCTGAAAAGAACCAGAAATATTTCTTCGTCATTTCGGAGGAAATGTTTGAATCGTTTTTCTCCTGAAGACTATTAAAGTATCTCATCCGAAACGCCGAGGAAATATTTCGGATACTTTTCAAAACTAATCACATGATGTACAGCAAGTCTATTTATTTATAAGAAATGTCTCACGATTCTGTTCAAATCATCGGCCAGATGAAGGAAAGCGGCAGAAAAGTGTCGTACAAAAAGTGATCATGGTTCAATAGGAGCCAATGGGATGAGTCTAATATAACAATTTAAGTTTATTCACTTTTATTATAATGTAACTTTAAATATTTTCCTATTTATTATATAAACAGCTGACCTGAAGCCTAACATTTTAAGGAAATGTCAGCTCTCTGTCTGTGAAATGGTGTGTTCTGTACAGTAAATATGACTCAGGTTTCTGTGCTGTTTTATGGCAGAAGGGTGCATGTGCCTTCACTGAGAAGAAATGTAATCCCTGGCATTTGTATCTGAACATCAAATGCAAATTAACTAATGACAACAATGGAGCACAAACACCCAAACTCTAGCTAAATGTGAAAGTTGATTGTACATATCAGGGGTCCTCAAACTTTTACCTTTTCTGATGAGGAGTTTTGAACAGAAAAAGTGTGACAATTGCAAGAGTGCCTAAATGTAAAAATGTATTATTTGCCAAAAAGCCACAATCAAATAACCCTCTCTGGGTTCTTCACAGAAAAAAAAGTCCATTGAACATAAAGTTCTTGGTCTAAAAAGGTCCAAGTTCAGCTTAGTTGTCAGAGCAGAATCTCTGACTTAAATGACTCATATGAGCATCTGTCAAAGTTGTTGTGTTAAACTAGTCACTAACTAATAGTTAATAATGAAAATAGTTCAAAACTGAGGAATATTTTATTGCAAAAGTCCAATTTTATTATCAAATACAAATACACGTATGAAAAAAAATCTAAATGCTCTCTGGTATTGTTCCAAATGTGGAGCCGGACCGCATCCGGCCCACGGGCTGCAGTTTGGTGACCACTGGTATATATAAATAACATCAATACTGTGATAAATAAAGTTGGATTTCCAATATTTATCTTGGAAGATTTATTTATTTCTGTATTTATTTTAAGATTGACTTACTTATTGAGACTTAATCTTTTTCAGATTATTTGATTTGTTCCAATACTTTCTAACATGAGGTACACCACTCAGATATTACAATTCATTTTAAACAATATTTAGAACAAAAGCAGCTCCATTGTTGGAGAGTATGGAGGACACAGAAACTGTTTAGACATATGGACTTATTTTATGCAGTTTTTTCGATACATATATATCTTTATAAGATCATATATGTATACCATAGTTCAAATAAATCTGATTATGAAGACTTGACACAAGTATATTCTGCTTGTTTTAGCATTCTGTTATTATTTTAACATCTATAAGCCTTAGATAATATTATCTTATGTTAAGAAACCTCTGTAAGTGTAATTTTCTTACTGCACTGGCAGATAGACATTTTATGCCAATAAAGTGTTTAATGTTGATGTTTCTGTAAAGGCCTTTTGTAGTGCACAGGTCATGATGTTCATTTTAGGCCAGTGTTAAACACAGGAACTGGAATATATTGCCTTTTAATTGAGTATATACAGTGCTCGAGTTGAAGGGGGGGGGGTGTCCAAATCTAATCTAAGGGGTTGCTTTCTAGAATGTTGGGGAGTTTTAGAGCAGGAGTTTTTGCAAAATAAAAACACAGAAACAACACATACAGATATATGCTACACATTTGGTTTGGGGTGACAGTTACAAAATTCTGTGATAATCCCAGACTTTACACACAAATTATAAAATCCTCCGACTGTCTCTGTTTGGAACAAACTTTATTGGAATTCCAGAATATTAAAAAAATTTAAAAATTAAATCCCTGACCTGTGGTAACCCTGCCTGATGTCATTTTCAAAATGAATGTGGAAATGACTTATATTTAACAGTGGAAATAGAACATTTGCACATGGTGAGTAAAATACCCTACCATGAGTAATGACCACATGACCCAACTTAATTTTAATTAACATCAGTTAATGGCAGAACAGGGACTGTATTGTGTTTTCATTATCATGGACAGCTGACCTGATGGACTTTGGATTTAACCCATAAAGTTACTGCTTTAGTAACAGTTCACAAATTATATTTTCCTTAATTCCACCTTTCTTTACTCATTTATCACCAAGTTTTGTACAATATTATGCTCTGTGTTTCTGTGTCTGCCTTGGTGGAGGTCTGCGCTCTCAGAGTGTTTTTCTAGTTTATAATGGTTTCTGGCTTTTAATAAAATTATTCACTCACTCTCTAATCATCTGAACCCACTTTATCCTCACTAGGGTCACAGGGGTCACTGGGGGCCTAATCCAGCTAAAATGGGTGAAGGCGGGGTACACCCTGTATGAGTCTCCAGTTCATCTCAGGGCTGAACATATATAGACAAACAATCACACCTATAGAAAATTTAATTAACCAATTAACCTATCAGTGCATGTGTTTGGATGGTGGGAGGAAACTGGAGTACCTGGAGAAAACCCACGCAGACACAAGGAGAACATGCAAACTCCACACAGAAAGGTCTGGTGTGGGAATAGAACCAGGAACCTTCTGTCTGTGAGGCCCTAGTGCTAACCACTGCACCACTGTGATGCCCATTATGATCATGTTTACATCGATAATGTTTCGCTCAAAATGTGAATAACATCAACAACTTGTCTTAAGAAAAGTGTGAAACCAATTGAAGTCTGTGACTGACTTCCATTGATTACTGAGGTTCACCACTGTGCCGCCCTGTAATAAATTAATTAGTAAAATATTTAAAAGTACCACGAAGATGAAGTTGCACTCGAACCCAGTGGGACCATGTGTCCTCTGCATTTGACCTTAACTTTAGAGACTGTGACAGCCATGCCAGCTGATGAAGGACACGACTATCTGCCACGTAACAGTAAAATATAATAATAATAATTATGTTTTTACTTCAACAACTACAAAAAGTGTACACATTTAACTCTTTAACCTCTGATGTGTTCTGAATGGATGGTTTAGTTTAAAAATTCAGAGAAATTCAAGGTTTTTTGTGTTATTTTATTGATAATTTTGTTCATGGAACCAATGTACAGGTGTTAAAAAAGCAACTGATTTAGAAAAAGAAAAAGCCCAAACTAAAACTACTGGAACCAAATGACAACACTAGTCATTTATTTTTTTTTTTAAACTTAATTTTGTTTGTTTGTTGGTTTTTTTGTTTTTTTTTTTCGTGTTACTTGTTATTTTGTGAATATTTATTAGTTTCACTTGATGTTTTTGCAAATTTTTTCTACGTTTTGGTTTTTATTTTATTATTTTTCTTCAATGGTGTTCTGTTAGTGTCTTACTTGGTTAATTTTTATATATTATTTTGTTAGTTTAATATTCATTTTTGTTCATTTTACTGATCACTTTGATAGTTTTTGTTCATTTTGTTGCTTATTTTATCTTATTTAATTTTTTACTGCGGAATTGCTTAAGTCTCAGGAGTTAAAGAGTTAATCAGCACAAAATATGTCAGATAAATGAAAAATTCTGATTCCTGATTAATTTTACCACACCCATCCTTGTGTATTGTCCCAAAAATGTAACTTCAAGCGTTCTGTTCATGCTAAATTTGGAAATGGTTTGGAAATACAGTAAAGACAAATGCTATAAAATTATCATTTTGGAATTAAAACTGCTGAATGAAATATATTTGATTTACTATACTATTCATGAATATAGCTGCAGGTGGTGAACAGTTTTGAAAAGAATATGACTTGAAAACCTTCAAGAACAGACTTGTACTGTTGTATAAAATTATGTCCAAAGTGAGGAACTGAGGACATGGTTTATCAACATCACAAGACAATTGAATATTCCGTCTCTTGTAAATGGATATGTTTTAGGGTTTGTGGGTCAATTTATTTAGGTCCACCAAATCTTTTTTTTCCCCAGACTTGCATTTCAAAGGTTATAGGACATGCTATTGTTGTACCATCTGGTTGATTGTTTAGTAGAAGGTTAGATTTACAACCTCTTTGTCAAGTTTTTAAAGCATGGAGCTTTTTAAGTCTACTGTTACAGGACAAGAAGTCTTTTATTCCATTGTTAGGGGTAGAGTTAGGAAAAAATATTACATTGTATGGGAGTAATTATGATGAAAAAAATAATAAGAAAAATAAGAACACAGCTAAAATAATTAAAATAACATATCATTTTATTTTTTTTAACAAAAACTAAGAGACATTTGAGGAATGTTTTTTTTTTATTTCTTATGACACATTTTGCCTGTTTTTTGGTCATCTACAACAGCATTATATATTTAATTATAGTTATCGTCAGAAGACCAACATTTGCATCGAGTTTTGTCTCAATTTTGTCATGTGATAAAGGTTCATTGATGAGAATATTTAGTCACTATAAGAAGCACTGTCAATGAATGGTTTATTTTTTAGGTTGTTCATATATAAGGTGAACTGGATTATAAAGTGCATTAAGTGTAGTCAAAGTTATGAGATAAAAAATTCTAAATCATGAGAAAAAAAAATTTAAAATTATGAGAAAAAAGGCAAAATTCACAGTCACCAAGCACAACCAGAATTAATCAATTTATAAGGTGCACTGTGGTTTTTGGAGGAAATTAAAGTCTTTTAAGTGTTACCTTACAGTCTGGAAAATATAGTAACCTACTGTTTCCCAAATGCCATGTAATTTCCCATTCAAAAATTGGTATGGACATTTTGGAAACATTCAAATATTGGTATGGACACGTCCATAGCGTCCATACGCAATTTTACGCCCATGCTACTCTGAAGCTGGTATGAGAAGAGTATAAAAAAAGAAAAGAAAAGAACATTTCAAGTCACAACCAGTAGAGATTTATGTAAATTACACTGGTGCTGGTTTGAAAGAGATACTAAGTCAGTTCATGTGTGTTTTTCTTAGATTTTGAGTTTCATCTTAACGTTGATTTGAGATGTTTATCTCTTCATGTTGAGTGTTATGTGGCCAACAGCCTGTGTGGCTTTGGCACTATAAGTGGGTGAGCAACTGTGAAAGAAATAGTAATTATTCATTAAAACTGCAAGCAGTCTCAAAGGCCTTCGCCATCCCTCGCGACCACCTCCCCAAGCGATGTCCGATTCAAATTTGAGCCAAATCGGTGGTTGTATGCCCGATCTACAGCTATTTTAGTAAGGGTGATTTTGTAGGGGGCGCTATAGTGCGAGATAACAATTTCGTATGACAAACAGGTGTAGACCTGGTAGACAGACATCAGAGTAATTTTTCAGCCAAATCGGTGTTTGTATGTCCAAACTACAGCCATTTTAATAAAAGTACATTTCTAGGGGCGCTATAGTACAAAATCAGAATGTCTTTAGCTAAATGGATGTAGACCTGGGAGATAGACGTCTGTGTCAAATTTCAGCCAAATTGGTGTTCGTATGTCTGAGCTGAAGCAATTTATGTCGCGGTAATCTTTCCCAAAATCTCCGCAAATTTTGCGACAGCGTAGCACAAAAACGATGCAACTTTTCCAAAAAAATTGGATAACTTTTGAAGTCCCACTTGTCGAGATCATGTTCACCGATTTTGAGCTCATTTGGTCCAACAGCCTAGGAGGAGATAGAAAAATTCCAATGACAGCGAAAATGATGACTCAAAATTTTTCTAATTTCAATCCAAGATGGCGGACTTCCTGTTAGTTTATGGGTGTTGTCATTGTTAGGTTTTTTGTTCATCATCATATGATGAACATGTGTACCCATTTTCAAAGCTCTAACTTCACTAGGGCATGATCTGGCCTAATACAAACTGTTTCACCTTTTCTAGGTGGCGCTGTAGACACATTTCTTGACTGACTTTTACGAAACCTTTAAATACTCGCAATTTTTCACACTTCTGAGGTGTGTGCAACATTTGGGGAGTTTTCGTGCATGTTCAGGGGGTCAAATTAGAGCTCAAAGGGCTGACAAAAGAAAGAAAGAAAAATTTTGAAACCAAGCAAGAACAATATAGCGTTTTTCTGACCCCCCCGAACTTGGCCTCAAATGAAATCTTTCGACCTGCCACATGTCACTATGGGGTCAGAGGTCACATTTGACACACTTACACTCATGTCAGTGACCCTGAGTGGGCGTGGCCCATAGACTCCCATTCATTTAGAGCAGGAGCAAGTATGCGGTGTTTGCGTGTGACGTGCACATGCTCGGACACGGCTCGCTACCGTGAATGTGTGAGTGTGTGTGAGTGGTGCGAGTCGTCCCTGGCGACCGCACCCCAGGTGAGGAAATATGTTTCATCACCTGGCCATCACAGCAGACTCAATAGGCCTTGCGCCGAAGTTGTCCGCGGCGAAGGCCTAATAATAAAGGTAATTATTATTGTTTACCATGTCTGTTCTATTATTACCCATTTGGTGCCAATAAGATTAGGATGAATCATATTTATTCCCCATTATTTCAGAAAGATAATATCTTCTGGATATAATGTTGTGTACAGTTTTATAAAGTTTTGCACAAGTTCCCAGAAAAACTGATCTGAAAACAACAAATGGACCACACATGAGGTTTAGTTTCATACCTCAACTCATTAACTTTATGTTTTTTCTTCTTTGATGAGATAAGATAAGGTACAATAACATAACATAACATAACATAACATAAGGTACAATAAGATAAGATGAGATAAGACAACATAAGATAATATAAGACAGGGGTCTCAAACATGCGGCCCGCCACTGGTTCCAATGCGTCCCGTGGGAACCTATGAATTGACTCCATATTTTCTTCTCAGTTTTTTCTTTGCCTACAATTGATGACAACTTCAAATGTTTGCCATTGTTTAACTGCCAAAAATGCTATTAAAATATGAAAAGATTTACATTTACAAACTATCATGTAACAATAAAATGTGAAAAACAACCTTCACTGTCGTTGCTGATCTGCAATAGAACAGTGCAGTGAAGCTTCTACTGTCACCTCTATAACTCTGACACTATTTTTACTCTCTTCCATAATCTGGACATTTATTTCATCACCACAGACTCAGGCTGATCTACCTACAGGTTGTGTTTGCTTTTGTTCCAGTTTATTTTCTGCATTTCTGCAACTATTTTTCCCTGAGTCCTCTCTCCACCTCACCCCTTCATGTCAATAAGATAATCAGTTCATCACAAAAATATCTCAGTTAAAATACATAATTATCAAAGTAAAACGACTGTCATAAGTAAAGAAAAATAAAATAAATAAATGCACTTAAATAATAATATTAATAAATGACTTAGATAATGAGAATCAAAACCCACAAGTACTTGTTTTCTATCATTTGTACTTTATTTATTTACTTTAATTTGGTATTTTTAGAATGTAACACACCATTCCAGAAAGAGGAGGCATCAGTACTATTAAAGTTATGAGGCATTTGTAACGTGATAAACTCTGTCTTGGTATGTTTTTTTTTTTTTTTAAATGATGTGTGCAGTGGGAGGAGTTTGTGAGGAGGAAGGTTAAGGCGGCATAAGAGGAGAGCAGGAAGGAGGCAGAAGAAAAGGTGATGTAAGAGGAGCGTCTGTGTGTTCTGAGGGCATGTTGGCAGCAGGGAACATAAACACATCACATTGTGTTTAATAGAAGAACCCTGAGAAGTGTTTCAGAACAGACCAAAGGACATGGAGGCTGTGCTGGTTGGTTTACTTCTTCACCTGTGGCTTATGGTGAGTATGTTATATGACAACCACTACAGTAGGAACTGAAAGGTAACATGTGCATAACTTATAGTCTGACTGTATAGAGACAAATAGAAATGGGAATCTCTAGCACAAGGAGCAGGTTTTTCCTTTTTTTCTGATGCACTTTCTTTTTGTTTTGGATGTATATACATGTAAAAGGGTAGGACTAGATAAGTTTTTATTAACTTCATCCTACACCCTTTCATACAAAGTATAGTTATAACTAGGATGATAAAGAGGTGTAGTTTTAAATTCTGCTTAAATATTATGTATGTTTTAGTTATTTTGTTTCAAATAAATGAATGAAATTAAATTCATGAAATCCCACTGGTTTTCAGAGGTGGAAGTAGTTAAGTACAAGTACTTCATTTACTGTACTTAAGTAGATGATTTAGGTATCTGTAATTTATTTTTCTGTCAACTTTTCCTCCCTACATGTTTGTATAAATATCTGTACTTTATAATCTTTACATTCTCAGAATACTCATTACTTTTTCAAACTAAACAAATGTGACAGTATGAAAAATAAGTCATACATCTGAAATCATAATTTTGACTTTTTATCTCATAATTATAATTTTTTTCCTCATAATTTGGACTTTTCACTTTTTATTTCATAATTTTCACTTTTTGTCTCTTGATTTAGATTATTTTATCTCATAATTATGCTTTTTTTAAATGTCATACTTTTGAATTTGACATTTTGAAAATGTCCATACTGTCCATACCCACGAACACGAGTACCATGACCCAATAGAACACATCATTTTTGGATATTTTTGACTTGACTTTTTCTGTTTTTGTCTGCTTAAATAAGTATTATTTCATCCACAGCAAAAAAAAAAAAAAAACAAACTTTTTACTTTATTACAATTGAGAAGTTGTACTTTTTTACATTTACTTAAGTAAAGCAGTTGAATCAGTACTTCTACTTTTACCAGAGTATTTTTTCACACCAGTAGCTGTACTTCTACTTAAGTACAGAATGGGAGTACTTTGACCACCTCTGCTGGTTTTTACCTACTGTGTGATCATTTTTCTCTCTCGTGTGGGTTTTTAGCAGCTGAAACAACCATAGAAGTGTACATTAAAATGAGATGAGGGAGTCAGGTATGTGTGATATTTCAATGACAGGTCTGTAGATGTCTGGCAGTGAATCTGTCTAAAACATGTCATTAACTTTAAAAAAAAAAAAAAAACAGAGGACATGCCATCATTAAATAGAGAGAAATACTTTTCATTTTTGACACGTGTTTTAAGTTGTCCCTTTAGAATTTTCATGATTTTGTTCATCATTTTGTTCCAAATAACCTCCTTATTGCTCTTATAAAAGCAGACAATTTATATGAGTTTAAACCTTTAACCCCTGATGTGTCAGTGCTGACGTTGATTTAGTTTAAATATTCAGAATTTTTTTTTTTTTTTATGTGTCTTACTAACTTTTGTTGATGGAACTAAGCTAAGGAAATAAAAAAATGTCAAAAAAAAGCAACTGATTTAGAAAACGGATAAAGCGAAAAGCTAAAACTATTGGAACCAAATTACAATATACATATATTCTTTTTATTTATTTTTACTTCATTGTTCTGCAAATTGTTTCATACTATTTGTTATTTGGTAAATGTTTATTAGTTGTTCATTTTCTTGCTTATTTTGATTATTTTTCTACATTTTGTTTTTTATTTTAGTATTTCTATTTAATTTTGTTCCATTTGTGTCTTACATTGTTCATGTTACTTATTATTTTTGTTGGTTTATTCATTTTTTGTTCATTTTTATTGATCACTTGGGCTGTTTTTGTTCATCTTGTTGCTTATTTTATTTATTTATTTTTTTAATGTGGAACTGGAGTTAAAGGGTTAAGTGTTTTGTTCTGAGCTGGCTTTGGGTTGATCAAGTTGTGTTGCTGGTTTTTGATGTATTATGGGCAATCAAATCAAGTCAATTGACAGAGAATTAGTTTTTATTTTGTATATTTCTTTTCAATAACGTAGTATACTGTACAGCATGTGCTATAAATGCACTGTTGCTCTTAAAGATGGAGTTCAATATTTGTATTATTGTGATAATGTGCTTTACTCTTCATGTAATTGGAACTCAGTGTATGATTATTGCACCGGGGCAATGTAGAAACAGGAATAAAAAGAAGAGTATGTGTGAAACTATTTATTCCAACATTATATGTAATACTTTACACTGATTTCACCCGTTTATGTATTTGCAGCAACTTATTGTACAAGGTAGAAACATAAAAGGAACATAAATGCTACAGTACAATGGTTGGTCCCATATACTGGCTGTGATAAAAGGACTTATATTGAATTTTGTACATATACATTTATAAGGTCATAAAAAGTCATTAGAAACAATGGTTATGCAATTCAGTACTAACTCCTTTGTGTATCATATGACTTAAAACAGACAGAAATGAAAACATAGAATTAATAAAAGCACCGTTTTTGTCAGTACACTGAAAAAAAGAAAAACATTGAATCAACTTAAAAATTCTTCTTCAATAGGTCAGACATAAAAAGATCTAGTTAAGTGAATCAAATTAAATTGAAATAATGTAATTTAGTTTGGTTCACTCAACAACTTTTTTTTTTTGTGTGACCGTAAAAAGTCCAAATTATGAGATAAAAAGTCAAAATTATGAGATAAAAAGTCAAAATTAGGAGATAAAAAGTCAAAATTAAGAGATAAAAGGTCAAAATTATGATATAAAAAGTTGTTCATTTCTTAGTTAAGTTCAATGTTTTCCATTTTCCAGTGTATGAGTAATACACTCAGTAACTAAAGTGAGTAGTTAAATATAGTTTCTATTTATGAGGAAACCTGCTTTAAAAAAACACAATTGGTGACGCTTTTGCTATTTATTATTATTATTATTGTTAGTTAATCTTTTTAACTGACCCAAAACAAATATTTTTTTGGCACCTCTGGATTACACAACCTTCAAACGAGCCACAGGTTTGAATATTAGCTGAAATGATTGTCAGAAAATATGCATAAACCCTATTACGTAACACAATGCAATGTTTGTTTTCTCTAGTAACGTGCCCGGATGCCCCGAGGAGAGCACAGGGCAGATCATGTGGTATAACTGACTGTCGGGTGGCATTTCATTAACATCATACATTTTAGATTATGCACAAACTGAGAAATCAAAAATGAGTTTTATTTTTCAGCCTTTAGTTTAATAGGGGAACAGTATGTGACCAAGGTCTAACATGAAATAATACTGACATGTGAATAACTCGGATATAATCTTCATTTATTTTATTGTATTTTATTTTATTTATCGATTTTTGGTTTGTTATTAATTAAATAAAGGCCTTAGTAGGTTTCAACATATGACCATAACACTAATATTTCATACTTCAAATGACTGAAATCTCAATAAAACCAGTCAAAGGATGGAGATTTATTGCAGTGAAAATAAAAAATATGGATGTTGCTCAATGTTTTTTTCATTGACATTTAAAGTTATGCAAAATGCAATAAACCACAGAAAGAGCTAGAAGCATAAACAGGTTTCATCTCTATAAGTGAACACCACCATATTACTGTATTATAATATTCATAACCAGGCCGTAACATTAACAGTAACACACACATGTACATAGAAAAAAATTAAACGTGACAACAGTCAAAGGTGCTGTCATCTAATAAATAAAGATTTGTTTTTAAATGCAGTGATTGAAAGGATACAAGTGAAACAGTAAAACTCCAAACGTGTTTATCCTGTTAAAAGGTATATATGAATAAATAACCATGTATCATTTGAAGATTTGAAGTAGCAAAGCCTTAAGACTGTAAGGTACTTCATATAAAATATACAAATAAATAAGTGAATTAACATGAACAGGATAATAATGGGTCACAAAAAAATAAGGAGGTTTTTCTTCCAAACTTCATATGGGATTTGTAATCCTAAATGTTCCTCCCACTGATACTATTGAAATGGTTCATGATTACACTGATGTAAAAGTTAGGGATGTATTGGAATATTTTTCAAACTGATGTTGTTTAGGTTTTGCTATAGACACGTGATTAAACAAAAACTACAAAATTATATATTTGACAAAAAAAATAAACTTTTTTCTTGAGTTTTATGTTTGTAATATGATACCCCTCAACTTAAATGTGAGCTTTTTCTACATAATTCAAGAATATAATTTTGGAAAACACCTGATTTTCACTTAAATATTGCAAAATGCAGAAGATTATATTATAATAAATGATGATAAATCAATTAAAGGTTAAATAAATAGGGGAAAAAATATTTTTTGTAGCTCTGGGTCTTTATTAGTTAAAACAACACTTGCCAAAATCTTTTTGTTGTCATTAGTATATATTTAACTTTTTATTAATAAGTAACACTTTTGATATTTCACCGTTTGTGGTGAATTAATTAATTGTAGCAACACTTTATAAAACAGAATGTGAACAAATGGAAACTTGTTTTATAAAGACTTATCTTTAAACTTTAGAGGACTGTTTATCTAGTAAATGAAAGAGAAAAATTGTATGTTCATTAAAATAAAAAAAAGAGCAAATATGTGTTATTACACTGTCAGCATCAGACAGACAGACAGACAGACAGACAGACAGACAGACAGACAGACAGACAGACAGACAGACAGACAGACAGACAGACAGACAGACAGACAGACAGACAGACAGACAGACAGACAGACAGACAGACAGACAGACAGACAGACAGACAGACAGACAGACAGACAGACAGACAGACAGACAGACAGACAGACAGACAGACAGACAGACAGACAGACAGACAGACAGACAGACAGACAGACAGACAGACAGACAGACAGACAGACAGACAGACAGATAGATAGATAGATAGATAGATAGATAGATAGATAGATAGATAGATAGATAGATAGATAGATAGATAGATAGATAGATAGAGACAGACAGACAGACAGACAGACAGACAGACAGACAGACAGACAGACAGAGGTACAAACCGTATATTTAAAGTGTATTTGACTCTAAGCAGCTCATGATTTCATTCCACCAGAGGAACATGGTCTACAAAAAGTGACATTTTTTGATGAGTTAATTGTCAGGTATGTGAGTCTGTCAGGCAGGCATGTCCAAACTATTCCACAAAGGCCCGGTGTGGCTGCAGGGTTTTGTTCCAACCAACCAACAGTTCACAGTTTGACCAATCAACTCTCTGAAGACAGAGATCAGTTGATTAATTGAGTCCAGTCTGGTGTGCTGCTGCTATTGGAACAAAAACCTGCAGGTTCCTGCTGTAGGATGTGTCATTAGATCAGAGGTGTTCATTCCTGGTCCTCCAGAGCTACTATCCTGCATGTTTTAGATGTATCCCTCTTATTATCAGTCTTCTGCAGAGGTTGATGAGAGGTTTATCATTTGAACCAGGTGTGTTAGAAGAGGGTTATGTCTAAAACATGCAGGGTAGTAGCTCTGGAGGACCCCTGCATTAGATCCATCCCAACCACTTCCATGGTTCAGTAATGCACATATTTCTTAAAATTAATTATAAATCTGTGTATCATTCCTTCATTAGTTTTTCAAACTAAAACCAAAAATAAGACAATGAAAAAAACAACTTGTTTCTTCATTATTTGTTTCCAAAACCAAAATGAAAAAAAAAAACAGATATAGATGCTTTTTTTTTCAGTTTTCCTTTTTGTTTTTAAATGAATAATGGAAAAATGGATAACCGCCATTTTCCCTTTTATCCAATTTTGATTGAAAGCAAATTGACTAAACTGGAAATGACCTTTGACCTGCAGTAACAAAGATGTAAACCTACGTCCTATTTGGGGAAACTAATAAGGCCTGAAGATATGACCACAGAGAACATTTTTGAGGTGTGTTCTTTTCTGTTTAAAACAAAGTGATGGACTGGATGTAAATATAATTTTTTTTAACCTGAACTAGCTTCAGGTGAAAATTGGATACAATGGGAAATGGACGTGATCCACTTTTTCTGTTATTAATTTAAACACAAAAAGGAAAACTAAAAAAAAAAACTAATCACTATCTGTTTTTCATTTTCATTTTGGAAACAAATAATGAAGAAACGAGTTGTTTTTTCATTGTCTTATTTTTGGTTTTATTTTGAAAAATGAAAATACTGTTGTAGTACTGGAGACGGGTCTCGATGAAAATACCAGTGAAGATGTCCATGAGTGTTACCTGGGAATCAAAGACATCTGCCTGAGAGCAAATTCAGGTGCAAGTTCAGTCTGGCTCTGCTCACAATCAGACTGATTCAGTAACAATCAGACAGAGCCAAATGCAACCACTTTATCTGATGTGGAAAGACTCCAATGTGAGCTCATCCATATGTGGGCGAAGCACCAGTTTACTACTATGAACAAAAAACAACATGACCCAGTTTAATAAAGAGATTTATTGTCATTCAAGTATGCACAAGATAGAAATTATTTTTTTATGAAAGGCAACAAGCAGTAGCAACCGGGTCATGTGCAGGCCCGGACTGGCACGCAGGAGGACTGGGACTTTTCCCGGTGGCCTGCCTGCTCATTGCCCTGCCTAGCCTGACCCACACCCCCCCCCACCCCCCGATTAGCTTGCTTGTAAACAATGGTAACGTGCTCGGAGCTCGACAGAGTCAGAGCAGTACGGATTGATAGCGTTTTTTTTTTTTTTAAATGAAACACATTGTGATTGGTTAGTGGCTTCTCCATGGGCCCGCCCCTATAGCACTGACCATCATGACACAGTAGAATACGTGCAATAACTAAATATTGGAGGCTGGCGCAAAGGAAAAAAAGAAAAGGTGGACACCAGCGAGAGTTGGAAAGAAAAAAGAAGGTCGCTCAAAGACGAGGAAGTGAAATGTAAGAAATTAAGTGAGTTGTTTATTAAACCCAGCAGCAGCCAGAGTGGTACTGCTGTTAGCTCTGCTGTTAGCTCTACTGCTAACTCTGCTGTTGGCTCTGCTGTTAACTCTGCTGTTAACTCTACTGCTAACTCTGCTGTTGGCTCTGCTGTTAACTCTGCTGTTAGCTCTACTGCTAACTCTGCTGTTGGCTCTGCTGTTAACTCTGCTGTTAGCTCTACTGCTAACTCTGCTGTTAACTCTGCTGTTAGCTCTACTGCTAACTCTGCTGTTGGCTCTGCTGTTAACTCTTCTGTTAGCTCTACTGCTAAGTCTGCTGTTAACTCTGCTGTTAGCTCTACTGCTAACTCTGCTGTTAACTCTGCTGTTAGCTCTACTGCTAACTCTGCTGTTAACTCTGCTGTTAGCTCTACTGCTAACTCTGCTGTTGGCTCTGCTGTTAACTCTGCTGTTAGCTCTACTGCTAACTCTGCTGTTAACTCTGCTGTTAGCTCTACTGCTAACTCTGCTGTTAACTCTGCTGTTAGCTCTACTGCTAACTCTACTGCTAACTCTGCTGTTGGCTCTGCTGTTATCTCTGCTGTTGGCTCTGCTGACCTTTTTACTTTAACATTAAATATTAGTGTTTATTAGCTATACTAAGATGGCATCTAAAAGGTTTGCTGACAAAATAATACAAACATGTTGTTAATAACACATATCATGTAAGTAACCTTAGACAAAAGGAAATATTGTGAGGGCAGGGAGAGAATGAGAGAAAAATACTGTACTGAGCTGTTGTCATGCATTTGTTTAATAGTGTGGTGTTGTATCACAGCCAGTGTAATAGTATTGCTTTAATTACTATAAGGAAATTACAAAGCACATTCTAGACCATTGGCCATTACAATGATTTCATCTTTGTGTCCCAGTGAACATTTATACCACATTTGTAGGCATGTACTCCAGCCTAAACCCTTCATATTTAATCACTTGATAGTTTTTAGCCTCCAGTGTCAGGTCTTCTAACTGTAGATTTAGCCTAGCCACACTAGAACCACCAAGCAGCAGCAAATCTTATGTTCTACAGTAGTAGTCTAGTTATGCTCAATATAACTTTTGGCTAGATTTCCCCGAAACTGTTCGACCAATCACAGTGAAATATAGTCAGAGGGCGGGCGTAACAAAGTGATGCTACAATGATTCAGAGAGAAACAACCATAGAAGAAGAACAACAACAGGTGGTGATTTCCTTTTATCAAAGATGAGTGAAGAATGTGAGAAAACATCAGTAATCTTTAAATTATTTTTACAGAAGTGACAACAGTCATTAAACTCCATTATCCACCATTTTGTTTCGTCATTCCTAACTTTTCCGGACACTTACGTCAACTTTCCGCCGCTCTAACTACATCATCCTAAAGATTACGCTGATTGGTTATAGTACCATCCTATTCCATACAGAGGATTTGAAAGACAACCAGATTTAACCCCGCCTCCCCTGACTATGAAGCTTTCCTAGACCAATACATGTAATGAACAGGGATAGCAACGCTAGGCTAATAGGAGACAGCTGAGGTTTTTCCTTCAGGTTTCAGCGCCTGTAATGTTAACGCTTGTATCTGCTTTTCTTTCCAAACAAAGACACAGAATTAATCACTGACCTACTGTTGAACTACAACTAATAAAATGATAAAATCAGAACCAACCAGTGGTACAGGAAGAAATTACAATCAGGTTTACCAGTACAGAAGTGTGGGTGTCATCGTATTTATGAAAAAAACTAAATTAAAACAACAAAACATACAACTTGTTGGAGCGCACTACATTATAGAAGTCTCTTGTTTGTCTCAATTTGAATAAGATATTTTTAAATGAATCTCATTATTGCACAACTGGTTTTGAATATGCTTTTGTACTTGTTCTGATTGATTGTAAAACTCCAACGATATTAAATCTCAGACAAGAACAAATGTCTCCTCCCACAGTCATAAAACCACTTCATAATTATCGTATTTTTTTTCCCCCATCACAAAAAAATCTAGGCCAAAGATGCGAGACAAGGTGACACCTCCCCTAAAACGAAAATATCATTGTCAGTTACTGGCGAGAAAACAAAAGTGAAATCGTGTAAAATACGCATCAGGATTTTAAAAATATTTTTTCTCTGATCAGAGAGAAATAAATAAAACAGTCTGGTTTTTCCATGTTTCTATCTTTCTAGTGTGTAGAATATCACTATCACACTTCATTTTTACATAGTCTATTTCTTTCAGACATGGACTATACATCATAAACATGAACGTTAAACAGGATAGATCGTTTGTAGCACTAGTGTTAATTTCCATCCTGATATTATAAATAAAAGCAGACCCTAGTTTCTTTTCCAGTGTATATATATATATATATGTACAAAACCTGACCTACGTTAATTACATGTCAAAATAAAAGTGTGTAATATAAGAAACAGCCACTTTTGGCACCTTAGCGTTAGCTTCATCTGTCAGCAATAGAAGTTTCCACTTCAAAGTGGTGCCACATTAATTATAACAAATTTGATGTTGAATAAAACGCTGGTAATGATGCAGAGAACACACCTAAAACTTAAAATGAGTACATTAATTGAAGACATTAGTCTTTTTCTTCACACACACACTCACTCAAAATGAAACTGACAATCAACGCACTCCTGAGAATGAATCCCAACTTGTCTAAACCATTTGAGTAAAAAAAATATTTCATCTGCTGAATATGAGAAGAGTGAGACCTTGTCTTCCCACAGTGAGCAGGTATTATAACCACAGAACATGCAGAACCATATCCTGTAAATACAGTGGAATTCTACTGTGTCAAAGTGATCTGACACTCAGGAATATAAGATGTTTAAACTGTAGCTGTACGTAGGTTTTTACTACGTCTGTCAAAATTAACGCATTAATGTTGATTTATCCATCATCATGATTATTCTGATTAAAAATTGTAACAAAATTAAATGGACGGTTGTTTTGTTTCAAATTGTTTTGTTGAAACTGTTGAATAAACATGTTAATTTTATGTGTGTGTATCCACTCATATTTTTACATATGTTTTGGATATTTTATCACATTTTCAGTAGTTTTTTTATGCTTTGGATTTTTCATAACTTCTTTTTTTGTGAATTTTGATGGATTTTAGCATGTGTGTGTGTGTGTGTGTGTTTTTCTGCCTGTTCTGTGTTTGAGTGGATTTGTGTGGATTGTGTGGAAATTTAAGACCAGTTAACTGATACAAACTGTTTTGATTATGATGAATTGAAATGAATCCAAAGCAAACATGTGATTAATCTGATTAAAACTTTGAATCATTCAGCCCTAGTTTTTAACCCTAAAGTGAACAAACAAGACAAATACTGATGACCAGAGCGAAGGGAGTAACTTTGATTGTAATTGTAACATTTACTGTGGAACACAAACTCAGATGCAGTTGTACTACTTTTTATTTTTTATGCATTTTTATAGCAGTATATATTTTGTTAAATATTTATTTATTTAAGTTTTACACTGCAAAAAAGGCCCGTACAACAATAAGATTAAACTTATTGGGTTAAAATGTCAAGTAAATTGTTTGTCAGCACAGTAAGAAAAGTGCATTTTGCTAATTTTCTTAAAATATTATCTAAGTATTATAGAATTCTAAACTTTATATTTTAAGCTGAATACATTTGTTTCAAGACGTCATAGTAAGAGGGTTTTTTTTTTTTTGATCCATGGTATATATGGTCATATGAAGATGGAATGACTCATTGGATATATATCAGTAAAACTGCATACATTATATTATATTGATTCTGAATGAGTTTGCGCATGTTTATTTTATTTATTTTGTTTATTTGGCTTATGGTCGAGGGACAGGAGTGAATGTTTAGAACTTGAGTTTATTAAATTATTGATGAGAATGGAGGTGGGATTAAGTACGTGTTTGTTCTTCCCACTCCTTTTCTGGTGTAAATCAAAATATTATTATTGTATATTTTCTTATGTATGTATGTATGTATTATTGTGTGAATGCTCGAAATAAACAAATCAATCAATCAGTCAGTCAAAATTATACAGTAGCTGAAGATGAAAATTCTTAAAACAAGTCAAATAATCTGAACACGATTCAGTTTCAATAAATAAATATGTTTAAAATTATCTTTCAAAATGAATATTCCAAATTTAAGACAGTTTATATATAGATCAGATGTTCCTTTTTATGCAGTTTATAATGATTGTATATTAGAGCCTTAATGAGTCTTGAGTAATGATGTCTTAAGAGTTTAAATATCATACATATAAGCATATTTAGTCTTCAACATTATATTAGATATGTGGTGTCTATTATTGAAAATGATCAATTTAGACACATTTCAAATCAATTTTACTCATTTACTGCCATTGACGTGTTTTGGAGTCAATTTAAATCCAAATGAACAGTATACACTTTACTTTTATTATGTTATAGTATAATATTATAACACCATATATTGTATAACATATGATATTTTATAACTTTGACTATATTATGAGTCAATATTCTTTTCTCATTCACCTGGCAGTGAATGAGTTAATATTGAGGACAAAGGTCTGAACTTTTCCTCTACATCAGTGTGTCTGTGAACTCTTATAATCCACCTACACATTAGGACTGATTTAGACAACAATGTTCTGTAAAAAAAGAGTTTCACAACCAGTTTGTCAAGCTGCAACAATATACTCTATTCATCCAGACCATGTTTTCCTAATGTCTGGCACGACATTCACATCATATTTGTTGTTGCTTCTGCCAACAAAGTGATGTGATCTGTCTGTGTGAAAACCATTTAATATATTTCACTGGAAAAAAACTCAAGTTCTTACCAAGTGAATTTTTCTCATTTCTATTTAAAATAACTCGTCACACTTAAAATAAGACATAATCACCTAAAGAGTAACTTTTCAGTGAGATATAAGAAGTTATTTTTAGACAATAATCCTATTTCAAGTACTCTTACCAAGATCATTTTCACTTGTTCCACTGACTGATTTGATTTTGCTTAATTTAAGCTGTTTTTATTCCAATCAAGTAAAAAAATGGAAGAAGTAAAAATGATCTTTGTAAGATTTCTTGAAATATGAACTAACTAAAACTAACAAAAACTTAGTTCTTATATCTCACTGAAAAGTTACTCTTTATGTGATTATGTCTTATTTTACATGTGATGTTTTATTTTGCCAAAATTGAGAAAAATACACTTGGTAAGATTTGGACTTTTCCAGTGTTTTTTAATGAAGTATGGTGGAAGACAGAGCTCTGGGTTTACGCAGAATGGTAACAGTCATAAACCAACCCTAACCATCTGATAGTTACAGTATATATGGATTATCGGCCTGATGAATGGACTACGGCATTATATGTGCTTTCACAATATTACACTCTTACTCAATGTATTTTTTGTGTAAATTCTAGTCAAAATATATCATCACATTTAAAGGTAGGGTAGGAGATCTTGGAAAACAGTTCCTGCAGCTATATTTTGAAAGTATACACACCCATACATCTTCGTCAGCCCACCCCTCGAAACCACGCCTTCAAAAATCCATCAACGCTCATGCTGTCTAGAGGTTCATGAGCATTGACGAAAACTCAATGTCAATTCTCATCCTAAATAACAAAACAATAATCATCATTTATCAGTTTGCGTCACGTGAAGCTTAGCTAACAAAAGGTTTAGATGCATGAAATAAACACCATGAAAACTAATGGATAAGGACAATAGTTTATGGTGTTACAGCAGCAGTTTACACACAATGTTGGTAACTTAACAAAACCTGCTGGAACATTCTGTTTGGTCAATATCTGACATGTTCTCACTGACTGGATGAATAATATACCTATAACCCATTAGTATGTCCAAATATTATGTCATCATAACAGTATCATCTTATCTATGGAGTAGAAACATGGTCACCTTAGCGTCAGATTTGAGCCCCTTTTCCTTTTTTAGTTGACGCTAGCGCTGGAAAGTCGTAGCAATTACCACCCGTGTCCTGTTCCGTTCTTCACTCAGCTTCCTCATGTTCCGTAGCTTTTTCAAACATAGTTTTTAAATTGGTTTTGCTGCTGGTTGTCATCTTTTACACCATAGCTGTTTATGTAAACACTTAGAAGGGAGGGGGGAGGGACTGATATTTGATGGACGTATCAGTAAATCAATCATTGTAAAGATGATCAGTACAATGATTGGTCGGAGTTTTCCTCTAGTTCCACCCTCTAGACTGGACTAAAACTTTTTTTTTTTTTGCGAACATTCTATGTCAGTGTGTGATATGGGATCATGAAGTGGTTTTCAAGAAGTATGGTAAAAAAAAAAAAAATGTTCCAAAAAAAGATCTCCCACCCCACCTTTAAAATAAGACATAATCACCTAACAGTGAGATATAAGAACTCATTTTTAGACAATAAAACTTGAAAATCTAATTTCAAGAAATTTCACAGAGATAATTTTCAATTGTTCCAATGGCAGATTTTTCTGCTTCATTCAATATTTTATTTGTTTAAACAAAAAAAACCACAAAAAAAAACAAAAAGTGAAAATCTCGGCAAGATTTCTTGAAATAAGATTTAGGAGATTTTTTGTCGAAGAATACGTTTTTACATCGTTTTTACATCTCCATTATAAGTTACTCTTTAGGTGATGAGATATTTTTGGACTTGAAATGAGAAAAAATACACTTGGTAATATTTAGCTTTTTGCTGTGTATAAATCCATTGTCTGCATTATTATCCCTGAAGTGACATACTGTATATGTCTTGTTTCTGCAGTGGCCCAGTGTAGACAGTGTCCCACAACTGAGACGGCAGAAGAGGGACTGGGTTGTTCCCACAAAGATGTTAAAAGAGAACTTTGACTACAGCAACACAAGCTCTGTTGCAAGGGTAAGTCCACTATATATGGTCTGTAGAAGACAAAGAATATTACCAGAGGTGGAAAGTACTTAATTACTGTACTTAAGTAGAATTTTAGTTATCTGTACTTTACTTCAGTATTTATTTTTCTGGCAATTTTTTACTTTTACTCCCTACATTTTTATATAAATATATCAGTACATTATACTCTTTACTAATTACTTTTACAAACTAAACTGATGTGACAGTATGAAAAATCAGTCACTTCAGAGAGAAAAATCACTGGAGGAGAGAAACTGTGACTTTATATATTATAGTTATATGACTGTTATCTCATAATTTAGATTTTTAGGTCATAATTTTGACTTTTGATGTCATATTTTTGACTTTTTCTCTTAAAATGATGCATGTGTAGGTTGTAGTCTGTTGACTCATGTACTTAGACCCACAAAAAACTAAATTCAAAATGCTTGTCAAAGTCAGGTCTCAACAAGGGAATGTTCCTGCGTGTAACGATAGTGCATTTGAACCAGTCAGTGCAGGAGATCACAGACAGAGGAGTAATAAACCCAGTCACTGCAGGGCAAGATTTGTTTGATCATACAACATCATCATCTGTTTGAGAACACAGTGTATGGATCTGTTTGTCTCCTCATTTTTTTCCTCTGGAAAAGTACAGTGGAAAAAATTTCAAATCATACTAAGTGTCTTCATCTGTAGTTTAAATGCCTCATCACATTTGAAACTAGAAAAGCACTGTGAGACCCCCCCTCCGAATGAAGAGAGGTCCGCCAAGGAGGTCTGTTAGCAAGATAGCTCAAAAAGTTATGGGTAAGTTTTGATTACATTTTCAGGGTGTGTTGACAGTGTCACAAGGAAAAACAAATTATACAATTTTGGTGGTGATTCGGAAGAGATCCTGGATTCTGGATCATTTTGAAATGTATTCTCCATTTACTGCAAGAATGCAGGATCTCTTCCACATCATCACCAAAATGTTATCATTTGTTCCTTGTGACACCCCCCAAAAAATCCTGAAAATGTCATCAAAATCCATCTATAAGTTTTTGAGTTATCTTGCTAATAGACAGACAGACAGACAGACAGACAGACAGACAGACAAACTCTGGCAAAAACATAACCTCCTTGGCTAATAACTTTTCAGTGAGGACTTATTTTTACACAATAGATCTTGAAAATATCATTTCAAGAAATCTTACCAAGATCATTTTCAAATGTTCCATTAGCAGATTTTTTACTCAAATTAAGCTAGAATAAATAATACTCTTGAATTAAACAAACAACAACAACAAAAACTCTACTAATGGAACAAGTGAAAATGATTCTGGCTCTTTGCTGTGAATGGGCTTTGTTTACCAGATGCGTGCACCCACACCATATCCAAAACTGTAAACCGCACCAAAGAAAATATGCAACATCTTCTGCAAAGTGGAGAAAAGTTATTATTATTTCAAAAATCATTTCTAGTCCAAATATCCCATCATACTTAAAATTAGACATAATCACCTAAAAGTAGCTTTTCTCAGAGACATAAAAACTTATTTTTAGACAATGGATCTGGAAAATTTTATATATTAAAATTTTTTTTTACCAAGATAATTTCCCCTTGTTCCATTAACAGATTTTTTGGTTTAACCTTTTAGCCCCGCCTCCTTTGACTATGACGCGTTCCTAGACCTATACATGATACGAACAGGGATAGCGACGCTAGGCTAATAGGAGACAGCTGCAGGTGGGATTCTGAGGTTTTTCCTTCAGGTTTCTTCTGCTTTTCTTTCCAAACAAAGACACAGAATAATCACTGACTTACTGTTGAACTACAACTAATAAAATGATCAAATCTGAACCAACCAGTGGTGCAGGAAGAAATTACAATCAGGTGTACCAGTACAAAAAATAAATTTAAAAAATCAACAAAACTTACAACTTGTTAGAGCGCACTACATTATAGAAGTCTCTTGTTTGTCTCAATTTGAATAATATATATTTCTTAAATGAATGTTATTATTGGATAACTGGTTTTGAATATGCTTTTGGACCCGTTCTGATTGATTGTAAAACTCCAACGATATTAAATCTCAGACAAGAACAAACATCTCCTCCCACAGTCATAAAACCATTTAATAATTATCCTCTTTTTTTTCCCCCCATCACAAAAACATTTAGGTCATAGATGCGGGACAAAGTGGCGCCTCCCCAAAAACGAAAGCATCATTGTCAGTTACTGGCGAGAAAACAAAAGCGAAATCCTGTAAAATACGCAACAGGATTTTAAAAATATTTTTTCTCCGATCAGAGAGAGATTTAAATAAAACAGTCTGGTGTTTCCATGTTTCTATTTCTCTATTGTGTAGAATATCACTATAACTCACAGCAGAAGTATATTTACTTCATTTTTACATAGTCCATTTCTTTCTTTGTTTCCTTCCGTCCTTAGCGCAGCTGAACCTAAACCTAACTACACCCTAAAAACATCTCATTTCTTATTTTAGTTTTTCTATAAACATTTTTTTTCCCCTAATGTTGTCTCTACACCCAATTAAAGGTGTATCGTCATGACATTCCCAAGGCAACAACTGTTAAGCAATTTTTAAAAGTGAGATGAAATTAACTTATGTTATTATTAAGGAGAGAGGACATGATACATCACGGTTTCATGAGAATAATGGATGTTGAAATGAGTCTTGACTAGATTAACGGCTGTCTATTTTTTCTTTTTTGAAAAGATATACCCAAAGGCTTTTAAAAATTGCCACATTTAGTGAAGAAAATTAGGAATTGGCAACAATGAATAGAGATCTGATGAGACACAGCATGTTGTTTAAAGGCACTTTGACCAAATGCTAATATTTCATGTTCCTGTCAATGAACATAAAGTAATTCATCCTACAAAGAAGTGTCAGGTGTGAGTCAGGGCATTGAAATACCCATATGCAATGTCCAAAGTCAAACGTCAAGCATGAACCCTGAAGTCATAAAAAAAGTTGAAAACACCTTTAGATTGCCAGAAGAAATTAAAATGGTTCTGCATGAATGTGATGGTCATGTTCAGACTCTAACCCTCCATTAAGACGTCTCTGATCTGTTGAATATGAGCAAACACATTTTCCAACTCCTTTGCCAATCTGTATTTTTTTTTTACCCTCTAGCACTAGTACAATGTGTACAGTACATCACTACAGGTATTGCACAAACAGATTTACATATTTATTCGAAATAATCTAGTGAAATGCCAAGTGGTACCGATTATACAGTTGGAACATTCCCACATTCTTATACCGCCTATAGCTTTTCATTGCAACATTTATTTACTGCCTGAAATGGCACATTGTGTAACTTTATATTTTAATAAAGTTACACAATATTTTCAGCATTTATTTCCACCCAGATCCACTTAAGTTTTTCCACAGATCTTACACTGCAAAAATTCTTAAAAACTTTACAGTACCAAGTGTGTTATATAAGATATAAGAACTTAGTTTTAGAGAATAGATCTGGAAACCTTACCAACATCATTTTCACTTGTTCCATTGGCAGATATTTATTTTCTGTATTTATTTTTGCTTAATTCAAGCCAATGCCCTGCACGTGCACGTCTTTGTGGGATTAATTACTTTATGTTTAGTCCACAAACACAAGATATTACCATTCAGTCGTATTGTCTTAACAAGTTTCTGTGTCTAATTCAGGTTTCCATTTATTATTGCCAATGTTTTTTCTATATCTTTTCTAAAAAACAAACCAAAAAAAAATAGTAAAAAAAAAACCAACAACCTCATTTCATCTGCCTGAACAGCCATTATTTTTCATGGGACCCAGAGGGAGCATGTCCTCCTTCATCATTCATAGTATAAGTGATTTTATCTCTCACTTGACCATGACCATCACTTTGGAACAGGGTCACTCTAAATATTTGGCTATGGGACTGATGGATGTTTGAAACGTGTTCCTAGTTTAAACATATTAGTCTTTATAAGTGTCCAATAGAAGAGTCTTAGCTATTTGATTACTTATTACTTGAATAAATTAAGTTACAGTAATCAATTTATTGTATATAATGCATGTATTTGCACCATATACAACATTTAAGTGAAACCCTAGTGGCATAATTTGAGATAAATAATGTAAAACATAACAAAACACTATTGTGACATAAATGAATGACAGTAAGTGCAGTAGGTAACAGTCAAAATACACAGAGACATTGAAGTCATTGTCTTAGACGTGGAGTTCAATAACATCAAACAGTGACTTTTGCCGAGATAAAATTCACATGTGCAAACACGTGCAGTTACATATGAAGGTTTCTTATGGAATACTTCAGCTGCATGACATTTAACTCCACTTTCAGCCCAGGCTGGTACAGTAGCTACACCCTGTTGTCAACAAAAGATAGATAAAACATCCAGTTCATTCATCAGTATGAGTACAAAAGCACTGACATTCAACTGCAATGGCATCTTTCATGATGTTGACATTGGTGGGGACATAATTGGACGAGAGACAGCAACAATAAATTAATAAATAAATAAGAACAAGGGTACAATAATTAAAATAATGTTTCATTTTGTTTTTGTCAACAACTACTAAGATACATTTTAGGAATGTTTTTTATTTCTTAAGCCAGATTTTGTCAGTTTTTTTGGTCATTTGTAACTGCATTATATATTTAATTATAGTTATCGTCACAAGACCCACATTTACGTCTAGTTTAATCTCTTCAACTTCAAAGAACTTTATTTTCCCGTCAGGAACTTCATTTGTGACTGGAGCATATGTTGCACATAAAAGTCATGTACATGGCAAGACAGCACACATAATAATCATAAACAACATACAATACACTCACACATGCCATAAATAATAGATAAAAGATTTCTTTAAAAAGAGTGTAAAAATAAAAGAGCGGATATGTTCTTAAGAAGAGATAAAATGATCAGGATGGCTCAGCCATTCATGAGTCTTATAGATGTTGGCACGAAACTGGACATAGCTCTCTTTGTCTTGAACATGAATGACCTGTATCTGACCTGAGGGGACCAAACTGTACCTTGTTTATGTCATGTGATAAAGATTCCTTAATGCCAATATTTAGTCACTATAAGGCGCACTGTAAATGAATGGTTTATTTTTTTTTAGATTCTTCATATATATATATATATATATATATATATATATATATATATATATATATATATATATATATATAAGGTGTACTGGATTATGAAGCACATTAAGTGAAGACAAAATCATAAGAAAAGCCAAAATTATCAGATAAAAAGTCACAATTCCCAGACACTAAGCACAACCAGAATTAATCCATTAATAAGGTGTACTGTGGTTTTTGGAGGAAATTAAAGTCTTTTAAATGTCACCGTATAGTCTTTAAAATAAAGTAACCTTTTGTTTCCCAAATTCCTAATTTCCTGTTCAAAACTTGGTATGGACATTTTAGAAACAACTAAATATTGGTATGGACACTTCCATAGCGTCCAGACACAATTTTACACCCATGGCATCTTTCCATCATTGTTCATTTCATTTGTAGCTGTATGTTATAGTGTGAGCCTGTCAGGTTATGTAAGAGTCAAACAGGTAAATCGGCATAGGATTCAGTCGACTGCTACACGTGAGGACACCAAAGCAGCATGTGATAAAGCAGAAACCTAAACAGTGTGTTCATGTCAGACAGATGCATCACCTTACATAACATACATCCCATGAAGCATGGGAAAGCTTTTAGACAGAGCAATTACCTGAATTATAGAAAGCGGGCTTGTTGAAGCATTTATCCATCATCATTTGTATCTCACTTTGAAATACTTCAGTGTTGACTTCACTTTTGTTTCTCATTGAACTACTGTGTAAAGTCTCAGATCCTGTATTTCACGGGTCGTATTTCCAAAATGTCTGAGTATTCACTGTTCATCATAAATTTCAGTAACTCGTAAATCTCAATGGTTGTTAATATGTCTGGCAATTTGGCACCTACCACAGTCAGCTCTGCACATGCTGTACAGTATGTCAGTTATCTAAGACACTGTTGCATTTTTTTTTTTTTTAATTTATAAATGCCAATGTTTTTCTTGTGTGAGTTTTAGTTAAATGATACTATTCCAATTGTTTTTATACTTATAAGGATGGAGACAAATGAAGCTCAGAAATCATAATGTAGTAAATGTGGGCCAAATGTAAACAGCTCTTCTTTGCGGTGTTAACAAACAGTCATCAACCAGTAAGTAATGACAAATGTTGCTGTTGTTAAACGAAGTTAACTAAACTATTCCTTGCTTTGTGACATATAAGTTAATTTGCTAACAGTAGGAGGAGAACCTTTGGATGTTTTGAGTAGGGGAAGGCAGGGGCAGGTTTGAATTATTCATATTTATTGTATTTCTGTCAAACGTTTTGTTCTTCTTGGAAAAAAATGTTTAATTGAAGAAAAACACATTTTTGTTATTTTTTTGGCCATATATATATATTACTTTTTTAACATAAAAATATAACCATTAATGGATAATTGTTGGATAATTTTCCCAATGATGGATTCAAACATTCTATTTCAGTGCGTGATATGGGATCGTGAACAGGTTTTCAAGCCATATGGTAAAAAATGTTCCAAAAAAGATCTCCTACCTCGCCTTTAAATATGCTTGTACATACTCCCAACTATTCATTTTGACAACATGTACATAATGCATCATGAATCACAATTTTACATAATATAGTCTTGGACCGTCTCCAAAACAGGCACCTTAAAGAGTCTACAAATGATAGGGCTTATCTTACCTTTATTACTTCAGCGGAAAACAGTAAATCAGTCATTATGCAGGCAATGTAATTCACAAAGCACTGGATCATGTGTATAATGAACTGGGTGCATCTCAGCTCAACATCTGTATTAAGGTGAGGCTGGAAACAAGCCAACTTTCTTTACAAGGAAAATTACGTTTTAATGATCTCTTATCATGCTTTCTATTCAAGTAGAAATCATTTATTTCCTTTATGTTTTCTCCTCCTTTTATTAATTGGCCGACAGTCACACACATTAACTCATAAAGACACAGTCTGACTTTTGTGTCAGTTCTCACTTTAAATGTTCTATATACCTAACTTATCTTAAGTTACCTATCGCCTTTTGAAAAGTATTATCTGTATTTTGCATTTTATCAGTATACATCAGGTATTTTCCCTGATCATATAGATATTCATGAAAACCTCAAGTTAAAATTGAGGGTTTTTCTATCAAAAACAAAGACATGAAAGTGCACACATACACACACACATATACATATATATATACATATATATATATATATATATATATATATATACATATATATAATATATATATATATATATATATACATATATATATATATATACATATATATATACATATATATATATATACATATATATATATATATATATATATATAATATAATATAATATATATATACATATATATATATATATACATATATATATATATATATATATATATATATAATATAATATAATATATATATACATATATATATATATATACATATATATATATATATATATATAATATAATATAATATATATATATATATATATAATATAATATAATATATATATATATATATATATATATATATATATATATATATATATATATATATATATATATATATTATATACATATTATATACATATATATGTATTTTTCCATGGTCACTTGAGGGATGTGAAGAGGTTTTATAAAAAGTATACAGAACATTTTATGACAGTAGCCTTTTTCACCACAGATGCAGCAGGAAATTAACAAGGGAAAATAATAATAATAATAATAATAATAATAATAATAATAATAATAATAAGTTACTATCAGAAAAATATTCCCCGACAGGGGCCGAACAACACCCCGACGCCAAAGGCAGAGGGGTGTTGCTTATTCTACAGGTTATTACAGCTTTTTAGTGCTACCACTCTAACTCTAACTACAACCTAGTGAATATTTACTTTTAAAGTGGCCAAACTACCTGCGGAGTGATATGGCGCCATGAATCTGAAGAGACAAAACTCGTTGCCATGGGCAGCGGGCGTTAACGGAGCAGCGGGCGGTTATCGAAAAAAATCTGCCCGCTGAAGGCTGGGAACGTCAATTCAAAGTGAATGGGAACTGTTGCAACGTTCTAGAGGGCCGTGGAATAAAAACCAAAAATGTACTAGAATTATTGATGAATATGTGAGTGGACTCAGACATGAGTGTTTTATTCTCTCTCCAGATTCGTTCGGATTCAGATAATAAGAATAAACTGTACTACAGCCTAATGGGCCCCGGGGCCAGTGAGCACCCTGTGAACGTGTTTATGGTGGATGAGAATAAGGGTTTAGTGCGAGTCCGTGGAAAACTGGACAGAGAAGAGAGAGAAACATACATTGTGAGTATCTATCGATCTATCTAGCTTCTCTGCACATTCATGCTGACATAACATGACATATATTAGCTTTTTTTTCTTGTAATGAACATACTATTTTTCTCTTTCATTTAAGAGGAAAATTGTCCTATAAAGTTTAAAGATAAATCTTGATAAGACAAGTTTCCATTTGTCCACATTCTTTTAACCAATAAAGACCCAGAGCTACGTCAGTGGGAGTTACAAAAGTAGAGTTTTCCCCTCTCTATTTAACCTTTCTTAAGTGATTTTATTTTTATGATTTATTATGGTATTATCCTGGGCATTTTGCATGATATATATATATATATATATATATATATATATATAAATTTTGATGTCAAGATGTATGTTGCTTGTTGCAACTCATTGCAACGTTGGCATGTAGAGGGTTAATAAAATGTGTTTGTGTTTTCATTCTATTCTGCAGCTGACAGGACTGGCCAAGTATCGTAACGGTACCATTGCTGAAGCCAAGATAGACCTCAGATTTGATGTGGAGGATGACAATGACAACCCTCCTGTGTTTCCTCCTATACCTCCAGCTCAAGTTGTAGAGGGTAGTCCAGGAGGTAAAAGATGTCTTTCACCAGTAATATTAGACTGTCTCCAATAGTTCATATTTGTCAACTCCAGTCCACACTCAGACATAGAGCAGTACCAGACAGTATTACACCTTTACATTATAGGCCAAGCACAGTAACACACGAGGATTTAAAGCAGGGGTCTCAAACTCATTTTCTTCAGGGGCCACATTCATCCTGCTTTGATCTCCAAAGGGCCGGACCAGTAAAATGAAAAGATAATAACCTATAAATAATGACAACCACACATTTTTGTCATTGTTTTACTGCAAAAAAAAAAAAAAAAAAAACAAGACAAAATATTAAATTATGAAAATAGTTTTATAAATTATCCAGACACAAAACAAGTTACATTTCATAAGGAAAATAAGCGCAATCTCCTCAATGTATCATTAGTCTGTGTGTTTTATTATGGATCAGTTCTACAAAGACACTAAACTCTTAGTAACAGAAGCAGAAAATGGTTAATAATATGTCTAATTTTCTTTAGACATTTTAAGTTGTTCACATTTGTTCAGATTATTCAAATTTTATTTTATTTTATCAGATTATTCAAATTTTATTGTTTCAGTTTGTAAATGTAAGTATTTTCATTATTTAATATTATTTTGGCAGTCAAACAATGACAAAAATTTGAAGTTGTCATCATTTATAGGCACAAAAAAAAAAAAAAAAAACTTAAAACCTGAGAAGAAAATATGGAATAATTCAATAGGTTATTATGCTCTTCATCCCACGGGCTGCACTGGAACTGTTGGCGGGCCGCATTTGGCCCCCGGGACGCATGTTTGAGATCCCTGATTTAAAGGATCTAAAGGAGCATATACGCCAATGAAAACAGAAATATGCAGTCCCTTTAAATTCATAACTTTATTTAGAAGACACCTTTCAAAACAGTTTACACAGTGCTTTGACAGTCATGTAGAAGGCAGAACAGCAGAATAAAACATAGAAAACAACACAACACAAAGGACATAGGTACAGCACAGCAAAGTATGACTGAGGTTAAATGAGTCATGGCCTGAGATCAGAAAATTCATGAGTGGTATTCAATGGTAAATAAAATGCTAAAATCGTATCTGGTTTTTCATGTGCCTTGAATCACACACATGTTATAACTCATAATAAATGATAATTATTGTGTGTTTTAACTGCTTCTGTTAACCAATGGCTGATTCATTTGCGAGTAAAACTTAATAATTCGGACTACACGCCTGCCGAACATGTAACGTCACATACTCCACGCATTGTAGTCTCTTACTAAGCCCACATAAAACGTCACTTTTACCTCCCATCATTTGGTCTGCCTATGCCACATCAAATATTTCTTACTAACCACTACCATATGTGAATTTCAGAGCACTGGTAAAACGGAATTTGACAGAATTTAGCTTGACTCCCTTCACTCCCATTCAAATTTCTTGCGAGCTAAGCACCCATGGACGAGCCTCTCCATGCTTATTTCCATCAACAAATACATGTTAAGACACAATCAGAAACAGGACTAAGAACTGTCTTAATTGTACCTATTTCTTTGCACTCAGGCACTCTGGTTAGTGTGGTTACAGCAACCGACATTGACAAACCAAAGACCAAAAACTCAAAGATCTCCTACAGCATCATGAAGCAAGTCCCTGCTGATGGACAAAACCACTTCAGGATAGACCGACACAATGGATCTATCTACGTCAAAGAGGACACCTTAGACCGGGAGGTATACTATGAAATATGCGTATAAATCTGCCACAACTTTGACTAAATCTCTCCTCAGACATTAACTTGTTGGTTTGGTTCATGTCTCATCCACAGCGACAAAGCTCCTACAAGTTGGCAATTAGAGGAGTGGATATGGACGGCTCTCCACAAGGCAACACTGGAACTGGAACAATTGATATCAAAGTCGTGGATATCAACGATAACCAGCCAAAGCTGGATAAAGACGAGGTTGGATTTCAGCTATTGTAGTTGCAGATAACATCTGCATATTTCATTCTGTCGCTGTGAAATGACTTGTGTTCTGTTGGTGTAGTACACAGCTAGTATCAAGGAGAACACAGCTGCTGTGGAGGTCCTGAGGCTCAAAGTACAGGATGTTGACGAGACTAAATCAGACAACTGGCTCGCCGTTTTCGACATCATTTCTGGAAATGAGGACGATATCTTCAACATACAAACTGACCCTAAAACCAACGAAGGTGTCCTGGTGCTGAAAAAGGTAAATGGAACAGCTGCATTCATGTTTGTAATCTGACAAATCAGAAAGGATTGGATTAGATTCTAAAGCAGTGGCCCCCAACCTTTTTTTATAACCGTGGACCGGTCAATCTTTGGCAATTTTACCAGGGACCCGTGGGGGGGGGGGGGGGGGGGGGGGGGCTTGGTCTGTGGTAATCGTCTGTCATTAGAAATCCATATTTCAAGTACAACTCGTAGGAAGTTGCAGGCTCTTCTGTCTCTTCACTGCACCTTTTCCTCTTTTAAAGAAACTTTCCAAAGATTTTTACTAACACGTGGGTTACATTTTTGGCATTCAAGTGACAGAGATGTAACCGAGAGAATCCGGTCATTTTTTTTAAATAAAAAATTGTTTATACTCAAAGAATTAATTATTTTTGTTGTATTCATTATCTATTAAGGGGTTGGGGACCACTGTTCTAAAGGACTAAACATACTTTAAAACTCAGACATTTTGAACATGGACTATTCTAGTTTATTGAAGATGGGTGTAGAAAGAAGTTTCATCGACACTGTAAAAGATGATTTTTGGGGAGCTGGTAAATATAAACTGTGGAAATTTGTGACATTTTAATTAACAATAATAGTTATCAGTGAAATATATCATAACTGGTTAAGTTCTACCTACTTGTAAACAGTAACAATTGCTACTTAAAATAATATAATAAAATCTACCTCATAATATTGTGACATGTTGGAGGAGTAGTGAGGGGGAATTTCCCAGCGTACATTGGGACAAACTATTTGGGACATTTTGATGTGTTTTACAGTGTTCTGAGGTGATAAGAACTATTGTTCTTTATATATAGCAGAGTTATGGTGTGTTTTATCCTTATTTATTTACTTTTTTTTATATTCTTCTAGTCTTGCACCATGACATAAGTGGCTCCATTGTCTCATGACCCTCTGTAGTGGCATAATTACATTGGGGTGATGAAATTTAAATATGCTATTGAACTCTTATTTGTCACATGTTTCTTGGGGTTAATATAGTTGATACTAATACATACTTTAGTATCGACATTAAAAGTGATCTGCTCAACCCTAAATTAAATAGATGAACATGTTCCTACTAACAATTAAGAGTTAAAATTACTCATATTTTAAGTATACTTGGTTGTGGAGACTAATGAGATATGTCAAGCGGATTTGACCTAATTTTCTGTGTTATAACTTTTAAATTTAGTTGCTTTTTACTTAAAAGATGGGGGTAACATCTACTCAACCAAACTGAGTGCAAATCGTTACCTCACTTTTATTGAGTAAATTCTATAGATTTGTTTTTACAGTGTAGATATAAAAACAGTACAGAAATTCCAGTACACACACACACATATATATATATATATATATATATATATATATATATATATATATATACATATATATATATATATATATATACATATATACATATATATATATACATACGTGTGTGTGTGTGTGTGTACTTAACTAAATGTTGGCTTTGGTCACTATAAGATGTTTTTAGTTATCATAATATTGACTTTCCATGGTGTTTTGGCAAGTTATTTATTTACATAATTGTTCATTTATTTGGAAGGGTCTTTGCACATTAATGCACATAGTGTAAATATTCTACAGTTAGGATAACTGCTAAATTGCCAGGCAACAAACAATAAAGCATTTCATATAAACAAAAATTGTCTACAATCAGAAATGTGCCATTCACTTGCACTAAATATGGTATAAAGTATATGGTTTTAAAGTGCAGGGATAAATTATGATGCTACAAATATGAAATTGTAGCATTTACTGTGTATGTGATGCTGCCATCTAATGGTGAAATTTCAGATTACAACCAACTACATGCAAAGGCTTTGATTGCAGCCAACGTTTGGTTTGTTTATTTTTTCCCACTGTGGCATATGTTCAGCAAATATGGCTTGTAATATGTCAAAGCAGTAATTTGATTGTTTATTAATTGCTTATTGTCAAGTTGTGTGTAAGTTACATATGCCCTTCACATGCACTGTGAACGTTCAGAATAATTAAATATATTAAGTTGTGAATACTCAGTTTCAGAAATAGTACTACTAACTCAAATTTATTAAGTTACTGTAACATGTCCTTTTTAAGTACTTCCAACTAACATATTTTTATTAAGGGGAACTATTGTGGAAATAAGTGAACATAAGTTAAAAACATATGAGGTACAACTTAATGGAATCAAGTCATTAAATGCTGAGAATGATATTGTACTGTTATTTCTATTGTTTCAAATAAGGATTATTGGGAAAAAAAATAAATTAACTGATGTAGTAGATGATGAAATACAATTTCAGAGCACTCCAACTAACCACAAATATCTATTACACCAAAAAAACTGTAATAACAAAACAGTCATTTTATTCAGGGGCAGCTGTGGTTCATATGGTAGAGCGGGTCGTTCAAGACTGAAGGGTCAGAGGTTCACGTCCCAGCTCTGTCTGTCCACATGACCAAGTGTCCTTGGACAAAGACACTGAACCCTAACTTAGTCTCCCAGGAGGACTGACAGAACCTTAGAATACTAAGTTAATATGGAATGTATACTTTAATAAGCATCTACATTTTAGGGTCTGGAAACTTGTATTTTTTAAGTTCCATCAACTTAAAATAATTGAGGTAATTGATTGCCTTACATTTTTGGAGTTCTGCTAAGATATTCAGGTTTACAGTGTATTTTGTTGCGAATGTGTCATTGTATTCATTTATTTATAGATGATTTATGACTGTATTAATCATAAATGTCTTTTTCCCCCCCAATTATTTCCTTTTTTCTTTCAGCCTGTTGATTTTGAGGAAAACCCCGATATAAAACTGGGAATTGTAGTGAACAACGTAGCTCCAATGGCAGGGGAAGGTGATGGAGATGGAGGAGGCAACGGTGGAGGAGGAGGTGATGGAGATGGAGGAGGTGACGGTGGAGGAGGAGGTGATGGAGATGGAGGAGGTGAAGGCGGCGGTGGCGGAGGAGGAGGCGGGTGGCGGTGGCGGAGGAGGAGGCGGGTGGCGGTGGCGGAGGAGGAGGCGGCGGTGGAGGAGGCGGCGGCGGAGGAGGAGGCGGCGGTGGAGGAGGCGGCGGCGGAGGAGGAGGCGGCGGCGGCGGCGGAGGAGGAGGCGGTGGCGGAGGAGGTCCAGGTCCAGGCACTGGCCCTATTGGAGGAGGTGGTAAAGGCCCAAGTGTTGGTGCTCCTGGTGCTTCTGGTGCTTCTGGTGCTTCTGGTGCTCCTGGGCCTTCAGTGAAAGGTCCAGGTAAAGGTACTGGTGCCAGTTCTGGTCCTGGACGTAGTCCAAACACGAAGCGTCCAAACAAAAAACGGCCAATTACAGGCAAAGTCTACGGAGTGAATATTGGAGTCATCAATGAACCTGAAGGAGCCATCTTTAAACCTGCAGTGAAGCCCATGTCCGTTTCAGAGGATCCCAAAGACAAACCAAAAAAGGGGGTGATTGGCGTCTATAGAGCCATTGATGAAGACAGTGGAAAACCTGCAGAGAACGTTCAGTAAGAAAAGCTTGCATTGTCTTCATTAGTGTCATAAATCATATGTTTTTACACTACTTTCATCAAGCTAATACATTATCATTTCAGTACATAATGTGATCAGGTTCGCTGCACATTTATGACAAGCAAATATGATGGTTTTTAACACCACTTTAAGACCACTACTGCGGAACAAATACGTACAGTAAAAAAGAAGTTCACTCTAGGTTAATTTCAAAGCATATGGTCTGAAGGTATTTCTGCCTTTAGCATAGCGGTTGAACCCACAGTATTTCTGCCTTTAGCATAGCGGTCCTAATGTCATGTCTTTACCACATACTTTACATTGCGCTTCATATTCACATGTTTTTTTTATAACCAACTGTTGTATTTGGGCTCCTCAAACCCACTTATCACTGAACTGCAGTGGCTGGCTGTACATTTCAACATTAGGCCTTCAGTGACACCCCACATATTAACTTCACCTCAGTATAGACTAGTCAAGCAGCGCTTTTTTTCCAGATGCCATCATGTATGCATTCAGATTAGGAAACATTTTAAAATGAGGATTTAAAAATATTAAACAAATTGCCACCAAAATGACGCTGTGATCTTAAACAAATCTAATAAATTGCCGTTTCATATAAGACACCAACCAGACAATAACAAAAACTACTCTTTGAAAATAAAGTTAAGAGATTGTTTGTCTTTTTGATAATAGCCTATACAACAGCAAATAACTGAAAATATCGCAATGACTAGAATTTTTTTTTTAAATAAAATGCATTTACTCACCAACATAGTTCTCCACAGTATCTGCTTATTTGAAAATAAAGTCGAGCCTCCTTTCTTTTCTCTAGAACACTTCAGTGGCTGTTGTACAGTTTATCTGTGTGTTTCAGGTCCATCAGTCAGTTCATTTCTATGGACATGGAGGCTAATGCTGAAAGATGTTTCTGTCCGGTCACGTTTCTCGGGCATACATTTGAATAGACTTCAACGCTGAAAATGACCGTAACAGACCAGTGTGTAAAGTTGTCCCAAACTCTCACTTAGATTTTTGCCCCGACGAAAATTTTCCTTCGTCCATTATGGGTTAAATTCCGTGTTTAGTTCGTTTAAATTGTCTCCAGTTTCCCGCTTGTCAGGTCCTAGCAAGCGCTAATCCAATCACTGAACACGTACATGTCACGTTTGTCGTAAGACCTTCTAGCTAGCGATCTGATTGGCTATTGTAATCTGACTGTTTCTGTTCATTTACAGTGTAAGTGGTCTGCTATGTCTGTTCTGAAGGTCTAAACCAAATGTAATTTACCTGACAACACAAGCTAGCTGAAATATAATTGGTTAAAAGCTCTACCATAAAAAAAACACCATTGGAAGTCACTCGACTAAGTGGAAATAATATGACATGAAGAATACAGAGAATAGACAATCATTTAGTTTAAATAGTTATGAAAATAAAATAAATTAACTTTTCTGAGCATAAATAAATTAATTCTTGCTGGCCCTGATGACCCACCACTGCTTAACTTTCAGTGTTCTCGTATGCCTGTTCCAAACACTTCTTCTTCGTCTGTTCTACTCAATGTCATAAATGCTGGATAAAAGGACACCCTGCCCCCTACAGTGTGATCCCTGCACTAGTAGACACACAACAGCTCTATAGTAGATCAAACATCAACTTTTTCAGCATCTTGATAACAAACGAAGCTAGCTAAATAAAGAACTAGCACGGAAATCATTAACCGTAGGCTACCCAGATGAAATTTAATACCTCCTATGTGAAATGTAATGCTATACTTAAAAAAAATAGCGAAATATTAAGTCCTTAAAAAACATATATATAACATATATTGTAAATAAGACTTTTTGAGGATCTGCGGAGACCCTGTGTGATATGTTTGTAACTTGTTGTATGTGTTATATTTACACATAGCATCCACAACATTTCACTGTTTTAGGATACCTAAAATGAACAGTCTTTGGAAATTTGACAGCTTCCAGAACATTTACATCCTGTCCATCTTTATATGAAACATGAAGATGGAACACTTTCAGGAAATCTCTTTAAATTTTGTTCAAGTGATACTATTTATCCATTTAGATATTAGTCAAGTGCTGATGTTTTCAATTGGTTGAGATGTATTTAACATTATAAAATGAAGTAACTGAAATACAATTACATTTTACATAGAAGACTTGAAAAGACCAAAATGCAAAACATAGACAATAGACATGACATGCACAATAGAAATGACTCTATAACAGTTTAATGTCACGCTAACATCAATATTATAGGCTGTGGTTTATTTCAAATCTAAAATGCATTCTTGGACATTCCACAGATATGTTAAAGGTTATGATCCCGACAACTGGCTGCTGATTGACCCTGAGACAGCAGAGATTAGACTTCAGAAGGATCCAGACAGAGAATCCCCATATGTGATCAACGGAACTTACTACGCTAAAATAATAAGTCTGACAAATGGTAAATTCTGTTTTTAATCTGTAGAAGTTTTTTCTGGATAAAAAGTTCTGGATGAGAATTCTTAGTTAGTTAGTTTAAAAGTTAGACGATAACACCTTCTTTCAGAGGCGGTCAAAGTACTGAAGTACAAGTACAGCTACTTGTGTAAAAAAAAAAAAAATACTCTGGTAAAAGTCGAAGTACTGATTCAATTACTTTACTGAAGTAAAAACTTACAACTTCTCAATTGTAATCAACTAAAACTGCACTTTTTTGCTTTGGATCAAATAATACTGATCAGAAAGTAAAATAATAATAATAATAATAATGATAATAATAATAATAATAAGAGAAAAAAAACCCTCAGAATTGAGATAAAAAAAAAGTAAATCATGAGATTAAAGTGAAAATTATAAGAAAAAAGTCATAATTATGAGATAAGAAATGGATAACTTTTCTGATTTACAACTTATTTTTCAAACCGTCACATTTGTCTTTTGAAAAAGTAATGAGTCTATTCTGAGAATGTAAAGAGTATAAAGTACAGATATTTCTATAAATGTAAAGAGTATAAAGTACAGATATTTCTATAAATGTAAAGAGTATAAAGTACAGATATTTATACAAAAATGTAGGGAGTAAAAGTAAAATGTTGCCAGAAAACTAAATACTCCAGTAAAGTACAGATACCTAAAAACTGTACTTAAGTAGAGTAAAGGAAGTACTTGTACTTGGTTACTTCCACCTTTGCCCACTTTTATAAATAACTTTGAATAACGTCATTAAATCATCCCTAAAGACCACTGCTAGAAAGATTTAAAACAGTCAAAAACTTGAAGAATGCTGTCATTATTTGTTAAAGGGTCTGGATAGTGACGTACTGTAAAAACATCAGCTGTTTTAACTGCTTTGTGATTCCTCCAGACATGCCATCTAAAACAGCCACAGGAACGATAGCACTAGACGTGGGAGACGTAAATGACAACTGCCCCCAACTGACCAGTACTGTGGAGTACATTTGTGAAGGGACTGCAGCCATTAACATCAGTGGATTCGATGATGATGGAGACCCCAACGGTGCCCCCTTCTCTTTCAGTGTAGTGGCTGAGAAGAGTAGGTGGGAGTGGAAAGTGGAGCCTTTAAATGGTATGGATGCATTAATAACCTTTACAAACTCTGATTAACCCTTTAACCCCTGGTGTGTCAGCTGTGACACATTCTAAATGTATGATTTATTTTAAATATTTATTAAAATGGAATTGTAAATGTAACACTTTCACTCCCAGTGTAGAATAGACTTTTTTTTTTTTTTTAAATACTGACATTTCTCAAATTTCTGACTTTAATTCAGAATTTAAGTCAGAAATCTCTGCCTTATTCAGAATTATGACTTTTTCCTTAGAATAGAACTCAGTATAATAAGGTTTTGTCAGAATTTCAACTATGACTTTTTCTACATATTTTTGCCTTTTTTCCCTCTCAGAATTAATTCCTCCCCTTCAGAATGTATTTTTCCCCTCAGAATTGATTCATTTTTCCAATGAAGATTAACTCCATTAATAAAAGTTAACTGACTTTTTAATTTATTTTTTCAAAATTAAACAACAGAAAGTATCATGTTTTTTTTTTTTTTTGCTTTTAGGTACCCATGCTATTCTTCGGCCCATGCAGCCCCTGTGGCCTGGCTTCTATAAGGTTGTCCTCATCATCCATGACCAGCAGGGCCTCGCTTGCCCAGACCCAGAATCCCTGGAAATTTACGTGTGTTCCTGTGAAAACAACGGGACCTGTGGGCCTGAGGTGGTCCAGGCTAAAGCAGCTTCTCTAAAGGAATCACATTCCAACGTTGGGGGAGCAGTAGTGGCTGCAGTGATCCTTGGTTTTGTTGCAATGCTCAGTGAGTAGGACTTGTTTGCTTCAGTTGTTCGTCCCCCCTAAAAAGGGGAAACAAGGGGTTTTTGGTTCTTTTTGTTTGTTAACACTCTAGCAGCAAAACTCTTGGTTGAATTCATACCAAATTGGGTTTAGAAGTTGTATTGATGCTAAAATAAACTACAATATGTGTGAGGGGTGGGGTTTGTTGAGCTTTGCACCCATTATTATCATTACCTTCAAAAAGGAGGTTATGTTTTACTGTGCGTTTGTTTGTCAGCAAGATAACTCAAAAAGTTATGGACGGATTTTGATGAAAATTTCAGAGATTATTGATAATGCGTCAAGGAAGAAACCATTACATTTTCAGCTATAAAGGTCAGAGATCAAGGTCACAATGAAGGTCAACAGCAAAAACGCATAAATGGTGATATCTCAGAATCCAGACCAGTTAGTATCAGGTGTTTTTTTTTTTGCATTAATTTTATCTGACCTTTAGACATTAGATGAGATAACACTGATTTGAAATTATGTTATTTGCAAAATGTATGACCTTTACAGACTCCCACTGCTTCATGGAGGTCTGTGTTCTCAGAGTGTTCTACTTTAATGATTATATATATATATATATATATATATATATATATATATATATATATATATATATATATATATATATATATATATATATTATTTTTTATTTTATTTTTGTTTTTTCTTTTCTGAAAAAAATTGTGACAATGTGATTAATTCTTGATAGATACAGAGTACCTGGTGTGCAACCCTTGCACCAGGTCAAAAGGTGATTACCAATATGTATAAATAGGAATAAAAGAGGAATCTGTTTGAAAACAACAGTGTCTATTGTTAGATCAAACAAAGGTTGAAGGAATCATGTACAAATTATATGGTTTTTCAAATGAACTGACCAGGTACACTTTCATGTTGCTTCACTTTATTTGTTTTTTTGACTTGTGAATTGGTTTTTATTATGTTAATATTTATATAACATTGGTAAGATTTTGAAGTGAGTTTTTCTCTCTGTGTTTCAGTCGCCGGTCTCTTACTGGCCAGTTGCAGATGTGGATCAGTGATTGGACAATTTTCTGACATTCCTTATGAGGTTCAAAATCACCTAATGGTGTATCATACAGAGGGCCTAGGGGAGGACAAGGTAAAACAGTCTGTCACACTTTGATATCTTGGCATTAGCCGAGTGCAGTATACAGTTGGATTTGAAAACCATTAAAGATTTAGCTTTTTGTCCTCAGATGTTATGTCTAAAAATGCATGGAATTTGAACCATATTTAAACACATTTGTGACCCACCACCACGAAACCAGGCATAAGTGTCTGGAAATCAAAACTGAGTTATCTGTGTAGATTGGTAGAGTGGAAACTAAGGTTTAAGATGGTGAAAAAATTATGTTTCTATCATAAGTAGAACCAAAGTTATGGTCATTTTAATATCCACAGTTGGACCTATTGTGCAATTTGCATATTTTTAGATATTGTCCGTTAAAGTTTTGGATTGTTTTGGGGTAGGAAGTCTTTAGCAAAGTATAATAATTCGTATCTGATTGACAAAAAATATTCACAGATGTTAAAGGACACTCTGATGGACATGTCACAGAAGTTTTATATATTTTAATAATAGGACAGAATTGCAACGTATTATAATCATTTGGCTTACGACATTGGACAAGAGCATTCATTATAAGCTTTTACCTCGTACCGAACACTTGGATGTTTACGCACGGAACGGAGTTCGGTTTGTTCGGCGAAAAGAAGTGGAAGTCGTCTTTGTCTTTGCTCAGCAATCCTTAAACTTTTGTCACCGCTTAAATAATTGACTCAATAACCACCTTTATTGACTCGATTTCAATGTAATGACCACAGGAAGTGAACATAGAGGTGTTACGGTACCGGTTTTTGATAAGGTGTAAACACAAATAACAAATAACCTTCCAGCCTAAATTTGGCTGTAGCTCTGAACGGCTCAGCGCGACTTATGCCTGGTTTCGTGGTGGCGGGTCACATTTAAACTTGGAAACCGCAAATATAAACAGATGATCCTCAAACACATTTTATAAAAGTCAAGGTAATTCTTAAAAAGCCAGCATGATAGAATATGCACACACACACTACACACACACACACACACACAATGTATTATCATTAAATTATTCCTAGTGTATTAAGAAAAGCATGTTACATTCATATGACTTAAACAATAAAAAGTGTCTACACAAGCCACAGGACAAACCCAAGGGTAGGAAGTTTGATCACATATCTCAGCTAGTTTGGGAACAGCTCACAGTAGATCAGGTTTCACAAAACTTTGTAAAACAAGTTTTAAGCAACCTATGGAAGATTTACAGTTCAGTATGCACGTCATGTGTGAAGTGAACAGCAGCAGAATGTAGAAGCAGCAGTAAAAACTCAAGAAAAGTGAATAAAAAGATAACGCATTTGTTTTAACTCTCACAAACGGTGTTGCCAGATTGGGTGGTTTGGATTACATCTGGTGGGGAAAAAAATTATTGAGCACGTATATAAAAATTGGGCTGATTTTGCCAACGTCTTTTTTAATATTGCAAAAACAAACTGTTATTTCATGGTTTAAAAACGGTACAAATACAAAATTCAGTGTCCTTCACTCATTGATATTACGATCATTCAATTGAAAAAATATTTCATTGTAGTGAGTTATTCAGTTGCTATAACAAAGTGAAAACTAGTGTAATGCCCCAACGCAGAAGGACATGGAAAATGCTCGGCCGTTTTGGGCAGGTGGGGGAATGGGCACGTCGAGGAACGTTGCCATCGCAACCAAGTTCCGTTCGCCCACTTTAAGAGTTCGTGAAAAGGGCTTTGGTCTAGATGTCCATAGTAATCTGTTTAGGTGTAAATAGCAGGTGGATGATGTTACTACTGCTGTGTTAACTTAGTCCTGGCACTGGGATACACAGGGTGCACTTAAAAATTTGATTGTTTTATCACACTCTTTTTGGTTGTGATTTTCTATCTGTACCAATCTAGATATTTCTGCAATGTCATGTAAGGCCACAAGAGGGTGGCACCTCCTCTGTTGTATGGTGTACATGTAGATTCACATCTTGTTCTCCCCTGTCACCCAGACTTCCATTCTCTTAATTCTGATAAGTGGTGACAGCGGTTTTACTTTTTCCTTTATTACAATTCAGAAGTTGTACTTTTTTACTTAAGTAGCTGAGTTGAATCAGAGCTTCTACTTTTACCAGAGTATTTTTTCACACAAGCAGCTCTACTTCTACTTAAGTACAGAATGTGAGTACTTTGACCACCTCTGCTTGACAAAACAGTACTGGCCAATTATATCAGTATGCTTTTAGTGTATTTCTCAGTGAATGCTGGCAATTATCAGCATTACAGTTTGACAGCTACAATCTTAGAAGATTAGACCTTAAATGATGAAAATAAATCTACCACTTGCAATAATTCTCTTCTGAACACTTCTTTCTGGGAATTGCCTAAAGCGGCTTCATGTTATGTACAAAGAGCATGTCAAAAAGACTGAAGGAAAATGAGATGTGCCAAAGGTGATAAAACCTGTTCAACCATTCATTTTTCTCAATCCAGTGCAGCACAGTTTAGCCTTGTTAAATAGTGTTGTCTGTAGATGTACAAGTTTTCGTTTAAAAAAAAAAATAAATAAAAAAAAAATAAAAACAACCTGTAGAGCAAGCCGCTCAAGCATTACTGGCTCTGGAACCCATCATACATCATCATACAGACCAAAAGAGAAATAAACATTAATATTTTTCTGATGGCAATTTTTTATTTTTTTTTGCCATTGATGAAGAAAATGACCTTTTCTCAGTGCATTTAATGTAACATCCTTACCAAATTCTAAAATAATATACATTTACAAATATGTTTTACATTTTAGGTAAAACTAAATCTTAAAATCATGTTGGACCAAGATTAATAGTCCTCGAGGGTTTTGTTTCATTGTCCTTTCCATCCATCCAGCTAAGCTATATTATTAACATGATAAAAAAAAAACTGCTAAAGTGTTAAAATGACAGTCTCTCTTGTTGTTATTTTAGGAGGTTCCTCTGCTCAGCTCTCCCATCCTCATGTCATATGCTGTGATGCCTACTGCACAGGCGAATATGAACACTTATGAGACATTCATGGGCACTTCATACGACACGTACCATTCCTCTGTCAGACGCAACTGTGGATTCAAGGAAAGCAATTATGACTTGAGGGTGAGAGAGGAACAAGAACTACATTATGAAAGATTTGATGGTTTAGCCTTGCCGGACTTTTTTCTGCATGAGTACTACTCACAGGTGAGAACCCTGACACTGGTCAAATGTTTGCTGCATATCCATAACTTAAAGGAAAAAATATTATTTAAATGAATGCGAGTTATCAGAGATCCAATGTTATGATAAAATGTGCTAGATATAACTAAAGACTTTTTATGAGAAGAGTTGGCTGTGACAAAAATAACAGGTCTTAAATTGATTTGCAGAGCGCATGGTACAAAGCAGAGGAGGAGGCTGCTAACGACGGAATGTTGGAGTACACATATGAAGGCCAAGGCTCACCTGCAGGGTCAGTGGGCTGTTGCAGCACCCTGCAGTCTCAAGACGACCTGCAGTTCCTCAATGACCTTGAACCAAAATTTAAAACTCTGGCTGACATCTGTTCTCCTCCGAGACCTCCAGCACCTCCAACGACTAAAAGAATCATCATCTCAGAGGTAAATAAAATGAAGCAGATTCCTGGACCCCCAGTGGAAATGAAACCAACCACTATCCAGAACCAGCGCCAAAGCACAGTCCATCACCAGAGTGTTAGCATGACAAAAACAACCACCACTGCTACAGTGAGTGACGACAGAGCAGGAACCAACAGAAGGAGTCCTACAACCACAAGCAAACCCAGTGCTACAGTGGTAGATGGACCAGCCACAAACAAAACCAGCAAAAAAGTCTGTAATGGAACAGCCACCAGCAGAACACAGGACAAGGTTGCTCACACCAGCAGTAGTTTAGTTCGATCACCTCCCACCAGCCCTGTGCCCACAGCTGTCATGCCCTCTCTTGGCCAACCACTTCTCTTACAACAACAGCCTTCCTACTACATCACCACCCCTATGATGCAGCCTATGCACTACATGGTCCAACCACAGGTCCAGAACACTATGCTCCTCGCTGAGGCACCCGCTTCCAACCTGCCGGCCATGGTACTGGTTGACGGAGGCTTCGGACACACCGACCACATCCTTCAAATGCCAAACACCTCAGGGAGTTTAGGTGGAAGAAGGTTTGGAAGTGTGCCAAACATCAACCAACCATTAGAGTTGTGGCCACAGAGTGACAACCAAGGCCTGGTGATAGGTGTCAGGGAGCCGTTTCCTGACCCCTATTACCACACCGATCACATTCTGCAAATTGAAAACACTGTAGGGAGTTTAGGTACGACAAGGATTGGCAGTCCTCAAAACATTACTCTACCGTTAGAGGTCTGGCCAAGCTCTGAGAACCCAAGAGTGGTGGTAGGTGTCAGGGAACGGATCATGTCAGACAGCGGGGTAACCACTGGGGAGTATCAGGCTAATCCAACAATACTACCAAATGGGCAAAACATAGCAGTCATTAGCATGGCAACTACAGCACCTGAGGGAGGGGTTGTATTTACAGAGAAAGGAAAGATAAAGAAAAGTGTAAGCCGGACCAAGTCAGAGGGTGGTGTAAGCACCGAACTGACACAGGCCAATACAACAAGACTGGCAAATGGTAAAAACACCCATGTGTTAGCTAATGGAACCCCAGATGTTTTTACAAGTAAAGTGGGGAGCAAAAAAACTACGTTGACAACAGCAAATAAATACAAGTTCCATTTCTAAGACTTCAATCTGAAATGACAATACAAGTTTGCATAAAAACCACCAAAATAATTTATTCTTTCTAAAAGTGATGTATTTTTATAGAGCTTTAGGAGAGGCGAAGAGCATTGGAGTATTTCCCAATGTCAGTATTTATACATGGTAAAAAAAAAAAAAATACAAGCAAAGCAAAATGTCTCTAAAATCATCTGAATGTGTTCAATGTGTCTGGAGCAAGAACAAGCACATTAAAGTAACTACATTATCTGAGCAGTACATGTCTGTAAAGGAGCCATTTAGTTCAAAGTTTAGTAGTAAGTTCAGGTAAGAGATTATTTAAGGGTAACCCGACTCACGTTATCTGGCTGCCTTTCGCCAGACTACACACTAGTCTCACGCAACCATCTGAGTATCGTAAAATTCAGGCTTTCTGAAAAACAATAGGAGCCAATCAGTGTCGCCAGTGTTCCCATGACTAGGCGTTGTTGTGGCTGATATCTCCGTGGTCTGTTGGGCATGGGGTTCCTCTTCATTTCAGACATATGCACACATACACAGTCAACAATAAACAAGTCAGCTTTTTAAAATGGGGATTAGGAGAAAAATATCAAAAAGAAGTGTTTTGGCTATGTACAATTTAACACTAACTGAAAACTGTTTTTGTTTTTTGCAAGCCTCCGCAGCCAAAAAATGTGTCTAAATAAATCTACAGGGTATATTAACACAAATGTGGTACAAGGAGTGACTATAAACTCTGAAGATGAAGTGTCTAATGTATTGAGTAACACATTTTATGAGCAGTGCCAAAGTTAATATCTCACACAGATGCCATGTATATCACACTAGGTGTCAGCAGAGTGGCGTCCTCCCTTCAGTTTAATTTAACTCTTTTAATAAACTCTTATAATCACCAGGTCTCACGCCGTGTTACAACTCATACTCTTAACTCTTATATAACAACAGACATGTTAATTCTTAGAACAACTTTTTTTTTTTTTTTTTTTTTACATTTTTAAGTGCTCCCAAGCTTTTATTTCCTTAGATATGTCCATGCTTTTAGAGTTCTATATATTTTATATTTAGTTTATGTCACTCTAGTGCTCTGAACGCACATTTATGCATGGTCTATGAAAGAGTCATACTCTTAGGTGCAGTGTGGACATTCTGTATGATATAGATTTATCGGTAACACATTATAATACCTACACACATTCCACTATGTATTAACTATTTGTTACCCATGTGTATATGGTGTGTTCATGATGTATTAACCATTTCTTACCTATTTGTTAATGCATATTAATGTACTGTTTATACACAATTTATCATAAAGCATTTGTTCACACAGCTACAAATAGTTTGTTCATAGAAAAGAAGAAATTCTTTGTTTATGATAAATTGTGTATGAATAAACCATTAAAAATAGGTAATAAATGGTTAATACATAATGAACAAATATTAACAAATGGGTAATCAATGGTTAATACAGTACAGTGAATTATGTGTTGGCACCGATTTATTATATAAACACACAACATTTTATTTGTGTTTTAAGGGGCTTGGATTTGTGTAGTTTGTTAGAAGCTAAACATTTGAAACAAAACTTGCACTGCATTAATTGACTATACGGGTAAAATTTGGCTAAGTTGTAAGTGTTTTATAAAATATTTTGTTGCTTTAAGTTTATTTAGCACATTTTAACGCACATTTTCATTTGGTGGAGGTGGACATGTACTATTGATCAATGCTTTTGCAAAATTTTACTCTATATGTCACTTCAGATAATGGTAACAGTACAGAGATGGCAGTTTCCTTCGATAAGAATGACTTTAACCTTTACATCCACTATTTTCATAAACCCTGAATCTAACTCTGCTCATAAAGTAAATTGTTGCTGAGGGTTAGGCTTAGCATTAATCACAGAAAAAGGCCAAAAAGTATGTATTAGATTCCATTTGTGAGGGAACATGTTGTAATTTCTGTATTTAATGTGTGGCTAAAACACTTCCAAGTTCATATGTAGTATTTTGTGTACTGTGGTGTGGATGGGGGAGGGGTTTTGTTAGGTGTGATCATGTCATTATGTTTGTAGTTTTATGAGACTTTATATTTCCCGCTGCACCTATACCTATCTAGTGACTACAAATTTATGTTGTAGGTAAATCTGGATTAAAGTGTCTCTTCCTATGACATTCATGTTTGTATGCATGGTCACTAACTAAATTAAAATATTCTAAGCTAAACTGGGTTGCACTATATTTTAAAGAAGACTTTTAAGACATAAGTGGCATCTATTATTTACTGACTACAACCCGATGCATGTCAGAGGCTACAGTCATGGGGCTTTATTTCATGTATGTTAATGTCTTCAGGTGAAACATTATTCACAAGGTCAAAAGGACAATTGTTGGGAATGAACAAAAATGACAAATAAAGAAAATGTTTTCCCTCCTAGACAGAATAAATGGGGACAAAAGGCATTGTTTAATATTTGGACTCCATACATTTACCTACCAAATTAGGTCAAATGGCTAAAGATGTTCATCCTACACAGTAAATATCTCTGTGTTGAGCCAAAATCTCAACAGCAAGAGTTGAAGTTACACTCTACAAAGTTATTTTAACTCCAAAGGTGTGAAATATGAAAAATGGCAGTTGAGTTTGATAGACATATGTGACCCTTAAGCATAAAACCAGTGGTTCTGTCTCACAGCAGTATTTCTAGCAAATATTTTACATGGGTCAAAAGTATTGAATTTGAAATTTATGCATAAAATCCAAGTAAAATGTCTCCTGAACACTTCTAAATAAGTGTTTTTTTGAAATTCTTCCCGTAAGTGCTTCAAATCATGCCTTTTAGGAAGAAGAACAACCGACTGACAATAATTACACAGTAAAAACACGGCTTTACTTTTCGCTGGCGTTAGGTATTTCCACATCATGTTTGGTACCATTAGACGACCCCTAAATAGAAATCTACATAATTATATATTTGAACCAATGGGAGGCCTCAGAACAATGCCTTCTCGAGTAAACAAAATGGCTTTTTGCTAGGGCAATATTGAAAATACGATTGGATTTGTATAATCTATACATCATTGGAAAGAATTTTTAATAAGCTTTCAGATAAATATAAAATCTTAAGAAATTTGACCCAAGTGACTTGTTTTGTGCTGGAGTGTCACATATTACCTTTAAATCATTTCAAGTGGGATCTCAAAATGGTTGGATGGGGGGTTTTTTTTCAACCCTATCCATTCCGCAAGTGACTATTATATTTGTTTATTGTTGTATTAGAGCATTTAATGCATTGCTTGTTATCAGGTCTTGAAGGGGATTTTAACCAATAGATTAAAAATGCTCCAGGAAAACATCTTGCACCCTGTCTTTAAGCCATACTCCTGTATCCATGCTTCACACCAACAGGTTTGGAGAATCTCAACCACATGTAGCCTATTAAGAATGATTAACTTGCCAAAAGAGTGAATGATAGTGATCCAACTCACTGACTAGTAACAGTAAAACACTTTCATCCCTAATAAAATACAACACACCTCATGTTTTTGTAATTACAAATGGCTTATGAGGCTATTTTAGATCAACAGTAGACCACACCACACCAGTGCAATTAAGACTAAAACACTAAACACTATAATACAAGGTCAAAGGTCAATGAATTTTGGGAAATTCTTGAAAGAACACAGGATTTCAATCACGGTTTCAATGTATTGTACAGAATGAAAATATGTAAACATACTGTAATGATTTGCTTATTGTCAGTAATGCACATAACAGAATAAACCTACTGTTATCTGACAAGCTATTTTGTTTTGTGTATGTCTTATTCTTTTTTTGTTTCCTTTCTTGTTCCAAATGCCATGATTTTGTGATAACATAAAAACAATGTCCCTTAATCCCTTAAAACACATTAATATTAATACTTGTAAATATTTATATTTTTTCTCTACATTTCAGTTTTTGGAGTGTTTTTGTAGATATACAGCAGCAGCCAAAATTATCAGAACACTTGATAAATCTAAAAAATATGGATATTTCTTGGCTTCAAAACTTGATTTCATTAAATAAAGTTGATGAAACGTGGTAGGACTTGATTCTGTAAGAAACATGACTGCGACATTGGCAGTTAAAAAAAAAAATAAAATAAAATAAAATCGAGCATGTTTTTTGTAAGGAAAATGACCTAAATGTCCTCATGAAAGTCTAGTCTACCGTTTACCGAGCATGATGATTTTGTAAATATTTAATTCATTTTATGGATATTTTAACCCATATAGACACAGGGTGACTTTTGTGGTAACACCTAATTTTTTTTTCTTTCTATGTAACCTTTCCTAAGTTATTTACTGCCATCTATTACAATATCCACTATATTTAGCTTTTTTTTTCTCTCTCGTGAAAATCATGCGTTTTCCTTTCTTCCCAGCCACTGCTCTTCAAAACAATCGAGTGATCTAATTTGTTTAATACCTGTTGATTCATTAATCATATCGATCCATGTAAATAATTGGTGTAAAATGCAGTTTAATATCTTTTCATAGTCATCAGATATGACCTACTTGCATACACCGCAGAAACAGGGGGGCCAGGGGGGCCAGGGGGGCCAGGGGGGCCAGGGGGGGATGGCCTCGGTAACTTTTGTGTTCTGACTTGATTAAAAGCTGTAGTTAAAAAAAAATGTGTTTGTGTTTTTTAGAGCAAAGTCCTCACACACTTTCACTGCTGCCGATAAAAAAAAAAAAAACTGTCACATGGTGCATTTTGATTTGAATTTGTGAACCTATCATATTAATTGTTTATCATGACATCATCAGTTAGTGTCCTCAGCTAAGGCTGTCAGCACCTGATGGTTCTACAGAAATGATGAGACAAAAATCCCTAGATGATTTTTTTTTTCAAATAAAGAGAAAACAGAATGTTCATCAAACTCTGTTCAAAAACCTCTGTTATTTTGTTAATCAAACCTTTGCTTGTGCAGCAGTGGCTCTCTGGAGCTTGTGATGAAGCAGCCATGTATGAGAAACCTTTATTAATATGGACTCATCTGAAATCTCCACATGCTTCAGTCTGTTCCACTCTAGGAGGTCTTTTGCCACAGGTGTCAAACTCCAGTCCTTGAGGGCCGGTGTCCTGCATGTTTTAGATATTTCCCTCTTCCATGTGATTCAGTTTAACCCTTTAACTCCTGAGAACTAACAAAATAATTGGTAACATGAGCAAAGTAAAACACAAATGGCAGAAAATCAAAGAAAAATGCTACAATAAAAAAAAAAACCAAAATGTAGAAAAATAAACAAAATGAGCAACAAAAACTAATAAATATTTACAAAATGACAAATAATGTGGAAAATTTTGAAAAAAAAAATTACTCAAGAAGAAAACTACTATTGAAATGTGGTCCCAGCAATTTAAATTTTGCCTTTAAAAAATGTTTAAATAAAATAAATAAAAAAAAACCTTTTTGGCACCTTGTCCATGCACAAAACTAAAAGGAAAATGGCTGAATTTTTCTTAATATTTAAACTAAATCATCCATTCAGAACACATCAGCACTGACACTTAAAGAGTTAATAATCAGCTCCTCATCAGACTGATAATGATGCAATGGCCTCCAGGTGTAATGGAAGAGGGAAACATCTAAAACATGCAGGACACTGGCCCTCGAGGACCACAGTTTGACACCCCTGCATTAGACTGAAGGAGCTGAAAGCAGTGGCTGGCTGTGCATTTTAACATTAGGCCTTCACTGATGCCACATATATTAACTTCACCTCAGTATAGACTAGTCAAGCAGCACTGTTTTTCGGGGACCATCAATTATACATTCACACTTAAGATTAGGAAACTAATTACAGATATTGTCAAAAATAAAAAGGTGATTTTAAAAATACTAAACAAAATGCCACCAACATGTGTGTGACCTTAAACAAGTCTGTCTAATAAATAAAGTCTGTCTAATAAATCGCACATATGTCGCCATTTGAAAATAAAGTTAAAAGATCGCTTGCATTTTTGATAATAGCCTATACAACAGCAAATAACTGAAAATATCGCAATGACTAGAATTTTTTTTAAAAATAAAACGCATTTACTCACCAACATAGTTCTCCACAGTATCTGCTTATTTGAAAATAAAGTCGAGCCTCCTTTCTTTTCTCTAGAACACTTCAGTGGCTGTTAAACAGTTTATCTGTGTGTTTCAGGTCCATCAGTCAGTTCCTTTTCTATGGACATGGAGGCTAATGCTGAAAGATGTTTCTGTACGGTCGCGTTTCTCGGGCATACATTTGAATAGACTTTAAAGCTGAAAATGACCGTAACAGACCAGTGTGTAAAGTTGTCTCAAACTCTCACTCAGATTTTTGCCCCGACGAAAATTTTCCTTCGTCCATTATGGGTTAATAATACAGCAAGCTCTTGAAATTCCGTGTTTAGTTCGTTTAAATATTCTCCAGTTTCCCGCTTGTCAGGTCCTAGCAAGCGCTAATCCAATCACTGAACACGTACATGTCACGTTTATCGTAAGACCTTCTAGCTAGCGATCTGATTGGCTATTGCAATCTGACTGTTTCCGTTCATTTACAGTCTAAGTGGTCTGTTATGTCTGTTCTGAAGGTCTAAACCAAATGTAATTTACCTGACAACACAAGCTAGCTGAAATATAATTGGTTAAAAACTCTACCATAAAAAACACCATTGGAAGTCACTTGACTAAGTGGAAATAATATGACATGAAGAATACAGAGAATAGGCAATCATTCTGTTTAAATATTTATGAAAATAAAATAATATAAATGTACTTTTCTGGGCATATTTAGGTCAGCAGATGAAGCCTTGCTGGCCCTGACAGCCCACCACTGGCTGAAAGTAAAATATAGACTGTGAGAAACTTAAAACTGACTAATATATACAGGTGCCCTCAAAATTATTCATACCCCTGCCATTTTTGTGACTTTTTGGTTTTGTGTTAAAAAAAAAAAAAAAAAAAAAAAAAAGGAGTCTTATCCAGTTTCTTTCTGACCTGTATGTGAAACACAAGTGAAGGAAAAACAACACCTGATATTTGGGGAAAAACTTTATTTCAGGAGTATTTAATTAGTGGATTTCCAAACAAACACCATGTTCAAAATGGACTTTGAACCACTACTGCACTACCGTGGTGGTCCTACATGGGGTTAGTGTTCTTCTGGAACATCCAATCAAAACCAATGTAGAGTTTGTCTGCATTTTCACATCATCATCCAGGACATTGATATATATATATATATATATATATATATATATATATATATATATATATATATATATATATATATATATATATATATATATATATATATATATATATATACATATATATATATATATATTATGTTAAATTTATGATGCTTTGTAACTTCATAAGTCAAAATGCATCTTACAACGTAAAGTCCTCTCAGGGGTGCGGCCTGGCATGTGTGTTCTTGTAACAGCGTCAGAACTGGATCCTTAAAGAGGATGTGGTGAGGTCCACCAGTTTTGTCCAAATGTACTTTTCGTACTGTAGCGGCCATGATGGCTGACCGAAATTCACATTGCAAATCTGGTAACAGTGCAGATTAGGTAGCCACAGCCCGTCCAATTTATACTCATTAGTGCCGAAAAGCCATTAACTATTGATCAAAACAACACTATATACAGGATATTGTACAAAAATATTATTAAGCCAAAACTATATATATCAATAATGGAACAATAACTACCTAATAAAATACATTTGGAATGATCACAAAACTGGCTTCTAATTGTACAATTAGAATTGTACAACTGCCATAAACAGGAACAGTAAGACCAAATCATTTTTCTTTTCCAGGTTGTAAACATGTTTATTTCAATCGAGTATCATTAGGATCAACTTTTGTTACCAAGCATCAGCAGGTTTCGTTGCTTCTGTGATGACTTGTTTTTTTAACCACAGACAATGTTACTCACCTAATTATTTCTCCAGAAGTGACATTTATTCCCAGAACAATGATTCATTTCTTTTAATTTACTAACTGTTTCAGATGCCAAGTCCTCAGCATCACCATCACTATGAGTATGTGATATGGCTAAAAAATCACATCATGAATCATCATTTGGATTTCATCATTACATTGATCTTTGAGACTACCGGTAATTTGCATATCTTCTCCTAGGTAAAAAAAACAGTCACTGCTTCCACTCCTCTTTCCACTGTTCTACTTGTAATAAAGTTGTTTGTTTTTGTTTAATGCTACCTGGTTGGTCTTCTAGCAGTTTGACTCTCAGCGTACTGTTTGGGCATTCAGGTTGGCCAGGGGGCTAATAACAGCCTGAACATGTACACACTATCTATCTATCTATCTATCTATCTATCTATCTATCTATCTATCTATCTATCTATCTATCTATCTATCTATCTATCTATCTATCTATCTATCTATCTATCTATCTATCTATCTATCTATCTATCTATCTATATATATATATATATATATATATATATATATATATATATATATATATATATATGGAATTAACATGTTTATTCAACACCTTCAACGGTTTCAACAAAACAATTTGAAACAAAACAACTGTAAAACAACCATTTTTATCAGATAATCCACGTTAATAGGTACATTCATTTTGACAGCCCTACTAATTTCCCAAATGAGCACATATTTTTGAATGGAGAGAATCCATGCAAATGTGAGTGGGCAACAAAACAAGAAGATATACTATATAATGTACTCTAAAGATAAAACCTGTTATGAATTCCATCTGCAGACTTTAAAACAACTGGAAGAGACATAAATATAAATGTGTTTGAAGAATGTGACTATTCATGGCTTCAGGCTTGTCTCTCAGTCTGTGATGGAGTCTGTCCTCTAGAACACCTGGAGAATTTACACCTTTGACCCCATGAAGGATGCTCCCACAGGACTGCAAATCTTCCTTTCAAATGTTTCTAAGAGAAAACCTCCATTACCAAAAAGCTTTTACACCACCAGGTGTTTTTCAAATATGTGTTATAAGTATTCATACACATTAAAAAGTACTAAATAAGGCTCTTCTAAATGCTTATAAACAATAATATGTAGTTATAGACATTAGTAAGCACTTAATAAGCTTCTTATTTATTATTATTATTATTATTATTATTATTATTATTATTATTATTATTATTATTATTATTATTATTATTATTATTATTATTATTATTATTATTATTATTATTATTATTATTATTGTTGTTATTTTTTTTATTATTTTTTTTTTTAATTTTTAGACATTTTCCCATTATTTAATGCTTTTGTTTGCATCTGGAATAGACACAGACAGCTTGAGCTTTTCTGCAGATTCATAATAGATTGGATTTCTATAGCACTTTTTTGGCCACTGAAAGCACTTCACATTATTGACCCATTATTCATTCACTCTCACATGCACTGTCTGATGGTGGTAAATTACATACATCGCCACAGTTGTCCTGGAGCAGACTGACAGAATGGTGGCAGCCATTTTGTGCCTACAGACCACCATTGAAAATTCATACACCACTGGAGGTAAGGAGGGTGAAGTGTCTTACCGAGGACACACCAGACTGACTATAGGACATTGCGGGATTTAAACCGCCAACCTTTCACTGTACAACCCGCTCTCTCAACTGAGCCATGGCTACCCCTATTCTTCTTATAATAAGTCCACTGGAAGAAACAGCTTTATTATTTAAAGCAGACTTGGAGATGATAATTGTAATGGTCATAATGACAACTATTACACTGGTATACAATTATAACTATTCATTAAACACTCACTGTTTGGACAAACACTTTCACCGGTGCTTTCCTTTCACTTACATGTCCTTACATGTCTGCTTTCGTTTACAAGTGATGACACATTCTAATGATGAGTGGAAACTGACTGGTTCATTGGAAACCAGTTCAACCTGTATTTTATGAATATGTAATAAAACTACAGCTGAGCTCAGTTCAGCAGGGTAGTGAGTCACAACAAAACCACAACAAGTTTTGTTCAGATGCAAATGAGAAGGTGTGATCAGAGAAGTTTCCCTGAGGGACTGACATGCCTTAATCAAACCAATATTTAAGTCTATTTATTTTTATGTACAATGATTCACTTTGACTGGAATCCCAGATCACAGTGTTCTTCTGTGTTTATATCTGGGTTACTGTTGAAGGTGTGGACTCTTGAATGACATTTTGGCTCTAGCAGTTAACAGTTTGCTTTAATTGGAAAACATATTTTTTTGGGAAAGATGTTGAAAAGAAAATATGAAGAGTTTGGTTCCAAAATGCTATATATGCAATTTTACGGTTTTGGGGGAAAAGAAAAAAAAATTATATATTTTTTGTTTGGGTTAATGTGATGAATGCACTTCAATGATATCCTGTTTTAAACTTTATTAACCAACGTATTAAACATAAAAAAGTATGACATTTCAAATTGTGAAATAACTGAGATTTGTAGTGAACCTAATAAAAGGGTTTAGCTTGCCAAAGCACTACATATCCAAACCTGTTTATAATAGACACTGTTTATAATGTTTTATTTAATTTGTTTTTAATTTTATGATAGGTGTGTGCGAAACCGATTTATATAAATCCTATAGTCTACACTGAAAAAAGTAAAACATTGAATCAACTTAAAATTTCTTCAATAGGTCACACATAACAACATCTAGTTAAGTGAATCAAATTAAATTAAAATAAGCCTAACCCTATGCAATTTCATTTGGTCCACTCAACTAGATGTTTTTATGTGTGACCATAAAAAATCTAAATTATGAGACAAAAACTCAAAATATGAGATAAAAAGTCAAAATCATCAGATAAAATGTCAAAGTCATGAGATAAAAAGTCCAAATTTGAGAAGATTTTTAAAGTTGATTCAACGTTTTACTTTTTTCAGTGTACAATTAACTAACAGGTACCTGTTATGACACCTTTCCACTAGTGTTTGTTTCTGTGATCCACTGGTTTATAAAATAAATGCTAAACGGTCTGCACCACCTTCATAGTGCTCAAAGCACTTTACATTAGCTTCATATTCACCCATTCACACACACACACTCATATACCAGTAGGTTTCTAAGGTCTAAGGTCAGTCCTACTGGGGGCCTAATTCAGGGTTCAGTGTCTTACCCAAGGACACTTCGACGTGTGCACAGCCAGAGGTGGGACGCCAACCGCCAACCTCTCAGTCATTGGGTGACCCACTGTCCCAACTGAGCCACAGCCGCCCTTACAGATACATACACATAATACAGATGCAGACATTGACAGTAAATAAATCTGTACATTAATGCACATGATGACAGCCCATAATACTCCACAATGGTCAGTCCAGCAGATTCAGTCCTTAGTGGCCTCACATCACCATGACGACCAGGTGCAGGAAGGTCTACTATCCTGTGATGGAAACACTATCTAAACCAAGCCGAGTTGAGCTGAACCAGTACAAGTGGAAACATGGCATTAATGAAACTCCATTATTCATTATTTACACTGAAATCTGCCATAACATGAACAAAATGTCCAAGCCAGTTCCTCTTCCATGGGTGTGGTGATGTTGGAATACGTCACACCATTTGCTGTGTCTGGTTGGTTGAATGGAAATACTGAATCAGTTTCCAAGGAGTAAAAGAGTGGGCCAGTGTTGCCAGATTGGACAGTTTTCTACCCCAACCATACATAAATGCAAAAGTGCAATTTTAATATATTATTTTACTATTATTTACTTTAGTAATCTATTTTTGTTGGACTGACAGAAAGGAGTTGCTCAAATATTCAATTCAAATCAATTTTATTTATAGAGCCCAAAATCACAACAATGTCATCTTACAGGGCTTTACAAAAAAAAAAAAAATCAACCACAGAAATAGACAAAGTCCCAAGCATCCCATGTCCTTAGACCCTCCTTCTCGGCGAGAAAAAAAATCAAAAAGCCAGTGGTTAACTGTTACTATGGCGGACACACCAGGAGGGGTCACGTGGGTGGGAATCCCTTATTTGCTCTTATGACAACAATTAACCAATAATTAGGTTATCTATAGTCTGCATGGCATATACAACTGTAAGCACCAGGTGCTAGTAACAGGTCCATGTAAAAAAGTTATTTAGTGGCTAGAATTATCCTCCCTCTCCCTGTTTCGGGTTTTACGGCGTGTGTCCATAACAGTTGTATGTCCCTTGGACACCCACAACTTCATGTACAATTAACCTGATTTGCTGCTGTATCGAATGAACCTGCAGGCTAGATGTTGATACAATAGCTGTGCTAGCTTCATTGCTTGCCTTGTGACTGCTAGCATGACCAGTGATGCTGCTGTCCCAATCACCGGTTTCTTTAAGTTCTTGAAGTCTCATTGGTATTGTGGTATTTGAAAGTTCACAACCCAAATAGTACCTGTTTTAACCTGCCATTCCATCTGTCCTACTTAGGCTGATGGAATGGCAGGTAAAACTAAAACTGTAAAACTGTTTGTGTGTTGTTAGTTGCCTGTAATCACAGTGGGATTTGAACCCATAATGTCCATATTGTGAGTGTAAGGATTTACCAAATGACCCACTGGAGTAGTTGAAAGGTAGTGACCTCTACAGGTAATCGTGTAGTTGAACAATGTGTCAGTGGAAGTGTGACCTCTGACCTCCTAAAGAGGTAGCATTGTAGCATTATGAGCAGAGCAGAGAGAGAGAGAGAGTTTAAGAGCACGAACACTCACGCTAAGGTGTGGTGGACTTGTGGAGTTAGGTGGGAGTGAGAAGAGCGAAGGAGAAGATAAGAAAAGAGCGATAGTTGTTGCTCCGGATGTGAACCGTTCGACCGTCAAGCAATGATCCGAAACCGGAAAGTCCATTCCGTTGTTACATATTGTATAAATTTCACAACAAAATTAACCGACATGTTCATATACGGGGATGTCAGAATCGTGCAGTCTGCGCTAGTTACAAAGGTGCATGATGACAAGCAGCAGCAGGACCACCCAGTGAGATGGCAACGTTCACGTCCATGGAGCTGTCCTTCTCCTTATTATTATTACACATTTTAATTTTTGATGGTCCAGCCCTGAATCTCTCTGGAGTCTAGAGAAATTCGGGGCTATTCGCTGGAGATCCGGGGCTTCAGCCGGGAATGCCTATGTGTCCCTACGCCCCTGCTCGTTGCCACTGGCAGTGGACGTTAATGGCGCAGTTGGTGGTTATCGAAAAAAATCCGCCTGCTGAAGACTGGGAATGTCAATTCAAAGTGAATGGGAGCTGTCGCAACAATCTAGAAGGTCAGCTTATTCTATGGGTAATTACAGCTTATTACTGCTACTACTCTAACAGACTGGATAAAATAGCCAGTACAACGTAGCGAATATTTACTTTAAAAGTGGCCGAACTACCTGCGGAGTGATATGGTACAGCGAATCTGAAGTGACAAAACCCGTTGCCATGGGCAGTGGGCGTTAATGGCGCAGCGGGCGTTAATGGCGCAGCGGGCGTTAATGGCGCAGCGGGCGTTAATGGCGCAGCGGGCGTTAATGGCGCATCAGGCGTTAATGGCGCAGCGGGCGTTAATGGAGCAGCGGGCGTTAATGGCGCAGCGGGCGTTAATGGCGCAGCGGGCGTTAATGGCGCAGCGGGCGTTAATGGCGCAGCGGGCGTTAATGGCGCAGCGGGCGTTAATGGCGCAGCGGGCGTTAATGGCGCAGTGAGCGTTAATGGCGCAGTGAGCGTTAATGGTGCAGTGAGTGTTAATGGCACAGTGAGCGTTAATCGTGCAGTGAGCGTTAATGGTGCAGCGGGCGGTTATCGAAAAAAATCCGCCTGCTGAAGGCTGGGAACGTCAATTCAAAGTGAACGGGAGCTGTCACAACGTTCTAGAGGGCTGTAGAATAATATCAAGAACTAAACAGGAGTAAAAATGAACCCATTTAAACAGGGCTACTGTAGTAACTGTTAAGATGATGATTTCAGTTGACTTTCAGGACTCTTTCTACAAAGCGTTGTTCTTATCATTCCTTGTTTGATCAAGCCGAGACAGTGTTCAACCCCGGGGGCTGTACAGTAACCTTTCAAACTACACAGCGAGCTGACACACCTTGGAGAAACATGTATGTGACAGTTGAAATTATCCAGCAAGAGAGGGAGGGGGCAGAGGAGGGGGCTGCAAAAGTGGAGGTGTGAAAACAGGAAGGTGAAGTGCAGAGGTGTGGCAGAAATTATTTAAGGTACAGAACTTTGCTTTGCTCTGACCGGCTGACTGCAGTTTTCCACAGAGTTTACATTCACAGCAGTGTACGGGGAGACTTTTATCTGGACTAGTGCATGGTTTGACATCTCTGCAAACATGGCAAGGCTCTCCCTTGCATTAGTGAGTCTGCTGCTGCTGGTGCTGCTGGCTTTGGTAAGTGTTCACCCTGAAGCTACTCACAACAGTCACCAAAACACGGTGACGCAGCAGCTGACAGAGTAGGTAATCTGTGGATCCAGGACAGGCAGATTACTATCATTAATGTGTCAGGTGTGTTGTTGTTTTTTTAATGCCCAGTGTTATAGAGCTATCCCAAAAAAGACAGAGTGCTACTTTGATGGTAGTTACCAAATTATTTATTTTTTTCTCTCTATGTAATATTTATTTAGTGGTTTGTCATCATTTGTATTAAGATAAAATGTCAACATTTTTAGATTAAAAAAAGTCAAAATTATGGGATAAAATGTAAAAAAATATGAGATAAAAAGTCAGTCATGAGATAAAAAGTCATCATCATCAAAAAGTGATCAATGCATTACATAATGCATTGATCATTAAATATGTTCATAAAAGCTCAAATCAAAATGAGTTATTATAAAAGTAGAGAAAAACTTTTACAAAATTTAATTTTTATCCAAATCTATAATTATATATATATATATATATATATATATAGGTGAATCAATTCTTGTAGAAGATGAAGGTATTTTCATGGAATGTCCAAATAGGTCACATCTGATGATTATGAAAATATGACAAACTGCATTTACCTCAGTTATTGACATGTATTGTATGTGTAATGTACAGTCAACCTGATTAACAACAGATAAAAAAATTTAGTGATATAAAAAAAAGTGCAATAGCGTCCTAAAACTACTTTAAAACCAGATAGATAAATAGATAATAATTATTACACATCTAAATAAAAATATCCCTGCCCATTAATTACACTTTCCCCGTTTAACGTGTGTTTGCAATTGTTTATCTAAATGTGAATCCTATGTCTAACTGTTGAAACACATGTATTATGCATTTTAATATTCAGATTTTTATTTATGTGACTTACTGAGAATATTTATACAGTATATAGTGTAATGCTCCTAAGCCAACACTAGGTTAGTTAGTTTATTAAAGTTGTAATGATCATACATATGCATTATTCTGTCTCTTTATTTATAGTCGTGGTCAAAAGTTTACATACACCACTAAAGAACATAATGTCATGACTGTTGTGAGTTTCCAATGATTCCTACAACTCTTATTTTTCTGTGATAGACTGATTGAAACACACTCTTTTGTCACAAAAAAAACCATTCATGAAGTTTGATTCTTTTATGAATTTATTATGGATCTATTGAAAATGTGACCAAATCTATTGGGTCAAAAATATACATACACCATTTTCACTGCAATAAGATGTTTTCCGTAGCCATCTTTTTGCTGTATGTATATTTTTGACCCAGTAGATTTGGTCACATTTTTAGTAGATCTGTAATAAATTAACAAAAGAACCGAACTACATGTTTCTTATGACAAAAACGTGTGTGTTTCAATCAGTCTATCACAGAAAAATAAGAGTTGTAGAAATCATTAGAAACTCAACACAATCATGACATTATGTTCTTTACTCGTGTATGTAAACTTTTGACCACGATTCTATACACAGTCTGTATGTATGTGAAGTATGTACAGCAGTAAACATTTTATAGGGGGAAAAACAGCTTCTATAAGTGGTAGAATTTAATGTGACCTGTCTTTGCTCTTAACATGTTCAGACAATATCAGATTTATGACGTTCATTTTCTGACGTTTTAGAGCAGGTTTCATTCAGTTTAGTTTCTTGTCATAGGGTCAGAGGTCAGAGTGAATAATGGCTTTGTTAATTTTTACTCATTTGGTTCAGTTTTTTTTGTGTTGTGTGCATATATTTTGTGTATTTTCTTGTTGTAACTAAAGAAAAAGTGACAAGAGATCAATTTTATGCTACTTTCAAATATATAAAAATAACAAAGCTAAAGATGGATTCAAACTTTTACACAGTAATATGATACTTAACCAACACTATTAATTCTATTTTAACTATCTGACAGTATTATTGATTGAACACACTAACTGCACATTAAGCTGCTTATAAAGATTAAGTGATAGGTTTTATAATTATTATAGGCTTTTTTTCTAGAATGTTATTACACAGCCCCAAGGGTTCACAAATTACACATAAAGAACAGAAACATTTGTTGGACATAAATATGAATTATATTTTTTATATAATTTTTTTTGTATGCAGCTGTGAAATAAAAATTGTTTAACTACTTTCTTATTTGAATAGTATATGCAACAATTTGTTATGTAGAAGGAGATGGATATAAGGATGAAGCAGATTGAATTTCATTCAGTTAAACCGACTACTTTTGGTCTGATGCCATATTGTATTTCTGCGTCAAGGTCAGAGTAGAGATTTATCGTTTTCAACATGTATTGGTGGTTTAACATTCTCGAACCCTCTCTAATTTAACTTTATAATAATAATAATAATAATAATAATAATGGTTTAGATTTATATAGCACTTTTCAAGGCACCCAAAGCGCTTCACATTAGTGTTCCATTATTCATTCACTCTCACATGCTCGCTCTGGTGGTGGTAAACTACATATATAGTCACAGTTGCCCTGGGCCAGACTGACATTTCACGCCCCTCTGACCACCACCAAACATTCATACTCATTCATACACCAGTGTGAGTAACATTGGAGGCAAGGAGGGTGAAGTGTTTTGCCCAAAAATTCGGAAACAGATTTTGGGATGTGTTTGGAGTGTCACATACATTTTAGTGGTGATCCGGAAGAGATCCTGTATTCTGGATCCGCAATTTAAAATTTCAAAGTGATCCAGAATCCAGGATCTCATCTAGATCACCACCAAAATGTAATCATTTGTTCCTTGTGACACTCCCAACCTATCCTGAAAATTTCATCAAAATCCGTCCTTCAGATTTTGAGTTATCTTGCCTCTGAACGTCCAAATGGGTCATATCTGATGACCATCGAAAAATGTCAAACTGCATTTTACACCAATTATTTACATGGTTTGTTAGGATTAGTGAATCAAAATTTATTTAACTTTTTAAATCTTGATTTTAGTGGATTTTATGGTTTGCATTAATTAATATCACAGTCATTTTCTGTGTTAGATACATAGGTTTTTAATATTCATTGATTATATTTATCGAAATTATTTTTCATATGTGAAAAATAACTGAAAAGTCGCTGTTAATTCATCTACTTTGGACACTTATCTACTGTTTCAGAAATGGTAGTATTTATATTGACATTCATTGTGTTTGTTTAAAATATTTGCTGTACGTCGGTTATTTGTGAAGAGAATTAGATCACATTTCTTCTCACTGCACAAGCTGTTATGATGCATTTAACTATCATTTTTATTTCTTGTGTCTTATTCTTAACGTCTCCCATTTTGAAACAAACTTCTAGATCAGGGGTGTGCAATAGATAAAACATTTGTGGATATTTACTGATGTTATGGACTACATTTGGACGGGGTTTTTTTTGTTTGTTTTGAATGTTTTTGTTGGACTATGACTGTGTTTGTTAGAATATGGTTGGTATGGTATGAGACATAAATGTTCAGATCAGCTGTTTGACATTTGTATTTTTAACAAATGGGTGATTGTACCTGGTATGGATATTTTATCTGACAGTGGTTTATATCTTCAGTTGTGTGAGAATCTTCATTGTCAAACATTTTTAAGTGACTACTTCCTGCCTATATATGGACTTTTGGAAGTTTAAAGGGTTAATGTATGTTCCACTATGGGAATGACAATAAAATATTCTTTGACTTTTTGACAAACAGATAAATACTGGCAAAAACATAACTCAGTTGTTTGTTGATTCTGGCAAAGATTATATTGTACATGGGAGACAGTAGCTTCATGTTTTTGGAGCCAGGAAAGGATGGTGATAATTGAATGAACCCATTGAGTTCATTCCAAATCTGCACATCATTGAAAAAACACTTTTTTTTTTTTTTTTATATTTAAGTGTATGCTTCTTCTCTAATACTCTATAGCTGAATGGAAACAATGTTCATGTACTTACTTAACATTCCAGTTGACAAAATGCATGCAATCTTATACCCTGCAGCAGCTTCTATACAGCCCAAACTATAGTAGAAGCTTTAATTTATAGCTGGAGTTTTTACATTACTCTTATTCTTCCAACAGCTCATGTACGAACAGACGTTAAAGCCGATCTGTACAATATACTGTGATGACACGTACACACTGACACGTACACACACTTCTACAACATTCACCCACATCAGTCAAAATATGCATGATGAAGCATTGAAACTGCTTGGTGGGCTTCAAAAATAATGTACGATAGTGGAAAAATATTTTCACACACCTTTAAAATGTTCCACAAAAAAGGGAAAAATTACACTTTCCAATATTATCATGAAATATTTGTGTGTTTCAAAAGATGTGGCACCATCAGACAAACAGATGCAAATCAGCTTTTTTTGTTTTTGTTTGTAAGAAAAACATGTAATTAAATTATTGACAGTTTCTACACACACGCACACACACACACACACACGCACACACACATATATTATATATATATATGAACTATAATTTCCATTCAGTGTTTCTTTAAACATCTGGATTTCCAGGCTTTTTGTAGCTGATTATATTATCTATCTATAATTCAACAACTCTCTGTCTGTAGTGTGTCCTGTGTGTCTGTGGAACCCCTAACACCTGCACAACTTCATCAAATGATCCAAAATAGCCACCACATCCACCTACTGGCCCCTCCCCTTCCATTTTCAATCTGTTTTCTCCTGCTGTCCCACCTTCCAGGACAGACCATCTTACCTGCAGCTCTGCCATCCCATTAGCTGTACTCAAATAATTAGTCAATTTAATTAGTCATCAGTTGTCAGAACAAACAACAGAAATTAAAAAAAAAAATGCTGTCATTGCACATTTCTCCAACACACAGACACATGCACACATAGGCAACATGTAATCTAAATTGATTAGTGGGCTATAATTATGGCAATTTTCAACTTTCGATTATTATGCAGATGTAATTATTTTAGAGTTTTCATTGTTTACTCACTCCCTCTACACATAAATACACATAATTTGCCCATTAGGTCCCTGTAATTATTCTGTAACTGCTTTGTATTTATGTCACAGCTGTAAACGTTTTCATTCTTATCCCCTGTTAATGTCATCTGAACATTCACAACTCATCTACATCTGTATTTACTGATCAACCAACAGTGCTTTCAAACTAATACCAGTCTCATGTCAGTCTTGCACCACTAACATTGATCAATAGTTCAAAACCACAGCCTACAGCAGTGCAAAAAGTATTCAACTGGCAGCTGTAAAAAAAAAAAAAAAGGGCTGTCTAAAAACAAGAGAAAAACACTCAATTTAAGGAGAAAGGTAGTCAAATTAAGTGAAAAATCAGTAAATGCATTAGCAACATAGTTTCACTTGATAAGACTTTTTGAATTAAGGCTCTTAAACCGAGAAATAAACATGTCTATAGATGTATGGACACATAAAATAAGAAATTAATACAGAAACAAGATAAATGAACTAACACTTCTAAATATAGTGTTTTTTTTTAAATGTTATTGATTTATTTATTGATTGATTTATTTAACCCACAAAGAGCCAAACAGCCACTGTTAACTCAAGCATCCTATCAATACATGGAAATAATTGATGTAAAATACAGTTTGTCATTGTTTCATTTGACTGTTCAGAGGCTCTGTAGTTACCATGGAAACACCGTCATCTTCTACAAGATGATGATGCATGAGTAAAGTGTTTATGTTCAGTTTATGCTAGATTTTGTTGAAAAAGTAAAATTTTCTTGATTTTTCTCCTTTTGTAAAAGTATGAAAATTAACCTTTATCTAAATTTTTATGGGCATCTACATCATCAATGAATTAAACATAGAAAAATGCAGTGTGATAAATTAACTTTACGAAATATTTTGAGTTAAAAGGAAACATTTTCTCGTTTGTGTGCGTTCATACATGCCTCACTGCTCTGATGGAAGAAACTATTTGTTAAGGTATATTAATGTGTGTGTTTTCAGTTGCTCAGTGTTGATGCAAGATCAAGGAATGGAAAGATCTTGAGGAGGAAGAAAAGAGAATGGATCCTTCCTCCTTGTAAGGTGTATGAGAACACAAACTACACCAGTAAAGTCATCGCCAAGGTAATTTCATTTTTGATTATTTCCCACAGTTAAGAATTATGGGACAGTATTAAATAATGGTGTATATTTGGCAGGTGTTAACACAGTTTTTCCTCATCAGTGAATAAACCTGTCTGTACTTGTGTCTTTAAACTGGGTTCTATAACACTACCACTGGGCCTCAGGCTCATATCAACACTGAAAAACATCTACATCTTTGTCTCGTCATCTGAACCTGCTTTATCCTCACGAGGGTCACAGGGGTCACTGGGAGCCTAATCCAGGTACAATGGGTGAAGGCGGGGTACACCCTGTATGAGTCTCCAGTTCATCTCAGGGCTGAACATATATAGACAAACAATCACTCTCACATTCACACCTATGGGTAATTTAGATTAACTAATTAACCTATCAGTGCATGTGTTTGGATGGTGGGAGGAAACTGGAGTACCTGGAGAAAACCCACATAGACACAAGAACATGCGAACTCCACACAGAAAGGTCTGGTGTGGGAATAGAACCAGGAACCTTCTGTCTGTGAGGCACGAGTGCTAACCACTGCACCACTGTGTCGCCCACATATGCATCTTATCAAGTGTATTTTCATATATCTAGTAGATCTTGAAAGTCTTATTTCAAGAATTCGTACCAAATTAATTTTCACTTGTTACATTGGTAGATTTTTCATTTACTTAATTCAATATTTTTGTGCTTAATTCAAGCAAAAAAAACTAACAAAAAAAACAAATAGGTAACAAATGGTGAATACATAATGAACAACCCATTTATAAATGGCTAATAAATGGTTAATACATATTCAATTGTGTGTAGGTATTATAAAGTGTTACCTAAAATGAAAATATTGAAATGAGATTTTCAAGATCTACTGTCTAAAAATAAGTTCTTATATATTGTTGAAAAGTTAAGCTTTCGGTAATTATGCCTTATTTTTTATTGTGATGAGATATTTATATTCCTGAAAGGCAGAGCATTGGGGATCTAATGGTTTTGCGTGCACATCCACCGGCGTGTCAGGTCTTTCGTGTTAACACAATAACTTTTGAATGGCTGGATGGACTTGTCCCGAATTCGGTGTGCTAATGGTCTAGGATAGGTACATAGACTGAAACTTTCAAGATGGCTGACTTTCAAGATAGCCGAATTGGCCCATAATTTTTGAACGGGTGGACGGATTGCCACCAAATTCGGTGTGCTCATGCTGAAGGTCAGCCACATGAATGGTAAATGGACTATAATTTTACAGTGCATTTTTTACACCAGTGGGTGCCCAAAGTGCTCTACACACACTGGCGTTGCCTGAACCTACTGGGAGCAACTGAGACCCCATCTGCACGGAAACGGCTTCGTGTGAAACTGACGTACTTTCTTAATGGATTGGCCTTTCGTCAAAATGGCCGGATACCCCAAAATGAACTCTTTGGAAAATGGGATACGGTGGATACGGTGCCATTTACGTATCCATACTGACAATTATCTGTGTGTGTTCACACCCACCTCGTGACCACATGACCGGAACAAGAGCGTAGCCTTGCACCCATAGCATTCATTCTCGTCACAAGACAGCGACATGACAGTAACGATGTTGAACAACAGAGTAGCAGTGGTGAATTGGTTAGGGTGTTATTGTTGTTATTTGTGTCCGGTGTTTGGATGTGGATGTGGGTGCATGCGCACTACTTCTTCTATTGTTCTCTCGTATCTGGTGGGACTGGCTTACAGCGCTCATAGTGGTATAGCATGTGAATTGCATCATTTTCAGCAAGTGTTTCGCCCCCATGCTGATGCGGATTTTTACTGAAACAGTTCCATTTTTATGTAATATCTTTTTGACATGGTTTCAAAACTAAACCCGTATCGAACTCATCCGGACGTAGCCTTCGGGTTCAGTGTTTTGCCCAAGGACACTTTGACATATGGACACCCAGAGCCGGGACGCCATCCCCGACCCTTTGTTTGTTGGACGACTCGCTCTACCAACTGAACCACAGCCGCCACATTCTTTTATATTTTGTATTTAATATATACATTTATGAATGGGTGGATGGGAGTGGTGGAAATGATGGGTGACTGGAAGCATCGCATTTCGGGGATATACCTTTGGCAGTTGGAGACGACTGTATAGACCTAGTTTGACTAGAAATGAGAAAAATACAATCAGTAAGAATCATATTAAGTATTCAGCTATCATATATATTCTCTTCTTTCTTGAGTCTGTTTGCTCATGCAATATTAAACATGTTTAATATTGATAAAGAGTGAATGATATTTAATGTGAATTTATTGATATTAATCCACATCAACCCTGTGGTTAACGCGATATAAAATTGTTATCATTTGACGGCACGAGTGAAAATAAAATATTACATGTTAAAATAGAACAGATGCTAATTCTTTTTATATCTAGGTTACAGCATAAATGCACTGACATATAAACTGACATATATGCATTAATATTTTACACCACTGACAACACTCAGTGTAATTCTAAGGTGTGGAAAACATCACAATGTGTCATTGACCTGAAAAACTACTTCAGTGTGGGATCTTAAACTTGCCACATCTCCATTTTGCCTCGAGGTTCAACATAAATCATATGAATCAACACTTTTCTCAGTAACTCAGTTTATGTCAAAATTAACTATCAGAAGGACAGTCATTTTAGAGGGTGGGGCAGAGAGTGGCAGCGCTTATCACTAAACGCTTGTGTGAACATGTCGTGGGTGTAACATGCAACAACAAAGCCAAAAGTGACAAAGTCTGTGTGTATCAGAGAATAAAAACACATTACAAAGAGTTTTGGGGAGAGTACAGTGTTGGTGTATTCCACCACTAGAGGACCATTAAAGGCTTGTAAAAAAGAATCAAATTAAACTCCTTATTGGGTTAAAATATCATATTTCAAGTAAAAATTACCCTTCCTAAAATGAAAAAATATGATCTAAGGATAATGAATGCTAAATTTCTTATTTTAAGCAGAATATTATTGTTTCAAGTCTTTGTAGTAAGACTTTTTAAAAATATAAATCTATGTTATATACACTCCTGATCAAAAATGTTAAGACCAGTTGAAAAATTGCATGAATTTCCATTTTGCACTGTTGGATCATAAAAAGGTTCTATGTAAGTAGAATTTGAAAATGCAAAAACAAGTTTTTAATAAATCACTTAGTTCAGTTTTTTTGTGTCATTCCCATTTCTTGTTTTTGGATTTGGAAATTCTGCTCATAAACTTCTTAAGATCCAACATGAAAGTTCATGCCTTTTTTTTAAACTAGTTTTAACAGTTTGATTAGGAGACTATTCATGCTCTTATGAAGATATAATAACTCAGTAGATATGTATTTAAAGTGAATGACAAAAAACAAGTACAAATGTTTTAAAAATGTTTTCCCGTGTCCTTCATAGTCATCCCCCCAACAATGCAGCTTGTTTTGTTAGAAATATTGTTTAAAATTACTTTTAATATCTAAGAAAAGTAGCTCAAGAAGGAAACTCTTGGAACAAGTCCAACAATCTTAACATGATTAAATCTCATTGACTAAATAAAAATAAAAAATTATCTTTGAAGATATAAAAAAAAAAAATCTAATTCAAGTTAGTTTATCTAGATCAGATGCTAATATTTTTTTTTTTACAGTTTACTCCTGATGTACAGTCATAGCCATAGTGTATTTTTCTCATTTCTCGTCACTCTTAAAATAAAACATAACCACTTAAACAATAACTTTTCAGTGAGACATAAGAACTTATTTTAAGACAATCCATCCTGAAAATCTTATTTCAAGAAAAATTACCAAGGTAACTTTCATTCGTTCCATTGGCATATGCTTAATATAAGTACAAATCTGCAGTGGGTAATACTATGATAGTATATTTGACTGCTTCACATTTATTTATTTTACACTCTGGATACATTAAAAAGTCATTGCCATTCAAAACACTAAAACTCCTTCTTCACAATGTGAATATTTACAATGCTCTAATACTCTGTCTGTTACCCTGTTAGATTCGCTCTGATAAAGACAAATATGAGAAGGTGGAGTATTCTCTGAAAGGAGCAGGAGCTGACCAACCACCGTACCATCTCTTCAAAGTGGACCCTGACAAAGGTCATGTAATACTGACCCAAAAACTGGACCGTGAGTTATTCCCCTCCTACAATGTAAGTGTGTCTTCAACTTCGTCCTGAACCTTTAAATGCATGAACTAAACAGTGTTTGGAATACATTTTATGACTTATGCTCTGCAGTGTGTGTTATACATCATTAAAATCATTATTTATATACATAAGAGTTTTCCTGATATCGCTGAGACATATTAATCCTTTAACTCCTGATGTATCTGTGGTGATCATTCTGAATGTATGATTTTTTTTATTTTTTTTTAACAAATTCATGTAAATTCAACAGACACATATTGATAGAATAAGTAGTTGTTCCACTGAGAAATTGCTTTTTTTTCTGAATGTAAGAATTTTTTTTACCTTTAGTTGAGCAAAAAAAAATCTGCCAATTGAGCAAGTGATAATTAGCTTGCTAAGATTTCTTGAAATCCAAATTCAATATATATCGTCTAAAAATTACTTCTTATATCTTTTTAGGTGATTATGTGTTATAAGTGTGATGAGATATTTAACTAGAAATGAGGAAAAAATATACATGGTAATAATACTAATAATAAGAATAAGAATAAGAATAAGAATAAGAATAAGAATAAGAATAAGAATAAGAATAAGAATAATACATTTAATTTCGAATGCACTTTACATTAAAACAACCTCAAAGTGCTACATGGACATAGACAATAAAAGAAAAGAAGACAAAATTCAATAAAAGGCGATTCGAAAAAGGTGGGTTTTTAAACCTTGCATGGCAAGATTTATTCCATTGTACCCAAGGGGGTAATTACTTTTCATAATTACTGTAATTACTCTGTTATTCTATACTTAGACTCTTCATATTCATATAATCATCCCATTAATGTAGACCTGCCTTTTATGTGAGTAGGATGGCAGTGCTCTGCTAACACCGTCCACAGTGCTTTGGAATCAAATATTCTAATGTTATGTGATAAAAAAGGCCAAAGCCAATGTCGAACAGATTTTCAAGATATACTACTGCTGTAGCCATTCTGTAAATGGCTGTCACAGTTTAACCTCACTAACCGAATGCATTGCATGCATAGGTTGCAAAGTCACATTGTTCAGGTTGAAACTTAAATCTTCATTTAGAAAAAAAACATTCTAATTCCATGGTCCCTTTTTCTTGTTCCTCTATCCAGCTGACAGGACTTTGCAAATTCGCAAATGGAACCTTAGCAGAGGAAGAAATCCCACTGGTGGTCACAGTCCTTGATATGAATGACAACCCTCCGTATTTTGACCCGCATGTCGGTAACATCACAGAGCACAGCAAGCCAGGTAAAACAGAATACAGCTGTTTGAGGTGCAATATGGAATAGGAAATTGCATTGTATGTTATGCCAATTCTTATGGCATTCGGTGTGCTATACAATGGCATTTTCATCCTCTCACATGTTATTCAATGCCATTTGATAGCGTGTCAGTGTATGGCAAGTTTACATATGTGTAATTGCTAACCCTAACTGTTAGTAGTGTGGTATTTGACCTGGTGTCAATTTGTGTTTGATACTCTGCCAATCACAGTCAGTACTGTTTGTTCATCTAGGTTACCAGTGAACTGAAGTGCTTCTGGAACATTTCTGATCATAAATGTCTGACATTACTAAAATGAAAAGGCCTCTTATTATTCCCAAATACATCCTGACAAAATGAGGAAGAAAACAAGGGTAGGTACAGGAGATGCTTTTGAAACATAGAGACAGATAAAAGGACAGGGTTCATACATTTTGAAAAAACATGGAAAGGTTTTGGATTTTGGAAAATGCAAATTCCAGGCCTGGAAAGGTTTTGGAAAAGTAAAAAGACCCAGAAAGTTTTGGAAAAATCATGGACTTTTCTTTTTACACAGCAGAATTATGTTTGATTAATAATAACGTGCAGCATCTAAACCAGGGTTTGACAACCTGTAACACCCAAAGAACCATTTGGACCCAGTTTCTACAGAAAAGAAAACACTAGGAGCCATCAATAAAGCGTATTTAGCAGGTTATTTTATTGTTCATCTCAAATGACACTACGGACTGCTACCTGAGTATCGTTAAAATATTTTTCAGTGATCCGCAACTGTGGGTGACTAAGGGGCGACCATGGGCACCCGCTCACTTCTGGTCAACCTGTGCATCACTGGTATCTTCATGCGGTTTAGGCCTTTCTGCCTGGTCCACTTTGCATGTCGGCAAGAGTTGTCTCCAATTTCCTCCCACCATCCAAAGACGTGCTAGGTCAAATGAAAAATCGAATCCCATATGTATGAATGTTTGTTTATCTTTATATGTTTGGTAGGCATGGCGAAATTTAAAAAAAAATCTTGGCCGATCACCAACCCCCATTAACCGTTTGAAGTTGGTAACTGAGAAAAAAAAACACTTGCTTTGTTGACTCACACACACACACACACACACAAACACAGCCATTTACGCATTTGCGCTCACTTAGCTTTTTAAACACGAGTCACACTGCAAGATCCAGCAATGTTATGTTAAAATCTAATTTTAAACTGTCACACATCGAGAAAACGTTGGATGTTACAGAGAATTATGCTGATGAATATCGTTGAAAAAAACATGCGTCAGTTCTGCACAAACTCCTTTTTCACCTGTCATTTTAAGTAGCCCTGTCAGATGGATAACGCAACTCATCTACTGCACTGTTGGATTGTCCGGTTGGCAACTTGCTTTCCCAGTCTCTAGCTGCTAGCTTTAGTTCTATTACCTCACGTCAGCTTTGCGTTTTGTTTATGTTTTGAGTAAACGTTCTAAACTTGCGCGAAATGGTCGTGCCACATTACATCTAGCACATTACATTGGGACAACTAGGGAACAAGGCAGAATCATGGTCAGGGTACAGAGCAGGATCAGAACCAGCAAAGCAGACTTAGTATTTAAGAAGAATCCAAAAGGCGTTACCAGAGAACAAGCGTAGGTCAAACCAGGTTTTCAGAACCTTTGGAGGTAGTGATGGGGCTTAGACTGGCTCGTGGTCAGGTCCACAATCCAGATCCAGCAACAGACAAAGAGTGACATGCAACTCAACAGACATGGGGCACACAGCAGACAAAAAACACAGAGCAGAAAAAGATCCAAAACCAGAAAACCCAAGCAAAGATACAGAACGCTCATTTGGTGTACAAGGACATATAAATTTGTGAGTAGATAAAGAAACAGGAGTAGCTTAAATAGGCCACTAAACAGGTGAGACACATTGGGATTAATTGATGGGCGGAGACACACACCGTGGCCAGGAGGAAAATGGGTAAAGGGTGGACACAAACCCACATGTCAAAGTAAAAGCCCAGACACTCACAATGACAGAACTAACAGGAAGACAGACAGAAAACCACAAAACAAGGCATACCAATGTCCAGAATGTAACACTGTGCTATTGCTATCCATTGCAGGAACCTTAGTTATGAAGATCAAAGGACAAGATAAGGATGACGCTGATTCCATTAATTCAAAGCTTGTCTACAAAATCCTCAGTCAGGAGCCTGCAGGCAAAGGGCACATGTTCAGATTAGATGAAAAGACAGGAAACCTGTACGTCAAAGACCGTAACATTGATAGAGAGGTAATACTGGTTTGTATCACACACTGTATCACACAAACATCTCTGAAATTTTAAACTCAAACTCAAAAAATATGTCATAATTATCTGGATCTAGACACACAAACATCAGTTCAACTCTCTGGCATTAGCTTAAAGGAGTCAGTCCATGGTTATTTCATTAATATTGTTGTGTTCTCCATTGTTATTGAATGCATTGTGTGTTGGTTCTATTTAAAAAACACATTAGGATTGCTTTATTTCCAGCTGTTTTCCAGAGTTTACCTATACTTTCTCATACATGTCCATGACGCTGTGATGAGACGTCTCTAATTGGCTCAGAATGCATGAAGGAACACTCCCCCCTCCCCTCTGGCTCTGTGTGTGTTTACCATCCCAGAGTAGCATCCAGCTAGGTTTCGTATCGTCACTTGTTTTGAAAACATGCAGGAAAAAAAACGAGGCTTTATTTCCACAGAGAGCACATGAACCGGTTTGCTCTGACATTTTTTCCAGTTTGTGCAGCAGCTACTGTGGCGCCATCTTCTCTTGTAGATGCTAATGCTAATGCTACTTCAGATTCGCTGCAATGGAGGACAGGCTTCACCCCACGTGGGTGACGTCAATGTCCCTATGATGTGCAGGATTTTTCTGAGTGGCTCGTTTCTCTGTGTTGTTTTCTATGAATGTTAAATACAGCCATTGGAGGTGACACACCACGCAGCAAACGCAGCATGTGTTGGTAACTCGGGGTGACCCATCAGATTCCAAAAGGAGCGTGGAAAAGTGGTTTTCAGTGGAATGACATCTTTAATTAGTATGACTACTTTCTCTTATCTTGAGTATTTTTTTTCTCCAAATGTCTCTTTCGGTTGTAGGCTAAATTATTTACACTCCAATGACTGAGCTACACTGAAAGTATCCAGGCAATTTGCAAAATAGCTGCTGTAACATTATACTTCCTCTGTTATCAAAGACACTGCACTATGTGTGAAAAGAATGCAGGATGAGGCACTTATGTCTCAATTTAATCTGGATCACCCCCCAGTTTGTAGTAACTCTACAAAAACTGGGACACACTGAGACTCTGTTGTCACAAACAACAGCATTAAAACAGTATGTCACTGAAAGTAAATAAGATGGTGGTGTCATACATTTTGACAGTATATAATTTGTCTTTACCCTGGCAGACATCCCATTCTGATACCTAACCTGTTATAGTTGTTCAAACACGCAAATGAATGAAACTCACAGTTTGATTTGTTATTTGTCTTCTTGACAGATGCATGACTTCTACAAACTGGTGGTACAGGCAACGGATATGGGAGGAGAACCAGGTGGACAAACGGGCACAGGAACTGTAGAGATCCATGTCCTGGACATCAATGATAAGCACCCCACTCTGGAACAATCTGAGGTGGGGATTTGATCTGTAGTTTGTGTGCAAACAGGAATTCATCTGGCAATAAGCCAGAGGCATTGAAACTGAAAAAGGAAAGTCATCATTCCTGTGATCGTGATTGCATATGTGCTGTTCAGTCAAAATGTTCTTAAACCTCTGTAGACACTTTTGAGAAGAGCACAACTTTGGAAAATCAACACTTGGACATCAAATATTGATTAAAAACAATTAAAATCTGCTATTTACTGAGAAATGTCTTCTGAATGGGAGCATATGCTCTAAATATGCATATGCTCTTATACTGACACTGTATAAATTGCTTAAGTAAATCGTTAAATCTGGAATCTTGATTTGCAGTATGATGGATCAGTGGATGAGAACGTTCAAGATGTGATTGTGATGAAAATCAAAGCAAAGGACGAAGACCTCAAACACTCAGACAACTGGTTGGCTGTCTTTAAAATCATTAAAGGAAATGAGGGCAACTTGTTCTCTATTGAGACAAACAAGGAAACCAATGAGGGCATCCTAAAACTGATCAAGGTACTATAATAAATATGTACATTTCAGCATTTTCATAGTAAACTGTTAAATTGTATTGTTAAGATAGTACAATTATCCATATTCTGTAGTTTCTTGTGGGTGCTTCTTGTCTTGTTTCTCAAACCCATTCTTACTTTTCTTACTTTCCATCTCCAAACTCCCCACAGCCTCTAGATTTTGAAGAAGTCCAGAACCTTGAGCTTGGTCTAAGCATTGAGAATGTTGCACCTTTTGTAGACGGTGGCCCTCTGGAAATGGATGTGGGTGTTCAGGTCGGAGAGGGTGGCCCCATGGAAGCTGGAGCTGGACTTGGAGTTGGAATGGGTGCAGGGGTAGACATGGATATGGACATGGATATGGACTTGGATGCAAATCTAAAAGCAAAGATAAAAGCAAACCTTGATGCAAACTTGGATGCAGACCTGGATGCAGACCTTGATGTAGACCTGGATGCAGACCTGGACGCAGACCTGAGTGCAGAATTGGACCTTGATGTTGACTTGGAAGCAGGATTGCACCCTGGCCCTGGGGTTGGGCTTAAACCTGGTGTTGGACCAGGTATTGGACCTGGCCTTGGACCTGCTCTTGGGCCTGGTCTTGGGCCAGGTCTTGGGCCAGGTCTTGGACCAGGTTTAGGGCCAGGAATAGGCATTGGACTTAAACCCCGTCCAAAAAAAAAAAGACCCAAAAAGAAGAAAAAGCCTACTCCAAACTATCCTATTAAGATTGCTGTAAACAATGTGCCAGAGGGTCCAGCATTTCGACCTAGTACTAAGGAGATTCCATTATCTGAGAATCCAGAAGAAATAAATTTGAATGAGAAGGTTGCATCATTTGCTGCTATAGATCCAGATACTGGAAAAGTGGCTGAAGGTGTCAGGTTTGTGAAGTTATGCTTAAACTTTCATCACAATTTTGTTTTCAAATGTGTGAAAACAGAGTGATATCCCAATTATCACTAATCATTCTTTCTTGTCGTTCGATGCTTATGAACATGATTCACTTTCCTCACCATGTACAGCTTCAAAGATGACTCCATCATAAACACAGTCTCTTTGTTTACATAACAAGTGACTTGTATTCTTGCTGAATCTGAGAAACCACTTTTTCTTTCCATAATGCATTTCACAACAAAATTTCTGTGAAAGCATGAGCAACGTTTCTGTTTCTTATGTAAATAAGCAGATTGTGTTTATGATGGAGTCATCTTCAAAGTTGTTCACAATCAGGGAAGTCATTCAGGTGCATAAGCACAGAAAGACTAATTGATAAGTGACAGTTAGGCTATTCACCTGCCGGCCATTTTTGCGCTTGAGGGGTACAGAAGTTAAACAAAAGTACACAGTTCCATCAGTTCAGTCAATCACTAACTTCACTGAACATTTGGGTTGTCAACATGCCAGCAGTTTGGACCACCAATCTCTCCGTCATGCCTGAGTTAACGATCGATATTGTTGAAAAATGGGCGTGTAAGGACTAATATTCCCCGGGTTGTCTTGCTGAAAGACTACAGTAACTGAGTTGAAGGCTACATAAAGTTTAAGTAGGCTAATGGCTCTGCTAGCATATCATCAGTACTGACACGGTAACCACAAAATGGAAAGCATAATCTTGAAATAGCATATAGAATGTAGTGTTATGTAATTACACATTCATATTTTCTTGTTTCATAGTGACATTAGGTTGATTGGATGACTGTTAACGCTATTTATCATTGATGCTTGTGTGGTAAGCTAAACTTAATGTGTTAGCTAATGCATTTCAGTGGACATAATTATCCTTATCTTACTGTGAAATATGGACCAGGATCCTCTTTATGTTTCTGATCCATTCACGTTGAAGTGCCTTATCTTTACGTAAACCATGGAAAGTCTGTGCACGGTAAGATTTTCAGGACGCAGTAGTGAGGTGCTATTGCTATACCACTCAATGTTTGAATGTTCTGGGTGAATAAGGCCCGTCACTCAGGTTTTAGAAAAAAAAAAGTGATGAAAGTCATACACTGCTTTAACAGACTTTCCCACTAAGCCAACACTCTTCTACCTACAGTGTTCTAACCTAAATGCTTGACAATTAAGGATCTTTGTCAGTATATTCTGAATGCAGACATGCAGCACACATCACTAGCTGAAGTACATATTTATTAGTTCTTGGTTTATTGTTCATGTTGCCTGTCTCGTTATTCTTTCTTCTGACACAGTTATGCCAAAGCCTTTGATCCAGACAACTGGTTTACTATTGATGAAGAAACGGCGGAGATTAGACTCAACAGAGTACCAGACAGAGAGTCATCTTTCTTGGTGAATGGCATCTATTATGCTAAGGTTCTCGCCATAAGCGACGGTAAAGCACTTTTAATCTTCTTTCATATCTTTCTATTTGAACGTCACGAAAGATCTAATTATATACATTGATTATTGGTATGTTTGAGTCAGAAATGATTTATGAACCAAAGCATTTCTTGTCTTAGAACCTGCAAAACCACCTTTTAACTCAAGGTGTGTCACTGGCATAGTGAGAAAAAAATGCTGCGGTGAAGTAATTTACATAGATAACCAGTTTGTTTAAAATTCTGCACAGAACAGCAATGACAGAAAACATGTTTCTTTCAGTCAGAATGTGGATTTCAGTCGGGAATTCAGCAAATTTATTTTAACTAGCTACTGCTGATTGAAAAACCACTAAACACGATTGGATCTGTTGTGAATTACATTGAAATAACATGCAGATTGTTAAGATAATATATAATTTCATAGTATCCACGGTTAACAAAAGTGTACCTTGGCAAGATTGAAACTAACTGGGACTATTCTTTTCTTCAGACTTGCCAGCCAAGACAGCCACTGGAACAATAGCCATCCAAGTAATCGACTCCAATGACCACTGCCCCACCCTGACTACCAACTATGAAGATCTGTGCTCAGATCAAAAAACTGTTTTTGTCACCGCATTTGATGAGGATGTTGATCCCAACGGTCCTCCATTTACCTTCAGAATCATACCTGAAACCTCGCGTGGCAGCTGGGATGTGGAAACAATCAATGGTAGGCAAACAGTTAAAAATAATAAAAACTAATTAATTAATTGTCGTTTATTGAACAAGAGCTACAGTTGACATTGGAAAAAAATTCATGAATTTGTGTTTAATCAATATTATAACAAAGGGTAACATGTTCTCGGTGCTTCTAAAGCGACAATCCAGTGCCACCAGTGCAGGACATAACATGTTTAAAAAAGGGACAAATTTGTGCCACATGGATGTCAAGTGATGCTTATTTATTAAAGTGCATATAGACTAAACTAAGACTAACGTTTCGACTGATGAGATTTCCTATTTACAGGTGGGCGTGCGCAAACCATTCCCTTGAGGACTGTGATGAAGACACTAGTTAGTCTATGCACCTTAATAAATATAAGCATTACTTGACATCTGTGTGGCATCACTTTTTCCCTTTTTTATTCAATATTATATCAGATTTCAATGGGGCCCTGGTTTTTGACATGTACAAATAACAAACATCTTCAAAGGCTTTATACAGTACAAAGAGTAGGAAACCAGTTGTACCAGTGTTACTCATTCAACTACTCATACTGTGTTTTGTTGTCTATAGGCACAACTGTTGCTTTCCATTCTCATGACCCCTTATGGCCTGGATCATATGAACTGGAGGTGGAGGTACTGGATGCCAAGGGCCTATCTTGTCCAGACAAAGAAATTTTTAAAGTGGATGTATGTCTCTGTGAGGAAAAAGAACCCTGCAGAGTAAAGATGTCAAGAACTTTGGTCAAAGAAACTGACTTTGGTGGTCCAGCCATGGGTGGGATTATTACAGCATCGTGCCTACTGCTGTGTGAGTTCACATTTCAGAAACAGGCTATTACACATTCCCAAGTCATACAACCCCACACCCAGTTATGTAAAGTATTTATCATTCTATTTGTAAGGAGTAAAGTTATTAAGTGAATGTAGAATGTATAATATGACATCAGGTTCCCATCAGATCACGTCCCAGTATAAACATACTGAACATTGTTAAACAGTTATGAGCCTCCTGGATAGTAGCTATTGAGTTGTGCAGAAAACACTGATTGGATGACGCGTTAAACAGTAATCAGAGTTACACTGAAGACCAAGTAAGCATGTTTTCCTATATAGTCCTTTTCCTTTTTTTAAGTGTGTTCTAGTGCGCTTGATTCAATGTAAGTTTAACACAGTCACTCAGTCCATTGTCTTTCTACAACTCGCTGTAACAGCAGTGACTTTAGCTAGCTGTAATGTGAAATGTCTATATGAGAACGATCTGCAGACAAATTAAAGGTGGGGCACAAGATATTTGGAAAAAGAGTTTGAGCAAGATACATTTTGAAAAATCAAAGTTCAAAAATCGAACCCCCCCCCCAAAAAAAAAACAACAACAACAACAACAAAAAAAAACCTATGCCTCCAGAATACTGGCATACACAATGTTTTTTCATGAGGGTTTCTGAGTTCTGACCCCGGGTATGGCCCCGTTTCCGACCCAGGCTATGGTCCTGGTGGCTTCGGGTTAGAGTTAGGGCAATTGAATTTGGTAGACATAATTATTTAACTTGGGTGCCTTAAAGTGATTGGATGGTCTTTTTTTTTTCCTGTCCTGCCCTTTCTGCAAGTGACTATTTTTGTGTGTGTGTGTGTCTGTGTGTGTGTGTGTGTGTGTTAGAGAATTTAATTAATTGCCTATAATCGTGGTGTAAAGGGCAGAGGTGGAAGTAACTAAGTAGAGGTACTTCTTTACTGTATTTAAGTACATTCCTTAGGTACTCCCTACATTTTTGTATGAATATCTGTACTTTATACTCTTTACATTCTCAGAATAGACTCATTACTTTTTCCAACTAGACAAATTTACAGTATGAAATATATGTTGTAAATCAGAAATTTTGACTTACAATATCATAATTATTACTTTTTATTTCATAATTTTGACTTTTTATCTCATAATTCAGAATTTGTTCTCATAATTCAGAATTTTTATCTCACGATTTAATTTTTTAAAATCTCATAATCATGTTTTTGTTTTTGTTTTTTAAATCTCCTATTTATGACTTGTGAATTTTTCCTAAATGTCCTATCCATACCCACTAAACTGAGTACCATGATCCAATAAAACACATCAACACACTAACTCACTTTTAAAGGTTTTATTTTGGGATTTTTTTTATTTTTTTTTTAGATTTTTCAGTTTTTTTCCTGCTTAAATTGGTATTATTTCATCCATAGCAAAAAAAATGCAGTTTTACTTTTTACTTCATTACAATTCAGAAGTTGTACTTTTTTTTTAACTTTTACTTCAGTAAAGGAGTTGAAGTAGTAGTACTTCTACTATTCTACTATCTATTTTTTTTCTACAAGCTATACCTCTACTTAAGTACAGAATGTGAGTACCACCTCTGTTAAAGGGGAAATTAAATAATATAGTAAAAAATGCTCCAGGAAAACATCTTTCAACCCACCTTTAGTTATGCTTGATTTTTACACAGATTTTATTCCAATGGATGTTTGATGGTGCAAGGGAATCTGACAAAAGCAAAAACTGGCATGTTTCAGATCAACTATTTTCACAGAGTATAAACACTAGTGAGCTTGAATATAAAAATACTAATGTATTGCTATTTTTTCCAGTCATTCCTTTTCTGCTGGTGTTCTGTCAGTGTGGAGGAGCAAACACAGTCTTTCCTGACCAGTTCAGCGTCCTACCATTTGAAGCCAAAGAACATCTGATTTCCTACCACACTGAAGGCATCGGAGAGGACAAGGTGGGTATATATTTTTGTTCCTCAACAGGCAAAAAAAAGGACGAAGGAGGATTCAACTTGTCAGTAAATAAAAGCTTTTGTATCTATTGTGTGAAATTCAACTTTAAAATAAATGCTACTCTGGCAGACCCAACTTCTATTGCAGTTATGTTTGTTCTCACAATAATGTACTTACAAAATGCACCATGTAATGGACTTTAGTGTTCATTTCCATGATCTTTAAGTTCGATATGAAATTTCAGTGATTTAAGACAAACTACAAGTGGTTTATTATACATATGTATTTACATGTTGCGTTTCTCATTTTCTTTTCTTTATTTTCCCTAGGAAGTACCACTTCAGAGTGTTCCCATGTTGCTGAGTATGCAAAGGAAAGTTGCAGGAGCAGCAAACTACACCGCCCTTGGTTCAAAATATATAGAAACAGCAGAAACTACAACTTACAAATCTGGTCAAATGTTTCATGAACATGACCAGGTCTTTGAGACAGACAACCACAGGTTTTCAGGGGTATCAAATAATCATGAGATGAATGGTCAGGGTGGTGCATACTGGAGGCAAACATCTGACTTCCATCAGTCAGAGGATCTCTTTGAAGATATCGCGCTACCTGAGACATTCCTCAATGATTACTACTCACAGGTATCGTATCAGTTTTTCATGCAACTATTTTGTTTAGTTCACTCTTAGTAATACAGCCTGTTTAGATTATGAAAATGGGCAGTGGAGGTTGATGAATAAAGTTGTGAAATAGATTAAATCATATTCTCTGATATGCTAGTTCTACATTTATACCCCGTAACACCCAAATCTCTCATTGTTTGTTGTTAACATACAGTGGTCTCATATGCTGTGTGAAAAACTAGTCATTTCAGTGTATTCATGTCACTATCTGTGTCATGTCTTCCTTAACAGAAAGTGGCATGTGCTCAACCAGGGAAGGATGGTCTGTTGATGTATGATTACGAGGGATGTGGTTCGCTGGCTGGTTCAGTGGGCTGCTGCAGTATCCTCGAGACAGACACTGACCTGCAGTTCCTTGATGACTTGGACCCAAAGTTCAAGACACTAGCTGATATCTGCCTCCCTCCCGCACCGACACCTATACTTACAACTTCCACAACACACAAAGTTACAGATGCTGTCAAAACCACAGTCGATGTTGTTAAACCGAACATTGAGCACATTGTTCATACAAAACATACCAATATAAAGACAGAGAATGTGATATCTTCAACCAATTTTTCCAAATCCTCTGCTAGTACTGTAAGTGCTGGCCCCCCACCACCAGTGAGTCCTCGCTCACAGGTTACTAAAGTTAGTCAAGCGCCAAGCATCAGTAAGTCATCAAACATCAGTAAATCATCAAACATTAGAAAGTCATCAAGCATCAGAAAGTCATCAAACATCAGCCAATCAAGTAACATCAATAATTCCTCCGCCACTGGACAGTCATCAACTGCCATTCGCTCAGCCTCTCTACAATCCCAACCTCAGACTGTTGTACTCCAGCAGCCACAAATTTACTACGCCACCAGCCCATTAATGCAACCTCTACAGTATTTAGTTCAGCCACAGCTACAGAACAATGTTCTGCTTGGAGATGGGGCCCAAGGAGCAAATTTCCAGGGTCTGTATGTAGTTGGTGGGTCCCAGATGTCACCGACTGGCCTTGTAGTTGGTAATGCTCAAGGTCTTTCATCTGGGATGGTTATCCAGGGCACTGCAGGTGCCCAGGGGGGGCAGTCTGGCCTTGTAGTTGGTAATGTTCAAGGTCTTTCATCTGGGATGGTTATCCAGGGCACTGCAGGTGCCCAGGGGGGGCAGTCTGGCCTTGTAGTTGCTAATGCTCAAGGTCTTTCATCTGGGTTTGTAGCAAGTGAGTCCCAAGGTCTCTCTTCTGGGCTAATTGTCAAAGGCACTGGCATAAATGCTGGGTCTCCATTAGGTGCTGTCAGCTCTATCAGCCCCACCACTCCAATTAGTCCCACGCTGTTTTTCCCTGGGAGTCCAAGCTCTCAAGGCTCAGTCTTTACAGACAGTTTGAACATAAACAGCAGTACACTCAGCTCCACTACTCCACTGAGCCCCACACTGATGCTCGGAGGGAGTCCAGCTATGTCTCAGGGCTCGGTCCCCGCAGAAGGTTGGAAGATAGTGGGACCAAATGCTGATGGCACTTACACATTAGTCCAAGATAAGACCAGCCCAAGTGAATCAGAGAGCTCAAACACAGGCTCACCTCAGGGTACTTCACCCGGAGATGCTGACCTGACAAAAGAGGCTGCTCCTCCTCAGGGGGTCTTAGGCCCAGCAGCCCACGGTAGTCTGTATGGTATTCTACCAGGACACACTGTGTCTAATAGAGGGAATGTACTGACACTAAATAGAAATTTGGGGCAATCTTGGGTTATGCAGCCACAGCAGATGGGAGTATCACCTGTCAAAGTTGTTGGTGTTGGTGGTGGGACTGCTGAGAGGAATCCAGCTGGGATTAACAATGTTACAGTAAAGCAGGTCCAAGGAATTACTCCATTGGGCCAAGCATCAAACACAAGTAATACTCAAAAAGAACGTAAGATGCAATCAAAGACAGACAAAACCATTAAAGTTACAAAAACCTCCACTACTGGAAACAGTAAGACACGCATGCCTAAAAACGAAACGCTTAAAATGAAAGATCCAGTGAAGGACAATAGTAATGCCGTCAAAATACTTATCGATGACAAAGATATACAGAAGGTGGATGATGTGATTATATGTATGTCAGAGCAGGACACAACAGAAAATATTCAGAATGATGTAATTCAAAGTGTAAATGGAAACAATGAAACTACTCAGGAACATCCAATAGAAATAGCAGAAGTGTCTTCAGAAAAGGTTGAGGGAAATGTCTTCGTATCTTCACCAGGGTCAGACATTCCAGTAAAATTATCTGAATACCCACCTGAGACAGTCATAGATATGTCTGGGAATGAAAAACACAAAAGTACATCTGATAATGTGGATAGAATCACTGAGAGCAGCACAGACAAATCAACAGAAACAAATGACCAACAAGAAAGCACAGAGTCTCTACATTCAGGCCAGAAAAGCAATGATGTTTCCTCTGAAGGTTTGCTTGAAGAAGTCAGTGTGCCTACCACAGAAACTTCTTTACATGAGTCAGATCTCATTTGTTTAGCCGATCCAAACAAAGAGAAAGAAGAAACATCACTGTCAACTCAGAGTGAAGAACCCACTGCTGAAATAAGCAGTGATATTACAGACAACCAAAAGCAAAACACAGAAGAAACAGTGATCACAGTAGAAAGTACAATATCAGAACCAACTAATGACCAGTATAATGAAGGTTCTGAGAAAGAAATTTTGAACCATGATGTTACCGTTACTGATAGTACTCAAATAGACACCAGTATGGACGATGGACCTACGGTCAGTGATGATGCACATGGGGAAATAAAATCTGAGCAGGAAGAATTGTTAGATCCTGAGGTAAAAGCAGATGTTGAGCATGTTGAAACATCTGCAACTCCACCAGTTCAGAGTACAGAAGAGAATCTGGGTGACTGTGAAAGACCTGGACCAGATAATGATGAGCAAGTAAAGTCTGAACAGGAAGAGCTATTGGATCCTGACACTAAAGTTGATACTAAATCTGATGAAACATCACCATCGTCACCAGATGAGAGTACAACAGATGATCAGAGTCCTCCTGAAAGGTCCACTCCTGACCAGGAGGCAACACCAGAACCCCAGCAAGATGATAGTGGAGTAGATAATATTGGATCTGGTCCTACAAATGCTGAAAACATAGCATTGCAGAGTTTGGACACCATGTCTGGTGACCCAGAGGAAGACCATTGTGATCAGGGTTTGATGTCAGGTGAAAGTGGTACTGAAAAGGATAAAGATGATGTTCCAGTAGAACAACATGTGGGCATGAAAGAAAACAGTAGCTCTGACCTTGAAGAACATGGCTCAGCGAAAGATTACGATCAACCTAGTGGTGATGACAGTGTAAGTGAAAGAGAAGTGGAATGTGATGTACAGGAAGTGGGGTCACAAGTAAGTTCTGGAAGTTTGGATAGACAGGATGGAGACAGTGAAAGGCAAGATGCACTGAGTACATGCTCCCAAATGGAGGAGAAGTTAATCTCAGATGATAATGTTAGTGATACAGAGAGTAATGAGGCTATTGAGAATGAAATGGAACCAGAGATACAGCAAGTATCAACAGAAAACCAAGATGAAAGGGAAGATCAAGATGAAGCATTGAATACGAGGTCACGAACTGAGGATATGTTGGACTCAGATGCTGGAGAAAAAGAGACGGATGTAGAAGACAAAGTATCTTCCACACAGCAAAATGTTAGCAGCACAAGTGGTGAGGATGAAGAAAGTGAAGGAAAAGATGCATCAGGAATCTCACAGGTAGAAGACCAGCTTCAAACAGATGAGAAAGAAGAGGAAAATAATGAGGAGGATGTGACATCTGCCATCCAACATGAGCCTGTAGAAGCTAATGCTGAGGAACAGGTGGTGTCACCCACAGAGGATAGTGTTAGTATTTCTAATGAAGAGGAAGAGACAGAAAAAGAGGATGCAGGAAGTGTAGCAGAAGACATAAAAGCTGATGAAGACAAAGAGGAGGATATTACAAAAGAAGAGGTGGCACCTGTACAGCAAAGTTCTAGTGTTTCAGATGACCCTGAAGAAGATCAACCTCAACCAGTGTCTCAAGTAGAAGACAAGATGGCTGCAGATGACAACATGAGTGCTGCAGATAAAGAGGAGGAAACTAACGGAGAGGTCTCAGGCATGGAGGAGATGACAGATAACAAAGATGAAGAGAATAAAGAGGAAATAAATTCTCTGACAGATCAGCTAACATCAGAGGACAAGGTTGAGGAGATTGCGACACCCCACACGACTCAAAATATCAACAATTTAGAGGATCAAGATGAGCAGACTACCGGAGAAAACCTGTCAGATACAAATTCTCCAGAGGAAGAAGAAGCCATTGAGCCATGCCAAAGTACAGAGGAAGACTCTGATGTTGTACCTGCAGCTGTAGACACCATTTTGGATACAACTGAGACACTAGATAGTGTTGAGCCAGAAGAACTGGAAGAAACTACTGAGGAACCTTTGGATGACATGGTCAAAACTTCACCCAAGATGGCCAGAGGACAGGTTTCCACAATGACAGATGAGGATCTGGTACCATCTGAACAAGAACCTAAAGGTGACTTGTCTAAAATTGATCAGCAGAATACAAGTCCAGTTGATAAGGTTGGAGATGAAGAGATTGAAATTAAAGAAAGAGATGATGATTCTAATATTGCAACTGGTCAGGTTACAGCAACTCCTACTTCAGATACAGAGTTACCTTCAACACAAACAGACCCCAGTACAACAGATGGAGCTGAGGAGGAAGGAGGTAAAAGTGAGAATGTATCTGGAGAAGCAGCTGGGACAGACTCGAACACAGTTGGACCAGAGACTAAAAATGAGCTTGAACCAGGAACAAGTAGCGCAGAAGCAAATCCTGCACAGGACCAGACCAACATGGATCAAACTCCTAAAAACAAATCCAGAAAGAATAAAAAAGAGTCTAATGCAAAAAGTCCCTCTGCAAAGTGTAAGCAACAGTAGGTGAGTTTCAATGATGTCGAGTGAATTTGAAATAGAAAAAATGACACGAAAAGCTAAATAAATGAAAACACCAGTTATGCATTAGCTTGGAGGCTAATATTAACTGATATTTTAATGTGTAGTTCAGATGTAGGATTCAATTTATCTCAGGGAAACATCGAGTAAAGGATTTTCTCCTGAAAAATCAGCATTCGAATGAAAACATAGTTGAGAGGATGTGTTAAATGTAAACTTATACCCATCTCATAATGCACTTAATATTGACATTAATGTACACTCACTACTCTGTGAGACATACTGCTGCATTAAGGACTATTGTTTGCTAAGTATTTTAATAAATATTAAATAGAAATAAATGCCACATGAATAAACAGATAAGAATAGATTAAAAAAAGAGGGGAAATACGGATAAAATGATTGGATGCCCATTGATTACAGTGTTAATTTATAAGTAAAAGTTCAATTTCATTCCCGCAGATTAAAATTGTAAATCAAATTTGTGAGAGAAAATCAGGAGTCTGTGGTGGATGACGAGGTTTAATGGAGGCTGGATTCCTCATCAAAACCTGAATTGATACTTTGATAATTGACAACCACCCTTAACTGATTTGAAACTGGATAAATATCCAAATACACTGAAAAAAATCTAAATTCTAAATTCTATTCTGGAAAATCTCATTTCAAGAAATCTTATCAAGATTATTTCCACTTGTTCCATTGGTAGATATATTTACAGTTTTTGGTTAGTTAATTTTTTTTTCTTAATTAAAGATAGAACAAAGTGACAATTATTTTGGTAAATTGAAATGACATTTTACAAATCTATTGTCTGAAAATAAGTTCTCACTAAAAAGTTCCTCTTCAGGTAATTTTGTCTTATTTTAAGTGTGATGAGATATTTGGATTAAAAATGAGAAAAATCCACTTGAAGATTAGGATTTTTTTCCCCCAGTGTACATAGTAAAAACTGCCTAAAAAGTACAAAAGTGATGTAAATAAAGTTGTCACAGGACTTATGTTGGATTGGAATGGCTGATGTTAGCTGTTAGTAAGACCTCCACTCACAAACCACACAATAATTCTTTTGGTAGTGGGGCCAGTCTTTCATGCACAACAACACAACACAATTAAATAATTGGGTCGATTATAGTATATCACTGATTGATCGACATCAGTTAATATGTAACCAATGTATTGATGTTTTTGCTCTGTCCATTCTGTTGCTCTGCTCTTGTGTTTGTGCTGCCCAGACAGTTAGAGTTAAAGTAAAGCAAGCCCCCCACCCCCAATATAAGACTATTATACAGAGTTTTAAACTTATCTTTGTCAGATAAAGATGCAAATGTTGATTCACATGTCCATCTTTATCTAATATAAGACTATTATATCCTGTGTTATTTCGTTTATCAGCTGATATGTAAATTATCGGCCATTATCAGAGGTGGTCAAAGTACTCACATTCTGTACTTAAGTAGAAGTACAACTACTTGTCTGAAAAAATGGACAACTTCTGAATTATAATAAAGTAACAAAGTAAAACTGCATTTTATTCAATGGATGAAATAATAGTTATTTAAGCAGGAAAAACCATAAAAATGTCAAAAGTATCCCAAAATAAAACCTTTAAAAGAGTGAGTTACTGTGTAGGTGATGTGTTTTATTGGATCGTGCTACTCAGTTTAGTGGGTATGGACAGGACATTTAGGAAAAAATCAAAAGTCATAAATAGGAGATTTTAAAAAAAACAACAACAACATAATTATTAGATTAAAAAAAGTAAAAAAATTATTAAATTAAGTCAAAGTTATGAGAAAAAAAAACTGAATTATGAGATAACAAGATTTAAAGTATAAAATACAAAGTCAAAATTCAAAGATAAAAAAATCTAAATTATAAGATAAAAAGTCCAAAATATGAGCAATTAAGTCACAATTTCTGATTACAACTTATTTTTCATACTGTCACATCTGTTTAGTTTGAAAAAGTAATGAGTCTAATCTGAGAATGTAAAGAATATAAAGTACAGATATTTATACAAACATGTAGGGAGTAAAAGTAAAAAGTTGGCGGGAAAAATAAATACTCAAGTAAAGTACAGATACTTAAAAAAAATCTACTTCAGTACAATAATGAAGTACTTCTACTTAGCTGCTTCCACCTCTGGCCAATATATTGGATATCGGCTGATATATATATATATATATATATATATATATATATATATATATATATATGGATTATTGGCTTTTTTAGCCCCCAATATCGGTATCAGCCCAAAAAATCCTATAACTACACACACTGAGTCATCTTCTGTAGTGTAGTATATATATATATATATATATATATATATATATATATATATATATATATATATATAGTTTTACAATACTGTGAGTTTTCTATCAGACATTGGTGTTGGTTTGGTTTTAGATGAAATGTAAAAGAGCATATGTTGTTTCTTCATCGCTGCCTTCATGAACACTAGACAGAACATGTCCAACTGGTTGAAAGATACGTAGATAAAGTCAACTTGTGGTTTATGAGTTTACTTGTCTACACTTGCATGTGAATGTTTAATGTGTCTAAGCTTTACAATGTTATAGTACTTTTCTAAACTAAACCTGTGAATTTGATATATACTGTTGTAGAGTATATGTGATTTCTGGTGCTTCCATGCCTCTTTGTGGTATTTTTTTTAAAAATATATATATATTTTTTTTAAAGTTGATGCAATGAGGGAGCGGAACAGTGCTTTGTGTGAAAAATACTTTGTAAACTGTGATATTTCTGAAGTACAAATTCAAATATATGTATTTAGGATACAAATATCAGTAACTGTGACCAACAGTTTCAACAAATGCAATTTATAAAATATGGATGAGAAAAATGTTTTCTTATGTAGCTACCAATTCTTTTAAATTCCTATCAGTTTAATCTGATTGTATGGAAAATAAAAGGCAAAAAAAAAAAAAAAGTGTTTTCTGTTTAATAAAGACATATATTTACCACTGACGTCTGTTCATATACTGTCAGTCACTCTGGGTTCAGTTCACTTTTATTACTTTAATGTTGTGATTCAGTCATTTGCATTGTTAGATACACTGTAGATTTTGCAGTGTTAATTTGGAGACAATGGGACCAAATACACTCTAGAAGAAGTTAAATAAACTCTCTAAGTGTTGATTTAACACTGCAAAATTTACTGTGTATAATAATAATAATAATACGTACACGTACAAATATGTTTCCTCTTATTTTTGATAGTATGCTACATCTTCTTTTGTTTTGTTATTACAACTTAATCTAGATAAGAGAAAATATTATATACGATTGAATGCACTTTTACAAATCTAAGAGAAAAACATCACAACCTTGAAAGTATGCACAGAAATGGGTGGTTCAGCAGCCCATTTTTGGCCCATGAACGATACATTAGACTTCTCTGTTATATACACGTTACTTCCATGTCAGCAGCAGTTAAACTCAATAACAGGGTTGAATTACATCAAGTTTTTCCTGTTACACTTTGACATTTGGATTTGGGTTTGGATGTCTTGATGCTCCTATCATTACTGACATGTTTAACTTGCAGATGTATGTTTTGGCAAAGCTGACAAATAAAAAAAATAGGTTAGACAGAAAAAAAAAAATTGCTCCACCCTGTTATGAATTCCAATGAAATCTAGGCCAGTTTCATAACAGGGTGAACAAAAACATCTAAGTAGATCTTTGACTGTTTGACATTTATCTAGTGACCTTAAATCATGAATAAATGATAAAACAACCTATTTAGTTAACTTTAAGAATGTGAACTGCAGTTATTATTGAAAAGCAAAAGTACAACAGATGTGTGATGAGTTCATAGATACACAGTAAAGAAAGTTTGACATCTATCTATCTATCTATCTATCTATCTATCTATCTATCTATCTATCTATCTATCTATCTATCTATCTATCTATCTATCTATCTATCTATCTATCTATCTATCTATCTATCTATCTATCTATCTATCTATCTATCTATCTATCTATCTATCTATCTATCTATCTATCTATCTATCTATCTATCTATCTATCTATCTACCTACCTACCACAAGGATGAATACCCTATTTTTTAATTTCTTTGACATTTTAAGCAAAAAAAAGTAAAGCAAAAATACATTTCCAGGTAACTAATAACTTTGCTAGTGTAGTAACGCACTTGTTAATTAATTATGTACTAATTATGGATGGATGGTTTTAACTATGTATGGATGTTGTTTCTATTTTTATATAGCTTTTAACTAATTTTAGTCTTTTATACAGTATTCATATATTATTTATTTTATTTATCTTGTATTGCACTTTAAGGGGGGGGGGGGGGGGTTCCTGCAACATTTCATTGTAATTTGTGTGGAATGACAATAAAGTTTATTATTATTATTATTATTATTATTATTATTATTATTATTATTATTATTATTATTATTATTATTATTATTATTATTATTATTATTATTATTATTATTATTATTATTAGCAACTAGTAATTATAATTCCTTACTTTTCCAAAAGTAACTTACCCAGCACTGGTGATAAATATGACTGTGGATTTTGGATCCATATTCTAAATAGAAACATACAAACAAAAGCATTATTGTTTGTGTCTGAGTGACCTCTGTCGTCATGTTGATCTGTGCAGGTTGACATATGTGAAGTGCAGTGTTCTCATGTCAACCCTCTAACTGCTCTAATGTGCCCTAGAGCAGATGTCATATTTTGCTTACACTCTGGTGTCACGCTAAGTCCTGCACCTGTATTTGCATAAAGGTGTTGAAGTCACATTGGCGCAGGTACATGGTGCCTGATGCCAAAGGTTCCACAGCGGTATGAGGACGACACCTATGTTAAACCTGTTCATTAGACATGACAGTTCAACCACAGGACAAGATAAAAAGCCTAAATTATGTGATATATGACTTATGATGGCATCCAAAATACAATGACAAAAACAGCTTCTACCTGCACAGTAGTGCTGGGTAAGTTACTTTGAAAAAAAAATAATTACAAATACTAGTTACTTCCCAAAAAATAAGTAATTAGTTACCAGGAAAAGTATTTTTGCGTCACTCTATAATATATTTTCAATCAAATGTTTCTTTTAAAAAATATAAAGGTTAAGTAGATAGAAAAATACATTTGGGAACTTCCACAGAAGAGGCATAGGGTCTTTATGGGTTAATTTAGAATGCTATATGGCAGGGGTCTTAAAAATGCGACCCGCCAACAGTTCCAATGTAGCCCGAGGGATGGGGAGCATAATAACCTGTTAAATGACTTCATGTTTTCTTCTCAGTTTTTATTTTCCTATAAATGATGACAACTTCCAATTTGTCTCAATGTTTGACTGCAAGAAAAACATTAAATGACAAAAATATTTACATTTACAAAGTATCCTGTAACAATAAAATGTGAGTAAACTGAAATATCTAAAGAAAATTAGACACAATTTGAACCGTTACTAAACGTTTAGTGTCTTTGTAGAACTGATCCATAATAAAACACATGGACAAATGATAAGTTATTTGTTTTCCTTATGAAATTTAACTTTTTTTTTAAATATTTGGATAATTTATAAAAGTATATTCTTAATTTAGTGGCTGTTTTTTGCACTAAAACAATGAGAAAAATGTGGAGTTGACATTATTTATAGGTTATTATGGGTTTTTTTTCCCGGTCCGTCCCATTGAAGATCGAATCAGACTGAATGTGGCCCTTGAAGAAAATGAGTTTGAGACCCCTGATATATGGGAAAACCATGTCAGAGTATTTGTATTTTTCATTGTGAGACTACAGAACTGTTTCAACCACTTGTGTAGAATAATAAAGTTTACCCTGATCCATCAGACACCACTTCTCAACACAGTGGAAATCATTTAAATGATGCTACAAAAATATGTTTCTTATTCTGTCAGTGAAATAAAGAGCTTTGACTGCAGCTCGTGTGTCAGTCCAGTTCATATCATGCAGTGTGCATGTGTTTCTTTGTGTTTTTACTCCACTCTGGTGGACAAACTCTTAATATCTCTGTGTCTTTGTTCTATTTTTGTCAGAAACTGCCTCTACTACACAGTACAAAGTACTAGTAATAATGTTTGTTTATACATTGATATTATGTTTTATAACTTCATGTAGTGTTGTGAGGTCATATGAACTTTAACCTTTGAACCAACCATTTGGAAAAAATATATATATTTACTTGTATTTTTGTAATCCTCATAATCCTTTATTTTCCATCTCAGTAAAAGGTAGTTTTGACGACCATATCACAATGACTTTCAATGAATTTTCCAGTCACTAAATATTTTAAATATTACTTAATTTTGATTACAAAAAGGGAAAAACTATTTATCACAACTTCTTCCCACAACAAAAGCCTAAAAAGCACTTAAAAATTTCATTGTAATTTTTCAGAAAAGCTCATGTAACATCAGGCATTTTAGGACGAAACAATCTCAAAAAAAGGCCTGAGGAATCCTGGAGGGACTGATTTACAGACTTGTGCTGCTTCATGGAGGTCTGCGCTCTCAGAGTGCTCTAGTTATATCCAGTAAGTACTGTAATTAATTCATCTTAATTAAATTAATCTTAATGATGGTTTGTATATGCATGTATGTGTATGTATGTGTATGCGTACCTAGTTTTGTTTTGGTTTTGATAAAGATGTATAGTGTATCCGCTATGTATGTATATATATATAATATATATATATATATATATATATATACATACACTTAACTAGATGTCGGCTTTAGTGACTGATTCAAACTAATCAGTCACCATCATAATCATACTAATCATATTTCCATTTTCAGCTATAATCATAATAATATATAATATACTTTTTCTTAGTTAGTTAGTTAATTTTTTTCAGTTAGAAAAATTACAACACCATCATTTCATCCTGTGCTTTCAGTTAACAAATGTATATATATATATATATATATATATATATATATATATATATATATATATATATATATATATATGAAGAGTTCATTTGCAGAAAATAGATAACTAAGTTTTTAGTTTTCCTTCACAAAATGACATTTTTTACTATAAATTCCACGTAATACTCATTGATTTGATATATATGTTTTATTTCATTTTAAGGTCCACTAAATTGAATGTACAATTGTTACATAAATAATGTAAAAAAAAAAATGACATTAAATATTATTATGATTATAACTGAAAATGGAAATATAATTAAGTTTGACAACATTATCATATCATATTGGTTTTCATTTCTATTTATTGTCGGGGCTGTCATTGCACTGATGTACCAACCTTCTGCTTCGGGTCACTTTGAATCAGTCACTTATTTATTGTCTAAGTTGTGACGTCGTGGCCACATCAGTCAGACGGGTTTGGATGGCGTCAGCGGGTATAAGAGTCTGTAGGTCTCATGTGTACACTCTACTGTCTGTCTGTCTGTCTGTCTGTCAGCCCATCATGCTTAAACCACTGAGCTGTTGTCTACTGGCCTGCTGTGTGCTTCTGTGCACCACTGCTCCCACTCCCACGGTGAGTCTGACACATGTGCAGTTTAGAGTTTATTCTATGTCCATGCTTTAAGTCTGAGCATCTGCACAAAATGATAGTAATATTTACCTACGCCAAGGAGGTTCTGTTTTTGGAATGGTTTGTCTGTCTGTCAGTTAGTTAGGAAGATAACTCACAAATTTATTGATGGATTTTGATTACATTTTCAGGGTAGGTTGGGGGGGGGGGGGTCTACCATGGGGGGGTCTACCTGCTGTTTTTAATGACATGATGATAAGGATAAAATAAATGTTACTTCTAACCAAAACTGACAGGTAGCACAGGTGTTAGGACACAAGTCACGTGACTCGTTTTCTATAAAAGATAATAATAGATGCATGAATAAAAATTTGCCAGATGTTATGACTGAAGGCGTTTTTGTGTCAGACAGAAATCTGATTCTACTTTATATTACAGCGGTAAACTGATTTATTTTTGAAACAGAACAAAACAACTATACAATTGAGAATTTATATGTATATATTGAATAACATGAGCATTATTAATCACAATGTTTTTATTCCTTTTATTCACATTTTTAACATTTTGGATTACTTATGTATTTATTTTTACATTTATATCAATGAAGAGGTTTAATTATGTTTAATAATGTTGCTTATTGCTTTCATTTCCAAAAAAAAAAAAAAAAAAAAAAAAAATGTCCAAAGTTTTCATGAAACCAGCATTTGGACTGGGCTTTTAAAGTTAAATATTAAAGTAATACAAACTCTGGCATGGTGTAATGTAATGTAATTAAATTTTATGTAAAGTCAAATTTATGCTAGACTACATATAGACTGTACAACACAAAGCACAGTTAAACATGCATGAATGTCTCATAGGAATTCATATTAATCCAAATCTGAATGTATGAATTGCATTATTTATTTATTCATTCATTCATTTATTTTTAAATTCATATTAATTCAAATAGATAGTAGATAGTAAATGATAAGGAAACCCTGGCACAGACTGACAGTGGAGGGTTTTTATTCTGTTAAACATCTATAGTTCAGACACTGTAGGCTCTCAGATCTAAACTGTTATTCACTAAACAATCAACAAGGATTTCTGCCAAAACATTTCACCACATGTTGAAGTTCACCGACCTGTCTGATAATGTACCTGTTGTCCAGACTGCAAGCACTAGAGATAACAGCAGCACTCACTGATACTGCATGTGTGTGTATAGTTAAATGATTAGAAATTTTCATCAGATTAATCACACGTTGCTATTGATTTGTCATGATCAAAGCACTTTATGTCAGTCAACTTGTTTTTTATATTCAAATTTCCCACAAAATACATTAAAAGAAACACTAAAAAACATTAAAAAATATATATATATATATACAAAACATGCTAAAATCCACTAACATGAAAAAGGAATGGAAAAGTCAAAATGTCCAAAGAAGACTCTTTGAAAATACACAGAAAAAACACAGAAAATATCCAAAACATACTGTATGCAAAAATAGAAATATATCTTCAATTAATATTTTTTATCCAACACACTCAATAGTTTCAACTAAACAACTGTTCCATTCAACTGCGTTCAAATTTTAAATCAGTTTAATCATGATGATGATTTAATTTGCGTTAATTTTGACAGCCATTATATATATATATATATAAAACCCATTTTTAAAACACTATTTGAAGCTAAATGTGATGAAATGTGGCTGTAATTTCCACATGAGCCACTTTCCAAACGGTACCACATAGAACAGCTGTTTGTTTAAACTCCCTCAGATGAGCTGTAATCCAAAGAAGGTTAAAGGTCAATGCCACTAAAGAAACAGGAAACATTCATACTCACATCAGCTACTTCATGGAAGGACGTTGGCATCCTGGTTTTTCCATTTTATTTTATTTTTTAATAAAATAATTATTTGTATTGTTGCTAAGCTAAGAATATGATACATGCAGAAGATATGTTGATAATTAGTGATTTAAAGCTAAACCATCATAGTACTTTGAAATAGCAATTAAATGTGTGTATTTTAGGAGAGGCATGGAGGCTCAGATGTCAAATGTCCTCTGACGGTGAAAATCCTGGATGCAGTGAAAGGAACATCAGCTGGTCCGGTGTCCCTGAAGGTGTTTAGGAAGGGTGCTGATGGAGGATGGATGCAGATCACTACTGGGTCTGTAGAACAGTACTATCTGTCCATAGTTTGTGTAGGAAGCGTACATGTGTTTACATTTGTACTCTATTTCCTGTAGAATCACAGACACTAATGGTGAGATCCATGATCTAATAACAGAGGAGGAGTTCTCAGCAGGAGTGTACCGGGTTGAATTCGATACAAAGACTTACTGGAAAAACCAGGGTGCAACGTCCTTCCATGAAGTAGCTGATGTGAGTATGAATGTTTCCTGTTTCTTTAGTGGCATTGACCTTTAACCTTCTTTGGATTACAGCTCATCTGACGGGGTTTAAACAAACAGCTGTTCTATGTGGTACCATTTGGAAAGTGGCTCATGTGGAAATTACAGCCACAGTCATTCATCACATTTAGCTTAAAATAGTGTTTTAAAATGTGGGTTTTTGAGACTCACTTTTTTTTTTTTTTTTTTTTTTTTTTGCATATAACTGACAGGTTTCCTGGGGTCAACAAATTAAAACAATAAGTGTTCAAATGAGTGATTTATTTGCATAACAAAACCGTCATGGAACAAGAACTCACAGCTCGTAATTGCTTGACGCTACTTTCTTTCAATAACATCAATGTGTGTGTTGTCACTGCTAACAGCTGTGCGTCTTAGCAAACTACTTTCATCAGTTGTTGGGCAGTGTTAGCAGCTGCTACGTGCAGGTACACATCCTGGAGGGACTGTATTATGTCCAATAATTTGCCAGAATTCAACAGAGAAACACCGTTAAAACATCACTAAAACGTTGCTACAAATCTTCCATCTCGTTCTCTCTCTCATTGGCTGCCTTCTGTTGCTTTAAGCTCCACCCACTTCCACCCCTCCCCCTCAGCCAATGCAGCTTCTACCCTAATGTCTTATAGAAGACAAACTACAGATAAAAGATGACGATTGGATTTTCCAAGTAGTGGAAAAATAATGTGACACAGTCATGTTAAAACTGTTAAGATTCAGTGTAAAAATGAAACAACTACATATAGAATAATAAATAATACATACATTTTATTTATGTGTGTCTTCCTAGGGACTCAAAAACACTATATAGTAAACAGAAAAGTATTTTAAAAAGTATTATATAGGTTTCAAAGTCTTTTATTGACTAATAAATCACAGTTAAGTAAGGAATCCATGTGTGTAACGACTAAACCTTTGACCTGGACTGTGGAAGTTTGAGTTGAGTCATTTAATGTTAATGTTAGTTTAGTACATTCAGTCTTTCAGATAGCCAGCTACTGTATTTAGGGCAGCTAGTGCAAATAAATGTGTTTATACACTGAGTAAAGGTGTCATTGCTTTATTTGAGTATATAGTAGTGTATTTCCATTTAATCAGTAGCAGGAATTTATTTGGGTCCATTTAATATAATTGCTCGTTGGCAGTGGCAGCTGTATTAGTTATAGTGTTTGATCAATCATTTAAGAAAAAGAAAAACTCATCACCACTAAAAACATCTAGATCTTTAAGGGTTAATACATTTTTCAACGTGTGTGCATGGACTTTGTCTCACAGTGTATGTGTAGGTTCCTGGAAAAAAAAAAAAAAAAAAAAAAAAAAAAAAAAACCTACAGACCCACTGGGAAAAAAATCTAAATCTTAACAAATGTATTTTTTCACTTCTAGTTCAAATATTTAATCACACTAAAAATAAGATATAAATACTTAAAGAGTAACTTTTCAGGAGGATATAAAGACTAATTTTGAGACAATACATGTTGAAAATGTTATTTTAAGAAATCTTACCAATGTGTTTTTCAGTTGAATTAAGTACAAAACTATGGAATTAAGCAACAAAAAAAACGTCAGTGCCAATATAAACTCAGGCTTATAGTTTATTATTTATGCATGTGCTAATCATCATTAAATAATCATATGCCTACA
>CM035786.1:23303241-23415741 GCA_020466265.1 Siphamia tubifer | reverse complement strand
AGTAGTTGTAGGTAGATTATTGGACATGAGGCAGTTATTGTTACTGCATATTAACTAGTTCTACAAAAAAAACTGTGAGATTTATATATGGATTAATTCTGATAGTGATTAGTGACTGGGAATTTTGACGATTTATCTGATAATTGTGGATTTTTATCTCATGATTTTGACTTTTTATCTCATAATTTTGACTTTTTATCTCATAATTTTGACTTTTTATCTCGTAATTTAGCCTTTTTACCTCATGATTTTGACTTTATCTCATGTTTTGTACTTTTTATCTCATAATTTTGAATTTTTATCTCATAATTTTTACTTTTTATTTGATAATTTTGACTTCCCTTAATGCGCCTTATATATGAAAAACCTTTATAAAAACTATTCACTGACAGTGCACCTTATAGTTAAGAAAACACATTAATTCTATAATGTGTTTCAGTCTAATACAGTGACTGTAAACTATTGGGGCAGGGTCCTAAATGGACATTGGTAAGAACACAGTAATGATCTTTACTGTCATTTTGTTTAGTTTTACTAGTACTTTTTGCAGTTACTGTACAAACACCCACCAATTTTGTCCAAAACGACAGACATTTGAGATGAGATATTTTATTACATGACAAAGAATGATTTGAATGTTGCAAAAAAAAAAAAAAAAAAAAACACAACTAATTTTTGCTAAAAAAAAAAATGCAGTTACTGCCTTTTTGTTTTGTAGGACAGTATAGAAGATATTACAATAAAACAAAAATGAACAAATGAGACATAGAACAGGTCTGTTTTTCAGAATATGGCAATGAAGTGTTTATTCTGTCTTCTGTCAACAAAGAAAGAAAAAAAAAAAACTTTACAAAGGAACGCTTCAACACCAGACTCAAACTTTTTTTTTTTTTTTTTTTTTGGAACTGTCTGTTACCAAAGACTGCAGAAGTTTAACAATGGAGCCAACTTCACCATGTAAAAAAAAAAAAAAAAAAACTTCAGTGATGTGTGTGTTATGGAGGGGGGCCTCAGGGTGGGGGGAGCGGGTGGGGGGGGGGGGCCTCTAGCACACGCTTCTGAGCCAGTGAGAGGCAGAATGAGACAGAACTGAGCATGTGCAGAGTGGGTGCTACATTAACATGTTCACAGGGTTGGCTCAGTGTGGAATACAGCATCTTTCTTCAACAGGAGATAATTGGAAATGTAGAGCCTGGTGATCCGGTTATTAGGACGTACAGCATCATGGGACACACACCTCCAGCACCACACACACACAACAGTGATGCTGGGAGACACACAGACAAGTCGGTGGGAGGGGTTGGGGTGGGGCGGGTGGGGGGGGATTCTGTCCTCATGTTTTTACACACTCAGGACATTGATCAGGAAAATGGGCATTTGTGAGAAATATTCAAATGTTTTCTTTATTTTACTTCAGTGACAGTGGATCTGAACTCCAACTGGGATGTTTTTTTTTTTTTTTGGAGCCGACGCTTACATTTCAAAAATAAAATTGTTTTGTTTTTTTTGCTTCCGAATATACAATTGAGATCAAGTTCATTATTGATCTCAATCTGGATGTTGTTTTCACTTTCCATCATCACTACATAAAGCATGTTGTCATGGAGATGGATCAGCTGTTATTAGCAGGTTTACTATATGGGGAGCTTAAGTCTTCGCCCCATTCCCGGGAGGTAAATTAATGAATGGTATTCAATGGGAAATAAAATGCGAGAATGGTATCTGGTTTGTCATGTGACCTGAATCACACACATGTTATACCTCATAATAAATTATAATTATTGACATGCGTTTCAACTGCTTCTGTTAACCAACGGCTGATTCATTTGCAAGTAAATCCCGTTAATAATTTGGACTACACACATGTGACGTCACCACAGACTCCACACCACAGCTGAGCGGAGTGACGTCACATACTCCACTCATTGTCATCTGTTACTAAGCCAGTGGTTCTGAAATCCGGTCCTCGTGGCCCAGTGTCCTACATGTTTTTCTCTCTCTCTCTCTCAAAAAATACTAAAAATAATGACTTTTTTTAAATGTAAAAATAACAAAATATAAAATGTTTTTAAGTAATATAACAAAAAAAATCCAACATATATATCCCTTCTATCGCACCTGGAAGCCATTACATCGTTTTTAAGGCTTCTAAACAGCTGATCAATAATTGAACTTGGTGTGATGGAAGCTGGATATATCTCAAACATGCAGAACACTGGGCCACGAGGACCGGATATGAGAACCACTGTACCAAGTCCACATAAAATCTAACATCACGTTTGCTTCCCATCAACAACTGCCTATGACACATCGCATATTTCTTATTAACCGCTATCATATGTGCATTTCAACAGTTGTCAAACAGAATCAGAATTTAGCTTGACTCGCTCCATTAAATTTTTTTTTGCGAGCTACAGTAAACACCCATGGAGCAGAAGTACAAGGGCTCCACATTAAAAGTAATACGGCCTGAAAACTGTAACGCATCAACCACAAGAGGGCACTACAATATGAAAGACTTCATATTTTAGTTTCTTGCACATGTCTGGATACCAACTTCATCTATGGGATGGCACTGATTAAATATATTATACAATACATATTAAAAAAAAAAATCCTGGTATTTTATTTATTTCTCTGATTCATCTCCATTAAAGTGTCATACTTGGGTTTTTCACAATTACTAGTCTGACAGACTCCGACCATGTCCTAAGTGTGTGTTAAAACATACTGAATCAGGACTAAAGTGTCTACACATGCAGAATGACCATACCATCACAGACTGACCAGTGGACAGCTGCCTTGAGCCACTATGGGGTCCACTCAGGTCCTCATACGTATGGAAATGGGGTTAAATCCAGGACAAATTAAATCAGACTGGAGGTGAAAGAAGAGTTCAACGATGGTGGATTAGAGGATGTAGATCGGGGGTGTCAAACTGCGGTCCTCGAGGGCCGGTGTCCTGGATGTTTTAGATGTTCCCCTTTTCCATTACACCTGGAGCCCATTGTATCATTATCATCTTCTGCAGAACTGATGAGGAGCTGATTATTAACTAAGTGTGAGCGCTGATGCGTTCTGAATGGATGATTTAGTTTAGATATTCAGAAAAATTCTACCATTTTTCCTTTTAGTTTTGAGGATGGAAAAGGTGTCAAAAAGCAATTTTTTTTTAAATTAAAAATAAATAAATATATATATTTAAAGGCAACATTAAAACTGCTGGGACCAAATGTTAATACTAGTTTTCTTTTTTTCCCCAAAAATTTTCCATATTATTTTTTCATTTCCTAAATATGTATTAGTTTTTTGTTCATTTTGTTGCCGATTGTTTATTTTTCTACTTTTTTTTTTAAATGTCATTATTTTTCTTTGATTTTCTGCCATTTGTGTCTTACTTTGCTCATGTTACCAATTATTTTGTTAGCTTATTATTAATTTTTGTTTGTGTTGTTGCTCATTTTATTTATTTTTTTTTTACTGATTGCTAAAACCTCAGGAGTTAAATGGTTAAACTGAATCACATGGAAGAGGGAAATCTCTAAAACATGCAGGACACCGGCCCTCTAGGACTGGAGTGTGACACCCCTGATGTAGAGTGTTGTAATGTTTGTTTGGAGGAGTCAACACACATAGTGGGTCATTTCAAGACAGCCGTCAACACTGGACCCTACTGATGATATGGGATCAGACTGTTTTTAAACTGGAATCACAACAATTCACATTGGATATGAGCACAATGTAGGGAATACTGACAATTGGGTTTGAAAAACAATAATAATAATCTCTTTATAAAGCAAAAAAAAAAGAAAGAAAAAAGAAAACAAGGCACAAATAAATACTGCAAAAATGGAATACTCTGTATGTAAAATGTCTGGTGGTGAACACATCATCGTTTTAGATAGTCTGGCGTTGAGACTCCAGTGAGTCCAGGATAAATCTGTACAACTTTGAAATACTGATCTGATGAAGACAGACATTAGCATTTGGCATCAAGGACCTGGTGTTTTTTGTTTTTTTGCTTTGGCCTCAGAGGGGATCATGGGATATGGCCTGATCTAAAGCGCTACATGCTTCCTTCCCTGTCACACCATCACTACAGCCGCTTGGACACTAGAAAGATATAAATGTCAAATACTTAACATGCTATTCTCCTACATTTCCCAGAATACCGTGTTTCCAAGAGCTCAGACTCCCAGGTGACTGACAAACTAATGTAGCAGGGGTGGGACTGGATTGGCTGAGGAGACATGCTACTCTACTGTGATTGGTTGTTGGAATATGTGTGTGTGTAGACAGTAACTAAGTAAAAGTACGTTGTTACTGTATTTAAGTGGATTTTTTTTGTAGTATCTGTACTTTACTTGAGTATTTTTCTGGTGACGTTTTACTTAATACTCTACATTTGTTCATAAATATCTGTACTTTACTAAATGGATGTGGCATTACAAAAAAATAAGTGGTTTCAAGGGGAAATTGTGGCTTTCTATATCATAATTAGGACTTTTATCTTAGGATTGTGACTTTTTAGCTCCAAATTTTGATGTCGACAGTCATATTTATGCATTACTTATCTCACGTTTGACTTTTTAAAAAATCTCATAATTAAGATTTTTTTTAATCTCTCTCACAAATATGCATTTTTTGTCTATTTTAAAGCTTTTTTTCATAATTTTGAGTTTTTAGCTATGTCATTTTAGTTTCATATTCATGACTTTTTAATCTCATAATAATGACTTTTATCTCATTTGTGAATTTATTTTCTATTTTTCCTGTCCATATCCACAAAACTGAGTAATGTGAGCTAATCAAATATATTATCTAAACACTAACTCACTTTTATAGGCTTTATTTTGGGATACTTTTGAAACTGTTTTACTTTTTTACAATTGAGAAGTAGTACTTTCTTACTTTTACTTCAGCAAAGGAGTTGATTCAGTACTTTTTTCCACGCAAGTAACTGTACTTCTACTTAAGTACTGGTAGTTATACTCCAGAGATCCTACCACAAGAACGAAGAAAGTCATTTTTCAAAGTAGCTAAACTTGTTATTAATGACAATTTGCCTATTTGTCAGAAAGTAAGGAAGAGTGAATATTTTATGGGCTGTACAAGATGACAGAATTTGACACAGCTCCAAAAAAAAAAAAAAAAAGCCTCTTAGACCCAGGTCCAACAGGTCAAAAAACACTGATTTTTACAATAACCTGGATTAGGTAGTACTTCTAATGTATCTGATAATAATATCCTCCTGATTACAGCCAATCACAGTCGTACTTCCCTCCAGCTGATCCAGTCTAACACCAAATTTGGGAAAAAAACTCCATGTTGAACAAACATTTCCTGTACTGTAGCAGAGCATCAGCACTGTAAAAACATGGCAAGGATTTCCCCAAAGTAAGCAGTTATTGAGAAAAACAGGTTTGGAAATGCACAAATGTACACAGATAACATGGTTATACCAGGTATGCACCAATCTGGAAGTTCTGGGCTGATACGGAAAACAAAATTTGGACACTCAGCGTTGATAATAACACTGTTTGTTTGCTAAACGCTGGTCAATATTGATGAACCTTTAACTCAAGTCTAAAATCTGTGTGTGTGTGAATGTACTTAGCAAGAGATGTACACAGTTGAACATACAACCAGGCGGGACGCTTCAACAAAAGCTTGGTCGCATATTGAACTAGACTTGGCACAACTGAAATAGAGCTGAAAGGAGTCCAGCTGCAAGTGAGGGAGATGAAATCATGTACAACAGATAAACATTGGCAGTTCCGATCTGTTAACAACCATCACATTTGTCAACAGGCCAATGACACTGAATAAAAAAAAAAAAAAAAAAAAAAAAAGCCGAGTGTCCGCCAATATCAGTATGGGGTCAAAAAGATTGGTGCATCCCTATTATTAATTATGCCATTTTCAATAGAATTACTGATTTAGCCTCCATTTAAAACATATACTGAACGTATATAAATGCATACGTGTGACAACTGATTAATTCCCTCAATATTGATGATGCTCAAGAAAAAAATTATTTCTATGGGGATGAGGGTAACACCTTTTTTTTTTCCTAGTCAAAAACACATCTAGATCCTCATGAAATTGGGTTGATGGATGAACAAAATACAAATACAGGTGCTTAGGTATCTGGTATGACACTACAAACAGTAATTACAGGGTGAGTTAAGGCATTACTGCTGTATGAAATAGACAAAAAGGAGATGAACTTAATAATATGTACGATGTTACACTACATGGTGTTTTATACACCCTAACCAGCTGATCACCAAGGCAATGACTAATGTTCTACGTGAGCAGTCAGGCTACGTCAATACTCCATCTTTACTGCTACACAGTCAGGTGACAGTGCCCCCCTCCCCTCCCCTAACCCCCCCCCCCCCCCCTCCCCACACAGGGAGATGAAACCTGACATTCATACACCTACACAACCACACAGGGCTGATGGTATCTTCTGCAAAACTGTGGTTCTAAACTAAGAAAAGGCAACGCACAAGAGAGTCCTCTGCTAAACCAACACTGTTCAAAAGCCAGCACCGCACCCCAGCACGCCAGCTGGGGCTACCAACACCACGACTATCCTCTCTAATCTGATTAGTCAGATCCACATACTATGAAATTCTGCGGCTCTGTAGCCAACCCAAAGCCAGACTGTAGCCTTTTGGGCTCAGCCACGTCTATATGTGAGGAAATAAAGTCTGTAAACATACACGGGCAGCTCCAATGTTCAAATCTGGTGCAAGGGCTTTTGGGAAAATAGGATCGGGGCATGGGTGAGGGGGGTATACCGTGGCTCAAAGTCAGCCTTTCCCAGAAGCCCTTGCAACATTGACATGGAGGAGCCTCAGGAGTTTTTACCGACATGAAATGCTTTAAAACTATAAGAAAAAAAAACAACAAAACAACACATCACTAAGGCCACTTCATACTCGAATATTCTTTTATCGTTGATGTATTCAGTCATTTCACTATAGATGTGACATGTTTAAAAACTGTCTCCCAAATTAAAAAAAACGAGGAAAAATGTCCTGGGTATATTTAATTACTCAACCTTATGTAATAAAATGGCTGCTGCACTTGGCACAATTATCATTTAATAGATCTTGTAAAGTTGATGATCTACTTTACTTCGGCTGAAAAAAAAAAACAAAAACGTTTAGACTATTACTGTTCAAACATGTCTTCGAGTACAATTTTGGCACTGGCTTACTTGTCAAATTCCAAATTGTCAAGAGTTCAAGTCCCTACATCTAGATCTCTATCCAGAGGTTTGTACACCTACAGCAGTCTCTGTTTTCTCCAGGACTGTGCAGAAGTGCTTTTTCTACTGTCATAGATGCTGAGATCACTCTTGTTTAAACCAATGATTTAATCCAATGACAAGTATTCATCTCTTATGTTAGTTCTAAACTCAGTCAAGCAGCACTGAGGAGGCATAAGGATCCATCATGTTCTGCTGCTGAATATTTTTGATCTGCATGTGAATCATTTTCAGAATATTGTGTTTTAAAGATGTCTGAAAAAAAAAAAAACATGGATATAAAACAGGTGCATCACAGGTGTCACGCTGCCTGTGTGTAGTAGAATGACACTGCCATTTTGTTTTTATCTCCGGGTGGGGGTGGGGGGGTAATGGAACATTCACATTTGGTGAAATCCACTTGGAATTCAATGAGATGTTTAAAGCATTTAAGATCCAAACACCACAAGTACATTTAATGCAAGAGAGAATAAAAAGAGTAGAATGGTCCAAGTCGCCGCCACATGCTTTGAGTGACAGGCAAAGAAACCTCCTGTTTTACAAGCTCTCAATGGTGGAGAGAATCTGTTTTACAGTGTGGTTAATGCCAACTAGTTAATATAAAAAGGCAGAAGAACATCCCTCCATTCACTTTTTACTCTTCTGATTAGTTTCTGTACGAGACACAATTGCAAAAAAAAAAAAAAGAAAGAAAGAAAAAGCCAGTCAGTTAAGACCCAACGGCTTGTGAAGCACCTAAATGTATTATTATTTATTATTATTATTAAAATGCCTGCAGGAAATGAAACCCAGATAACATTTCAGACCATTTGATTTACATATTGAGAATGAAACGGAGATGCAATCTAATGGTGCAAACTAATCTGATGTACTTGAGCCTGTCCACTTAAGACTGGGTCACATAAAGCCACATTAAAGCAGGTCTGAATAAGTCACATCAGTGGGTGCATTCTGCATCATTTATAGTTGTATTGTGACACATTTGCTTTTGAAGCATTTCTGTCATGTGTGATCTTGGGTTGACTGTATTCATACATCCTGTCCTTCTGTCTTTGTCTGGGGTCTTAAAGGGACTCTATAGTGAAGACTGATCTGATAAGACACGATTAAAAAATATTCAAGGTTCAGGACTGAAATGACCAAAGTTGTGATCCTACACTCAGAACAATAGAATTCAAACAAAATGTCCAAACATACAATTCATGGTCAAATTCAAAACCGATATATATATTCATATATATATTCATATAGAGGAGAATCTTAACAGTGAACATCTGGTCAAAAATAATCTGCCTACATGTTTCTCACAACCTTTGTAGTGCTCAAAGCTTTAAGAAATTAAAGTTTTCACAGCTCAGGATTCTGACTGTGCCATTCAAGAACATTGGTAACTTGGGCTTCAAATGAGCCTCAGCTCCGGTTCTCTCATTCTGGCCCCTCTGGCTGCCTCACAGAGCCTCTGAAGAAAAAAAAGAAAAGAAAAGAAAAAACACACAGTCCAGACACACACAGCATCCAGCCCAAAGTGCCCACGCTTCAGCGCATGGTACAGTACAATGAAGAGCTTTATCACATGGTCCAGCACTACTGAAGAAGATTTAAAAAAATAAAAATAAAATCTAAAAATAAAAACACATCTGAGACAAAATCATATACACTTACATGAGACCATTAGTTCGCCTGCGCTAAAGCACGTCGCTTGTTGTAATGGCCAACCCTGTGCTCCCTACAAAACCACGGAGCGTCCAACTAAACTCTTTTCACACAGTGCACCTCAAAGAGAGAAAAAAAATAATTAAAATAAAGCAGAAAATGCACAACAAAAGGCAAAAATTAAAAAATATACACATCTCGAACTGAAGAAATAATTTATATCTGAAAAGAAAGGAAAAAAAAAACATCTGGTAAACAAAATAAATTAAGGCATGCAAAAGATAAAGTCAAATCTTCAGATTTGGATACTTCTTTTTTAACCCAAACGTCCGATATTGTTAGAACATCTTCCTGTTAGGAAGAAACCACGCACTCTTATTAAATCCTCAGAAAGAAGGTAGCTGCCAAAATAAAAATTCAAACCCACTGGAATATCACTGTAATATGCCCGAGCGTTTAAAGGCTGATATTTACATATTTGTGTTTGTGAGCTGTAAGAGGCCGATATTTACATACATGTTCATGCGGATTCAGCAGCAGTGCAGCAAAAAACAAAACATCTGAGTGACACAGAGGAGTGCTTCTTCTTCTGAACATCCTGAATCAAAGAAAAATAAATAGTAATGTATCAAAAAAATAACAAAATGTACATCACAAACGTCTGTGTTGAGCTTGCTCAGATCCCAAAAGGAATACTGTTGCCTGACGAACTGATATGTATAAAATAAAGAAGAGAAAAAGTGAGACAACAACGTCGTGTGTTGGCTTCTAAGGTGACGGTGATACATCAGAAGAAGTGAAGCGGTGCTGAGCCGAGCCGAGCCGAGCCAAGCCGGTTGAGGGAGCTGTGGTTCTGCCACGTTAAGGCTTTGCAGTAAACATCGGCGCTGAGATGCTGCTGCTCCCTCCAACTAAACCGAGACTGATGGGAACTTTTAGTAAATAAGCCGGCACGGACAAAAAGACATGCAGCAACTCACCCATCGCACGCACACACACACACACACACACACACACACACACACACACACACACACACTCGCACATTCACAGACACACACATACAATTGACAGTTCACTTTAAGAGACTTGCCACCGCCTCTTCATTTTTTTCCTCATTTTTTTGTATTTGGATTTTTTTTTTCGTCACTTAGATTTCTTGGCAGCATTACATGTTGCGCCTCTTTGCCCCTCCTACCGGCCTGAGCTCCCCCTCCTCTCCTCCGCAGCACTCTTCTGCTCTGCCTCTGATTGGCTGAAGGGGGCGCTAGGAGGCCAGGGGCCGGTGGGAAGCTGCTGGGTGAGCTGTGGGGTGAGGAGGAGGAGGAGGAGGAGGAGGAGGAGGGGGAGGGGGAGGAGGAGAAGAGGCAGAGGTGGTGGGTGGGTGAGTTGGGGAGAGGAGGAGGAGGCAGTTCAGTAGTCTGCGATGGGGGCAAGCTCGGGGTGCAGGTCCACTGTGATGTTCTTGTAGAGGCTGCTCAGGGACATGAGGGGGCTGTAGTGGAGGTTGTTGAGGCCGTCCAGGTGTTGCCGCTCTTTGGAATACCTCAGCAGTTTATACCTGGGACACACAGACACATGAGGCATCACACGAACACTGCATGGACATACAATCATCAGACCACACAGAACTGGACGAGATCTACTGCTTCAGGTACTGAAAGTAAAATAAAAACTGGTGCCTGCCCCTCCGTCAAACATTTGACCTGATTTGCTCGATCTCTTATAGTGAAAACATGTTTTTGGCGACCGTGACCTTTGACCTACATTCATCAAAACTGAATGGGATCTATTCTGGACCACCTCACACCTTTCCTGAACATTTCAGAAAAATTGGCCCAATCATTTTTGCACAAAACTGCTGAAAAAGAAACACACAAAGTGAACCAAAAACAATACCCCTCACCCCTTTTGGGAAGTAAAGGAACTAGAGGAAAATGATTGATTCAAAAGGTACATTAGCCTCTTTTTCATTACAGGAACTTGAATTTTACCCAGAATTCTAGGAAAAAAAACAAAAAAAAACCTTTTGCGTTTCAATCAAAAATTACCCAGGTTAAAATAAATAAGTAAGTGGTATTTGGCACAATATACCCCAGCACCGTTGCTCACATTTGACCTGATTTGCCCGATTTGTTACATTGCAAAAACACATTTTTGGTTACTGTGACCTTTGATCTATATTCACCATAAGTTTGCGGGATCTATTCTGGACCACCTCACACCTTTCCTGAAAATGTCATGGAAATTGTTCTAATAGTTTTTGCATAAACCTGCTGACAATCAAATGAAATGTTGTGTATAGCACGATACTTGACCAAATCGGCTGAAATTCAGTCGCTTTCTTCGTTCTATCCATCTCCTTGTACACGCCAAATTTCAAAACGATCCATGAAGAATTGGTGACACTAGAGTGTGAAAAGTCACATTAACACCTGTGGTTGGTCCAGAGATTACTGCCCCCCCCCCCCCAAAAAAGGGGGGGTGAGGGTATTGATTTTGGTTTTGTTTGTAAGCAGCTTTACACAAAAACAAGTAGATCCACTTTTATGACATTTTCAGAGAAGGTGCAAGGTAGTCCAGAATAGATCCCATAAAATTTTGGTCAATGTAGGTCAAAGGTCACAGTCACTAAAAATGTGTTTCTTAATGATAAGAGATAGAGCAAATCAGGGAAAGTGTGTGTGTGTGTGTGTGTGCTGTGACTAACTTGGTCATCTAGTTTCATTTTCTGTTTGAAGATTAATGGAAACTTTCCTGAATGACCTTGATCTCAAACTAACCAAGTCTTCCTACTCCTCTACTCTACAGTGCTAACGTTCCTTCCTACACTCCTATTCTGGAACTAAAAACTCATACCAGCTTAATCAGTTTCCCTCATGTTTGTACAGTGAATAAAAGACAGACCACAGTCTTACCTCCCTAGAAACTGCACCTCTCCTCTGTGATGATGAGGGATGGACTTGTACTTCCCAATCTCTCCCTCTGGCCGTGTCACATTCAGACCAGCGTAGTGAACTCTGAAGGACAAGCAGGTTGCATTAGTTAATACCGTCTTCACTCACATCAACACTAATCATAGAGTTTGTAGGATGGCAGTGAATTAAGAGCAGACAGTTGAACTTATGCCCTGTTATATCCTACATTGTCCATAAGAGGGCACCGTTGATCCATATTCATTACACTGTAGATCCATATGAACTAACAGACCAGATATGGACTCCTCTATAGAAACATTAGTTCCTATGTGTAACAGCAGAGGTGAACACATTGCAGTTAGAACATTAATATGAACTAACCTGTTCCACAAGTCATCATCCTCTCCTCCCCAGCCCCAGAATGCATTGGGAAAGCCATTAATCTTGCGGAACTGATCCACAGTGAGCCCACTCACACCACCGAAGAACTCGCTGTATGGAAGACTGCGAACAGCAAGATGTGATTTAAGAAACAGAAGATGTAAGCAGGAGAGAAGTTTCCATCTATTCTCGCAATGAAATAATCTGCTTATTAATATTGGCATTCTCTCAACTCAAATACAATACTTTCTGCTGTCATTCTATAATTAATTATTCGGGTCTCTTAAAATATTTGATTTGGTTCATTCAAGTTATTTGAACATACAAAAAATTAAAAAGAAAAAGACCCCCCCACACACACACAGACACACACACACACATACACACACACACTATTTTCACAATTATAAATTTCCACATACATTATAAAAGCACATGACTGTTTTGTGCATACCATTTAAATTGGGGTGAAATTATCATAGCACTGTTACCAATTATATTTATCTCAATTTCATTTGACAATAAAGTCATTCTATTCTAAAAGGGTAATTCACAAAACAAATAAAAAAACACTGGAGGTAATACTGTGTATCTATCTATTCATTAACAAATTACAAATACTTAAATATTAGCTTTATTTAAGCATGAAACAAATTTGGATTGACTTGATTGACTTAAATTAACAAAGTATGAAGTGGTCAGATATGATACAAACACCAGAACATTGTTACTTATCATCTGATCTTTGTGCCAGATTTTAACTGTAAAGTAAAAAGGCTGTTTCATATGTGAAACAGCATTTTAGGATGTTACGACTCATGTATAGAGAAATTTTGGGAATAAATAAGCTTTAGATTACCTCCTCCTTTGTGAATAAGTAAATAAGAGCATCACTACTTTTATTTAACTAATCTGATTACCATTTGCAATGATGAACACTGAACTATTTTGATAATTACTTTTGTTCTGTGTCTGTTTGCTTATAAGATTTATTTTTCCTTTATATATTTTGAATAAAATTTCAATGCAATTCAAGATTGATCAACCAATCACATTCTAACAAACAAAAAGGCTGGCTGGTAATTTTGTTACGGACCAAAAAGACAGCACTCAGCAGGAAAAAAAAAAAAAAAATCCAACTTGTGTTTTTAAAAAGACTATACATTTGGAATTATCGAGAGAATTTAAGATGAATAATTCAGTCCAAGTCTAATGATGACAAAGAAAAAATATGACAAATATATTATCCAAAACCAATGTTTTTAATAAGAACTATATTAGTTATTATGACCCTTTGATTATAGAATGAGAACCTCCCAATTTTTGTCCACTCACATGTACATGTATTTGTCCAGCTTGGCAGCGAAGTGGCGTGGCATCTGACCACAGCCGTAGTAGTTGCGGTCGTTCTCAGGGATATGGTCAACATCATGGAAGATCAAGCAGTCCCAGTCCAAGTCCTTCATGGCCTCCAGGAATCCCACATTAAACAGCATGGCTCTGTTGAAGGGCTGACTGCCACTCTGAACACACATGGAGAATAAGAGACAAACAACATGAAATCAAGTCTTTCAATATGGTAGAGTCTCAAAATAACAGCTGTCAGCCCTGAGAAAGAGCTGGCTTAAAAACTTTACAGAGCAAATTCTATAGAAAAAATCAGTCTTTCTACCAAAATAACATAAAAGTGAAGACGCCAAAAACCTTTTCATTTACCATATAAAAAATTTATATATATATTATATTATATATGTAGAGAGACAGATATATAGATATATAGTAGCACCTCCTGCAAATGTTTCCAACTTTAATGTAAAGCATCAGTTTGATGAAGCAGGTAGTTTAAATAATGTTGGCCTGAAAGGGACTGAATTACAGTGAGATGGAGAAATGCTTAAAAAAAACATAACTATACAGTATATGGTGACTGTGTTGTTATTGATAAACAGGTGTAGTACAAATATAAATGTGTGAAATTATCCAGGAAAGCAGTAAACCAGCTATGCAGATCCATTAAACAACAACAACAACAACAACTACTAGGAAAAACCAGCATCTATGAAAACTGCCAAGTCCAAGTATGAATGCTTTGTCCTTTACTATGTCCTCAGCAATATGCTGGGACACAGTTTGATATCTGAATAAGTATGCTGTGATACCAATAGTCTTGAAACCACTTAAAAGAAAGTGAATCAAATGGTCAAGTTTAGTTAATATTTGAGAGAGGTAAATAATATTAGCAGATCTGTAGTACAGTGACAATGACAATCACATATCAAACTCCTTTTAGCTTCATTTGTATTTCCTGCACACTCACGTCTCTACACATAACATCTCACCTTCAGACATATAGCTGGCTTTACTCAAAGCCCAATTTTACCCCTCCAGTTGAGAGGTACTGTAATAGTTTTGTCTGTCATTCAATGACATAATCGCATTAGCCTGAGAATGCATCGACATATCTGAACCAAATTTATACTGTGGATGCATCTTGGCATGGAGCAGAAAATAGGTGACCCTGAATGACTTTTTCAAGGTCAAATGGACTTGTGCAGTTAAAATATCTGAGTACTTTCAAATATAAATATGTACTAAGTTTTACACAAAGACAATAGAGTAGTAACTTTCAACAGAATCTACAAAAGGGGATTATGAAAGTGCATCCTTACTTTAGTGTCTCTTTTTGGTACAGCACAAAGTGGGGCAAAGCTAATTTCACAGCAATTTGGAATTTAAACACTTCACAATGCTGTGTACTACGTTCCCATGAAAACAACTGAATTCTTGTTCTGCTAAGTAGTGTCAGTATTACAAAAACAACTATGTGCCACACAGACCCCTGTGACCCTGGTGAGGATAAAAGGTGACGAGACTATGTGTCGTAGTTAAATGTAACCATGTGCATTTTTTCAACAGATAGTCAAAGAGTGGCTTCAGTTTGGAAATGAACACATCAAGGCAAACATTACTGCACGCCAGAGGCTAGCTAGCTAGCTGTAAATTATTAGCTTGTTTAGACAGCCAAAGTGATATAGACTATCTTGGACAAATAAGTTAAAATGAAGTGTGACGTGTACTTTGGTGATCTGAAAAAAAAAAAAAAAAAACTCCTACAAATGTAAACAAATAATTGTGACAAGAACACTGTAATAGTCAATCATTTATTTTTCATTGCAAATCTCTGCAGATATTTGATTTGATAAATACTAGTAAATCGTTTTAACACCCAAGAATGAGTTATTTATACCTACAGATAAAGTGAATATAGTCATGCTCTAGTGACATTTTGAACTTTCACTTCCTTGTGGCTACCGTAGGGGAGGATGAATGGGTTTTCATTATATACCAAATATTACACATTTGTTACTATATAATATACCATGAAGATAAACCAGTTATCCAAAAGGTTGATTAGATCTTGGGGCAAAAAAGATTCAGAGGATAAAACTCAATTGACGCTTATCCCCAGTTCAGAAGCTTGAAACTGTACCTGTTCAATGACGTAGAAGGCAAACTGCAGCCGCTGTCTCTGCAGCATGGGGATGAGGTGTTGGAAGAGAATGGGCAGATGTTCATGACGGTTTCTAAATGGAATCAGGATAGCCACCTACAACGCAAACACACGAGGAACATTTTGTTCCATATTACAACTCTGCTCCAGTTTTATTAAAACCCATTCCTTCGCACTGTGAAAATGCTTGTAATAGTAACAAGAGTGAAATGTGATCGTTGTACTGTTGTTTACCTTCCAGCGAGGTCTGCAGTCCTTTGGTTTCCAATGACCTCCGAACTCAATATCAAAAATCTTGGAGAACTTCAATTCAATCTCCTCCATGGGGATTTCAGTCATGTTCACTTCCGTAAGTCCCTCTGGGTGGGGGCAAAAAATAATAAATAATAATAAAACAGTCATACCTCTACTTACAAAAGACCCAGCTGAGGGAGCTAACCATGATGCTTTTGGTAAACCTTTGACCCTCATTCATCACAGAGTTACTGTTTGGTGAGTTTTTCCCCAGTGTGTTCATTTAAACTTTATTACAGTATGTATTCATTATACATCATGAGCCCAAAGAAAGTGATTGCTGGTGTGAATGAAAAAAAGAAGTGACTGCATTATCAATAGAAGTGAAATAGGAGATGATAAAAAATATGAAAGTGGTATCGTGCAATATCGCTAGCTAAAAGCAACGACCCACTCCAAAGGCATCTGTGTAATATGGAAAAAAGAGGTCATCGCTGAACGACCAGATGGAGAGACTGTTACTCATTTGAATAAAGGAGAAGAAGAAATTGCAGGAGATAAAGTGACTGAGGCGATTTGTTTCAGAAAAAGCATCCACCATATTCACTGAACTAATGATGGATGGTGGGGGTGAGGGTTCAGAGGAACAGCAAACACCCCCACACTTTAAAGCATCACGTGAATGGTCAACCAATAATGCGGAAGGTGAAAGTGACAATTAAAACAACCACAATGGTATGGAAATTATGTGCATGTCTGGGTCATTTTAATGGTTCAATGTTTAATCTTCAGTCAGTGAAGACACATTTACCTACTGAGACCAATAAATAATTTTTACAGGGTTTTGTGGGGTAGTATTTGGGGCCTTGAAACAAATCAGGCCTTTTACATGTAAAATGCGCTTATGAAAAATTCATGGTACAAAACCACTTCTGGAACGAAGTAATTTCATAAGTTGAGGTACCACTATAATAAATAATAATAATAATAGTAGGAGTTCATTGTCAGCACCCTTAATGACAGGCGATACACATTTGGTGACTCACTCATAGAAGGTAATCGCTCTGGGCAAGGGAGGTTTTGGGCGTAACTGAAGTTCTCAGGGAGGTACGTGGTTGGCTGGACCAGGTATTCACTGGAGTTTGTGCCATCAGGATAATCTGCAGCGGAATAGAACAGCTGACACCAGGTGCATTGACACTTCAACATCTTCCGTACAGTTAACGTGGCTGATGAAACACTCACCTGTCCCATTGAGCGTACTGTTTTTGTTGGTGTACAATCGAATCATCTGGCCAATTGTCCTCACGTTGTCCCTCAGCATGATGCCCTGAGCCTGCACCATGAAGAAGTATGTGTTGGCTGAAACAACAAGAAAAGGGAAGTTAACTCACTGCATTACAATTTATGATCTCCAATTCTTTAAAAAAGGACTTTGTTTTCTTTGCCTTTCGAAATGTTGTGTTTATTTTGTGAACAACATTAAATTGAAGAACACATTACATATCTTTGTTTATTGTAAAACAAAGCTTTCCGTGTAACTGTTGCTTCATGTCGACACGTTTTCATAGAGAGAAACATCTAAATCATTTAAATGTACACACAACAGAAAAAGAAGATGCAACCCATATGAATACAGTCATATAATAAGTGGGTAATAAAGAGGGATTTTCAAGCTCCAGGAAAATAAATACTCCATAGATTTCTCCGACAATCCACAGAGCACATTTCATTTCTCGAAATAACCCTTTTCAAAAAGGGGGGGTTGGGTCATCTATTATTAGTGAAAATGGAACCGCATGTTCACATCAATGATTTAGTCCCATTTGTTCTGCATTTCTCTGAGCTACACGGTAAAAAATAAATACACCAAACATCATACATATTGTTTTAAGTCAAAGGATAATGACAAAAGCAATCACACCAATCAAGCACCGTATTGACCAAAGGAAAGTGTGAATGTGAAAAGGTTGCCCTGACTCCTAAGCTGCACATTCACATCATTCCAGGCAAATATCCAATGTACAGTAACCGTTAATGATAAAAACACAGATGTTATATCAGGACGACTTCTATCATTTTCAATATACGAGGGACTTACACCTACAATGTATCTTCCACAACACATGAACTAAGAATGGAATCTATGCATCTTCCCAAACAAAACAAACAAATGCAATTGACTGGACTACTAAGTACACAGCAATAAGACCAGATGAACAGTCTTAGAGTGAAGTTTTCATATAAAGTGGCTGACATGATTCATTAGTCACTCCACATTAGCCTACACGACCAGAACTTATCACCAGAGTTTGTGCGAGACATTTTTATTGTCTGTCAATTTGATGGACAGGGTTGTAAAAAAAAATTCCGTCGTAAGACATTATAATCAATCATTTCAAATTACATTTTCAATGAGGAGACATATTTAGTATTTAATGTTCAAAAATATCACAATTATGCAGCTAATGTAGTTACTGCTGCCTGATAAACCAATGTGATATCATGACTCTCATAAATATATAAGCCACTTTTAATTGGCTTGTTATCAGTACACATTATGAGTTCACGCCACATCAAATATTACTGAGCTCTGGAGTTAGATGAACTGGGGTTCTTGACATGAATTGACATGCCATCAAATGGTGCTGAATAACACACAAAAGGTAGAAAATGTGCACATACAGCACATCAAATGCCAGAAGAACTGGTGTAGCAGTCCCTTTTTATTGACTGCATTTATCACAGGGTTCCTACAGCTCAGGGCAAGTTAAATTCAAGACTTCGCAAGACTTTTTTTTTTTAAGTGTCGTTTGAAATTTAATTCAAGACCAAGCTGATAATGAGCCAAAATTAAAAAGGGAAAAAAAACCCCACATGAATCACGTGGGGGCAGTTTTACCAACTGTTTATTTTAAATAGAACATGACTTTTTGGTCCAGTTGCTGCTACATTCATGAACCGTTCGCATCAAGAAGCATACCTTTGAAAGTTTGAATATATAACACACACACGCCACAAAAACTAACTATAGTTAAAGGAATACTACACCCACAGAATAATGTGTGCTCATTTTCTACTCACTCTAAATTATCTTTGTAACATAGACAGCCTAAATGTTACCAAATAGTTTTTATTTCTAACCAATATAAATCTTACTAATGTGTCCAAATTTTTAAGACTTTTGAAAATTTGATTTGTGACATTTTATTGCCAATTAAGGCCTTATTTTTAGAGCAATTAATTCAATAGGCGTGTTTCCACTATTGGAACTTCTGGGACTTTTGTGGGGGAACTACTTTTGACCGGGCCATGAGTTAGCCTGGTCCTTTCAGGCATTTGTCTCCATACAAAAATGGACCTATAGGAATTATCATTGTCATTATATTGCGTGAGTTACTATGGTAACGTCACAAGCAAAAAGCGCTAAAACAAAGCAGCAGCAAAGAAGGAAATCACAAGACTAGACATGGACTAGGGATGGCAAAATGTCTTAAAAAATCTTGACCAATCACTGAGCCTCATTAATTGGTTGAAGTTGGTCACTGGGAAAAGAAAAACCGTTGCTTTGTCGGCACACACACACACACACACACACAGCCATACTCACCACGGTGCTTCAGTCACTTTTTAAACACGAGTCACACTGCAAGGTCGAGCGATGTTATGTTAAAAGCTCATTTTAAACCATCACAAATAGAAAAAACATCAGATGTTCCAGTAAATTCTGCCATTAACTATGGTGTAAAAAACCTTAGCATTGTCCACCAGCCTGCAGTATAAACTCATTTTGCCGTAGTCCACCTGTCATGTCATTTTAAGTAGGTCTGTCAGATGGATAACGACTCATCCACCACACTTTTGGGCGGTCATGTTGACAACTTCCTGTCCCAGTCTCTAGCTGCTATAGAACTTTGAGCTTTGTGTTTTGTTAACATTTTGAGTAGACGTTCTAAACTTGCACGAGGCGTACAACAAAGATTAATTGAGCTCTGGGTGAGCTCTAAGTTTAATGTTAATAAATTCCATCTTGTATTGCTCATGCTCATATTCATCATTTTTAAAGTTATGCTACGGAGAGATCACAAAGCTTCTTCTTCATAACGTACGCTACAATGAAAAAGACTTTGTGCATGGGAATGACTGATGCAAGATGGGGTTTTTTGTTTTTTTACCCGACGGTAGAAAATTATGACCGGACAACGTTGATGTGGTCAACCATCTGTCAAACGGTCGTCGGTTAACATCCCCAATGTGGACATGGATGAAGTTGGGATGTTTGTTGCATTTGTGCTGTTGCTTTACACAGTAATGGTATCAGAGACTGAAAGAAGAACAGTTGCTCTGGGAGAAGAATTCCACAAAAATGAATGAAACGGAGAGATGGAAAAGTGAGAAATTCTGCTTCGTCGTGTGGTGAACTTCCACCAGCAACTACTCTGGAGTAGAAAAAAAATAATTGCTCAAGTTGTTTGTTGTGATCTGATGATGTCATTTTGGACAACCCATCTCCGTGACTTCTGCCCAACAGCTCTATCGGGGCCGCTCTGGAGTACCTAGCCTGGAGTAGGTACTCCATTAGTTCCTGTAAAAGTTCCGATAGGGCCGCTTATCGGAATGGCCCGGTCAGTGGAAACGCTCGCATACCGTGAAGTTCCTGTAAAATAGCCTGGATGTTCCAATAGTGGAAACACGCCTAATGCCTTTTACGACTTTCCAAGGAACCCGCCGGAATTCTGTTATCAATTCCATTACAATTACTGGGCTTTTTAAAATAACTAAAAAGTCTTGGATGTCTTAACATTTTGTGTAACTAAAGTAGCATATTATTTTGGCTAAAGTCAGCTAAACAACAATACAAGACATGCCAGTGACTGATTAATATTCAAACTGGCCATTAAGTGGACAGGGGGTGTACTACAGGTGAACAGAGTCATTTAACAGGAGTAGTGATGTTGGATTCAGCATAATTGTTAACAATGGCACTGTAGGGTTCTATACAGCCAAGATGTTATGGATGTTATTGATGCCTTGTTAAGAGATAGACCAGTGATCCTGTGAGCAGGTTCTGTTCTATGATGAGATATTTCTGATAAACATGACATGTGGTAGCTGGGTGTGCTTCAATAAACCCTGACAGAGGTGCAAAGCATGCATTGGTGTGTAATGCATGATAATTTGGTTATTATAGAGCAGTCGAGTACAAGAATAACAAAGAGAGGCAACTTTATAAAAGTAACATTAACCTCATTTAGTCAGTTTGCAATGCCAGTCAGAAGCAGATTTGATAGTCGAAGACCTATTATTAGCATTTGGGATCAGCTTAGTAGATGGTATTTCACCAACACCAGTGGATGATGTTAATCTGTTTATTATTAAAATATTTTTTCATAAATGTGCATGACTGAATTTATTCAAGATCACTGTATGAAGAGGTTAAATATTTTTAAACAGGTTAAGGTAGTTTGTCTTTTTGGTCTGTCCGTTTCTCAGCAAAATTACTGAAAAAGTTACGGATGGATTTTGTTAAAAATTTCAGGATTTGTTGGGAGTGTCACAAGGAACAAATTATTATATTTTGGCGATGATCCGGAAGAGATCCTGGATTCCAGATCACTTTGAGATGTTACATTGTGGTACATGGAGAATAAATTTCAAAGTGATCCAGAGTCCAGGATTCCACCAATTCCGGATCACCACCAAAATCTATCCATAACATTTGGAGTAATGTTTGCTGACAGACAAACTCCAGCAAAAACATAACCTCCTTGGCAGAGGGAATAAAAAATACATTAAAATATTAGTATCAGCTCAAAATATTGAAATGTCCATCTGTAATTATGGGAAATTAGCCTATTGAAGAAGGCACTGAAACTATGTCACTAGCCCATTATTCAGTAGATGATAGCTATACAACGAAAACAATGAAAAAAGCATTCCTGTAAACCCGTCAAGCACCAGTTTGTTCATATTCAGGATTTTGACATACTGAGTATGACTACCTTTAAATACCACAGACTGATTGTTGATCTTGACCCACATAAAATGACTGTAAATGGTGTCTTGTGTATCGGGTTAGTGTTCTGCTCTACACTGTACTATCCCCATCCTGCTCTGAATGTCCTGTAATCCCTCCCAGAGTGTAAAGCTGTCCAAGGCAGACAGCTGCCTGTTGTGATGCCGCACATCTGGCTGCTGTCAGCTCTGCCTGCTGCTCCAGTCAGAGTCACAACACAAACACAGAAGGTGGCAAATGGGTCCTCGAAAGCAGCTGACATTCTGCAAACAACAGCACTTTTCCCTAATGCTACCTCTTCTGCGGGGCAGACGGCCAAAACAGACGCTTTCACTGATATGTTCATTTGATTTATTTGACCATTCAAGGCACACTGCTTCAAATATGTTGATAACACAGCTGAAGCACAAAAAAAAAAATCATAGAAAAAAAGCATTTTACAGAAATTGTCTTATTTTGAAGTTAGAAAGCCAATCGTCTGTGTATCACACTACACCACAATTCAAACTCCTCCCAGTAAATTCTCTACACTTGCACCGGCATTAGCAATACAAGATGGAATTCATTAATAGCAAATGCAGAGCTCAATTAAAGGGATAGTTCACTATTTTTCACATGAGTTTGTATAGAATCAGTGTCTTTACTATGGTGAACCCACAGTGACTTACCCCCGACAGTGTCCTGTGAGTCAAGTTCTGGTCCGGTTTTGGTAAAAGCGAAAGTAGTCCGACAGGTTTCCTGGGGTTACGAAAATAAAAGGCGGTGGTTCTCAACACAGTATGCATTCAAATGAGTGATTTATTTGTGTTACAATATCGTCACAGAACAAAAACTCACACCTTGTAATTGCTTGGAGCTACTTTCTCTCAATAGCGATCAATGTGCTAGCGTTGTCACTGCTAACAGCTATGTGCCTACATGTAGCAGCCGCAAACACTGATGAACATCTGATGAAAGTAGTTTGCTTAGGCGCACAGCTGCTAGCAGTGACGACGCGCATTGATCGCTATTGAGAGAAAGTAGCTCCAAGCAATTACGAGGTGTCAGTTTTTGTTATGCAAATAAATCACTCATTCAAACACAATGTTTTGAGGAGACACCAAAACCGGACCAAAACTTGACTCCCAGGACCCTGTCAGGGGTAAGTCACTGTGGGTTCACCAGAGTAAAGACACTGATTCTATACTCTATGAAAAATAGTGAACTATCCCTTTAATCTATGTGGTGCACCAATTTCACACCAGTTTAGAATATTTGATCAAAACCTAAGCTAAACAGCTTAGCTGACGTGAGGTAATGGAACTTCTAGAGCAGCTAGAGACTGGGACAGCAAGTTGGCACCATGTAACCCAAAAGTGCGGTGGATGAGTTGTGTTATCTATCTGACAGACCTACTTAAAATGACATGACAGGTGGGCTACGGCAAAAGGAGTTTGTGCAGAACTGACGCAGGCTGGTGGCAATCGCTAATCCTGTAACATTGAATGTTTACTCTATGTGTGACGGTTTAAAATGAGCTTTTAACATAACACTGCTCGACCTCGCAGTGTGACTCGTGTTTAAAAAAACCTCATGTTTTAAAAACCAAGTGACTGAAGTGCGTTGTGGTGCGTACCGACTGTGTGTGTGAGCCAGCAAAGCAACGGTTTTCTTTTCTCAATGACTGACTTCAACCGGTTAATGACGCTCAGTGATCGGTCAAGATTTTTATATATTTCGCCATCCCTACTACACATCCATGTACACTGTTTGGGTGCACAGCAGATTGTTTGGAGAGTGGTTGTTATCTCCACTCCGTTTTACCTGCAGTTTATGTACAGAATAGTGTTGTTTGACTCAGTGGGCTTTTGTTCTGGTATTGTGTTTTCTAGACCCAACAGTGAGCGATGAAACAACAGGTTTCTCACAGAGTTTGTGTGACATTGCTAAGTCAATGTCTATGCAGTAGAGCAGCAATTTCAGCAGCAAATTTAATAACCAGCAAAGCTCACTTGAGAATTGACTTAATCACTTCTCATCACTCATGTTTTCTTGTTCCTGTCATTTAGTCTGAGATTTCAATCCTCCTCCAAAAGCTAAACCGACAGTAACATGAGGTCACATTCCACTGACTGAAGACAGGTCATGCAACAGTAGATAAATTAGTAGATAAATATGATAGTTTCTACAAGGTATGGATTCTACAACATTAATGATAAACAACAGTCAGAAATCACATCTTTATATAGCTCTTCCAATGAAGATGAATGGCAAAAGTCATTCCTAATAGAAATGTGGCTCATTTTGCTATACCTGTCAAAATTGGGGGGGGGGGGGGGCAATGGTACACTCATTTGAACCAAACTGTTTCAGTTCTGGGTTTTTGACACAATACAAAGGTGTACCAAATGAATCCATGTAGCCCATGTGAAGAACTCAAACACTCAAGAAGCTGGGTGGCCACAAGCAAAACCCATATACAGGGTTTCCCCCGTGTACGTCCCCTATATGAATTCTCAGCAACAAACAAACAAAATCAACCCCATGTTATTCTGAGGCTAGGGTGCTACTGATAAGAGAGGGGGGGGTAAACATGGCAACAGAGAATATAACAGAGGCACAGAAGCTGGGTCAGATGTTTGAAGCTTGCGAAGTTTCACTTTTGTTTTTGGTAGTTAAGAAATGACCCCCCCTATTCACTGTACTGAAAACATATCAAAATACCTCAATCTGAAAACCCCTGTACCAAACACCCACTGAACCAAAACTTTATCTGTACCATTAGCCCCCCTAGTGGAAATAATCACAACATTTGTGCTTCTAATTACAGGACAACAAACATTAAGTTGAGCCCTTAACACTTGTGCAGACACTAAAAAAAAGTTTTCCCATCAATTCAAACCGTTTCCATGACTAAATGACTAATCGTTTTCCCAGTAACGTATGACATGACAAAATAGTGAAAAATGTTAATCACATTTAAAAACAAACTTTACAGAAAGGTAGAATCACAGAACGTGCCTTTTCTCCCCCTAATGGACAGATTACAAATATAATCCATCATATTGAATTACTTAACATCCAATACATTGCATCTCACTGCTTTACTTTGTATAGTTTCAGCTGTGTAGACTAATGTCATGGTGGAAATATCCATTATGAATGAGCCGTAAATCATCCCAACAATAACAAGTGACCCAATACTGTTCATCAGTCTTCCTATTGGTTGGAGAGTTACACCAACAGCATGTTTATTGACGTAAACATGAATGAGTAAAAGAGGATAAGAGTCTTATCATAGCGCAGCAGGCAGACGTAGAATGAGCAGTGGAATGGGGCTGGTGGGTTGGGTCAGGTCAGGTCAGGTCAGAGCAGTGCACATGGGACGGTAGACGATGAAAACATGCTATCAGCATCAGAAATGATAGTCAACAGTAATTCTGAAGGACAGGAAACTAGGCTGAACTGATTTGTACAGTTAATCTGTGCATATCAATATGCGCCCGCCTTTTTACATATACTTCAGAGGGTTGAATTTGTCAAACGGGAGAAAGAAGCAGTAAAGCATGAAATGATGGTCCTCAAACTGAATCCCCAGCTGGACGTTGAATGAAGCGTGGAAGTGAGCGATGATGGTACACTGAATAGCAATCCCCACAGTCCACACTTACCCTAGCAGCAGCATAAAAAAAACCCTCACAAAATGAAGCAAATATCAGCAGAATGGGGCAATAACACACACTGTAAGACCAACAAACATATAAAACCCCATCAAGTCGACACCGATATCAGGCCATGTTCGTTAACAACTCATCTGTTAGTCATTTATAGGGATGTGGAAACGGGGAGAGGCAGGAAAGCCGTAAAAAAAGAATAATTTCCTCCAAAATATATTGTTTGTGAGGTCTTTTGGAAACCCTGGTCTGACACAAAGGGCCAAAATCCCTGAAGCTACTTTATAAGGCTGAGATCTTATCATTTCTTCAAAACACTGAGGGCATGTCAGTTTTTTTTTTCCTTTTTTGCAGTCAACACAATTCAATGTTTATCACTAAAAGTAAGACAAAAGTATCTATACATTATGTGTATTAGTAAAAGTTGGTATCTGTAAATTTATACATTTTAGTTCAAGGAAATGAGTATAGAACAATATCTTTGGTTTAGAGCATGGATCACACTGGGACCAAATACCCAAATCCCAAGCACTCTTACCCTACCCACAAGATCTGAGTTTAGGAGCACATGAATACAGAATAAAGAGTATTTAACAAGCAAGAAGTCTCTTCGCCCCATTTTCCTGTGATGATCTGGATTGCCTATATATCTTAAGTGTGCAAAAAACACATGGAAATTATTATCCTTGTGTTCTAAATAGGTCCACTCACTTATGTCCTTCTGCTTTGGTCCTCACTGTGAATCTGGAGTTAAGTATGAGTGAACTTGCCAGGTATATGACTATGGTATAGTCTGTCTTGTGTTTCAAATGCCCCAAAATATATGTTCCAGTGACTATTATATTTAATGTGGCAAAAATCACCAATTTCATAACTCACTGAAAGGAAAAACTAATTAAATAGCAGCCAAATCCAATTAATAAAATCCTGACATGGAGACATCCATACAAGACTCTTTCATATTTTTCAAACATGAATTAATATTTGAGGTGCCATTAGAATATGTATATACTGTATATCTATATAGAATTCCTGCTTTTTGCCTTTAAGGGTATTCAATTCTTATCAATTGGACATATGTTTATGCATCCCCTTAGATTTCCTTGTAATGGATAAATTATAGCAGAATCATGATACCATTGCTCTCATGGATAGTATATAGTATTAATGTTCCTTGACTTATTCTGTGACTTCCAACCATGGTGTCTGTTGTCCATTTTAATACTTGAACATACTACAAAATCCATTCATCAATCAAAAACAATCAGTAAATACATATGAGATTCTCATTTGAAACTGATTAAGTATATTTTGTCATGATTATCTAGCACCAGCACATCTTCTGCTAAATATTTTAAATAGCATATAATATAAAACCAATGAATTACCTTAGTGACAGAATAACTCTCGGTGCTAGAATCTCATTATAAGTTATCCAATAAAACCTACCGACAAAATTAAGTCCACCCTCCACCACACCATCTGTTCTTTGCCTTATCTTGTTGATGTTTATTGACAATCAATCTGGAAACCCTCAAGCTACACAAGTGAATTTCCCCATAACTGCATCTCTGCTGAAGCATGGAAGCCAATGATTGCCTGTAAAAGCACATGCAATCAACAGAAAAATCTGCTCCACACACACACACACACACACACACACACACACACACACACACACACACAAAACCACATCAGAAGTTCTTCAGAAAGCAGAAAACTGACAGAGGCCATAAACATAATGATAAGCAGGAACTCTTCTGTCCCACTGAAGGCTGAAACAAGCATCACAATCCATACCAGTGAGCAAGTGCATATCCACAATACAACTCTAATTCATCTGTATTTTGATGGCATCTGCGGTATATTTCTTGGCCAAACATTCATCCTAATCATACCGAGCATAGAATCTAATTTCCGGTCAGAACTTAATTACAAATGACGACATCAGTGGACATCTTTGCTCATTTATACTGACATAAGCTTCTACCGTGATTACCGTTATCAGGTTTGATGTGGCCTTTGTACTGATTGCCATTAGCCTCTGTACTCACCAGCTCTGAGTCACCTGGATAGAATCCCCTGAATGTAACATTGGCAGAAATGATCAGTTCATTAATTCTCCAATCAGTGGTGCATCCCCAAGTTCACAGCCTGACAGCGATCCATTCAACACACTTCTATATCATAAGACATTCCTTTAACAAATATACCACCCAAAACAATATGCTCCCTTTTCCACAAAGCACATTTATCGACCGCACAAGGGCTTGTGGTGCACTGCTTAGCATTAAGCTAATTAGCCTGCTAGCCGGCTGCTTCGGCGTTAGCTCAGACCATGACAGCAGCTGGAGTGTGTTGTGCTGCATGAGATAATCCACACATAAGCACATTAACTGTTGCCGTATAAAGCTGTGAGTGTAAAGTACTTAGCTTAAAACCTCTGTTAACTAACCTATTCCAGGAGCCACATAAATGAAGTAGAGACAAGTGGTGGACATGGAGAAGAAGAATATGAAGGCCAAAAATGATCGGTTGGACATTCGCAGCAGCCGCCTCCAGTTCACCATTTTGGCTTAGGCCCGCTCCTCTTTCGCCGATATGAATCCCATAAAATTCCTTTGTGGATTTAAAAAGTCCTTAAATACATAGACAGTGTCAATTGTGTAGTCATGGAAAAGGCTGCGCCGCAAAACCCCAGAAATGCAGCTTAGAAAAAGGCTGAAGCTAGCGGGGCTAGCTGGCCTGCTTTCCCCCTGCCAAGAAATTTCCAGATGGAAAAAGCAGGCCTGTAACGTTAATATCAGGCAACTGCAAGCCTCATAGAGCACCGCCGCTTAGGCATAGTGAAACCCTTACTCTACGGGCGCGCAGCTTAGCGGCTAATACTTTCAAGGGTTTTCGTGGTAGTCTTCCATAGTTACGGTGTCGCCAGCGAGGCTTTTTATCGCTAGCATTGAAGGTTGGTGACCAGTGGAGGGGCAGGACCGCTCAGCCTTCTCCCACACAGTCTACTCTGGGCCGGTGCGATCTTTCCAACACTGTCGGCGCAATACTTCATTAAACCGCGCGCACAGGAGTCCAGTCATGCCCCCGGGGGTCCCCACGCGGATTCCGGGCTGTCGAAGTCTTCAAGTGACATATGTGCAGGATGGTATCCGAAATCTAAAAAAAAAAAACCTAATAAAAGATATGGTTGTATCAGGTTTGAGTCCTTTTCATTTTCTGCTGGCACTGCAGACACCGTTTCCGGTGGGTGTAACACCCCCCCTCCCCCGCGTCGCCATGGAAACCGTGCGCGAGGCGCAGTCAGGGGTGCATTGAAGTGTCTTCACGTCCTTTAATACTGAAACATCACACATGTATTTACAATAAAACACCATAATATAACTATAACGTAGATTTATATATTTAACTTGAAAATATGCATACGGTTTTGGTGAGATGACAAAACTTGTATGTTGTTTATTTATATAAAACTGTAATAGAGTGTATTTGAAAGAATACTGGGGCCAGTATGAAATTTATGAATCTATCTGATCACATTCATTTCTAATGTTTTGAGAAAAATAAATTTAAATGTGATAGCATGAGAAATGAAAATACAGTATCATGGGGGGAAAAAGGTGGAATATCAGATGAAAACCTTTTTGAGTTTTTTGTGTGGGGGTTACTATAAAAAGGTTAATAGTACAAAAGCTGCCAAAATTCTTGGCTGTTACAAATAGAATAGCCTGAGCTCAGCAGCTGCTGGCTCTATTTGACAAACACATGTTGTATTCTGAGCCAAATCGATTACAAAGTGAGCCCCCCCACACCAAAAAAGTATATATATATATATATATATATATATATATATATACCTCCTAGCACCTCATATATATATATATATATATATATATATATATATATATATATATATATATATATATATATATATATATATATATAGGAGGTGCTCGTATGGGGCTGTGGGAACAGTATGACCATTATTTGCTGGTGACGTAAGTAAGATGTGCAACACTACAAAGGAAAACAAGAACGGGGGGGTGGGGGCAGCAGATGATATGTGTTTACAGGCTTAGACCAATCAGTTGAGTATAAAGAGGTGGTGGTGTATTCTGGGAGCCAGAGATCAGGTGTCTGAGGAGGCTGGGATAAACACTTTTTCTAAACCTGGTTTACCTGGTTCTCACACACCTGAATCCCCAGGGCAAGAGTGACAATAGTTAGTATATGAGGGAGGGGCCTTTGTGAGTGTTTTGAGTGCTCTTCATGCTGCATTTGCAGACTGAAGTGGGGACAAACTGTTCTCCTGCACATGTTGGTGTGGATCCCTACAGAGTGTGGCCCTCTTCAGCCTCCTGAAGAGTAATCAGTAATGTGTCTACCAAACAGTGTGACAGTTACTCGTGTGAAAAAATACTCTGGTAAAAGTAGAAGCGCTGATTTAACTCCTTTACTGAAGTAAAAGTTTAAAAAGTACAACTTCTGAATTGCAGTAAAGTAAAAAGTAAAACTGCATTTTATTTATTTCTTGCTATGGATGAAAAAATACTGATTTAAGAAAGCCTCTTCTTCTTCTTCTTCTAATACTTTACTACTTCCTGCCTTAATCTGTGAGTTACATTCAAGTGCACGAGGCAAATGGGTGAAACTAGTTTGAAACATATCAATAGCACCAAACAAACGTCTGTCATCAGTCTTTCATAGTTTCCAATTAAAACTACATCTGCTATTACTGACAGTATGACATGATAAGAAGTGGTGTCAGGCAGAACAAACACTAACTGTCGCTTATTTAGATATCCATCCAGCTGATGTCATCATGTGTATGCATGTGCTGAAGTCAACATATTAATATGTGCCAAGTTTGAAGTCAATTGAAACAAAAATGCAGTTTTTATAGACATGAAATTTCAAACATTATCAGTAAAAGGGAAGGGGAAAAAAACAGGTTAAAAAGTTGTGAACTTTGACCTACTTTTCCCAAGATGTAACGGGATTTATTCTAGGTCACCGATAATCTATACATTAAAGTTGGTATTAAGTCAACCAATGGTCCTGCTACAGACATTTGACATTCCTCAATTATAAGTAAATAAGGATAAATAAAAACATTTAATTAAAAAAAAAAAAAAAGTGAACTCTGACCTACTGAACTCACATTTTTGGTGACTGTAACCTTGACCTTTGACCTACATTCACCAACATTTGTGAAGGGATCTATTCTGGACCACTTTAACAATTTTCCTGAAATTTTATGGAAATTGGTCCAGCCGTTTTTGTGTAAAGTTGCTGACAGACAAACAAAAAAAATCTATTCTGGGTCTCTGGCAACCCATAAAGTCAATATGGTAGGATTTAAACCAATAAAATTAAATTAAAAAAAATGTAGTATTTAAATATATGATAAAAATAAATTGTAATGTTTTCTTTGGTGGGTTTGTTTTGGCCCATATGTTTGACACCTCTGGTATAAACCATTAGGGTGGTATTAAGTGTTGTCCTTCAACAGTAGTAATGTATGGGATTAAGGTTAGATAATGCACAGATCTGCAGTATATCTATGTATGGTAATGAAGGATTATATATCCTAGTGCACAGTGTTTAGAGAAGGCTGGAGTTATGTAGCCCAAAGTAAACCCAGAACAACGAAGACACATCACATAAACCAGGGTTGTCAAACTCTAGTCCTAGAGGGCTGGTGTCCTGCATGTTTGGGATATTTCCTTTTTCCACATGATTCAGTTTAACCCTGAACAAAAATGGAATAAAATGAAAGAAAAAATAATCAAATAAATAAACTAAATGTAGTAAAACAAACCAAAATTTATCAATAAAATAAACAAAAACCCAAAAATATTTACAAAATAATAAGTAACATTAGCTTTTTTTTTTTTTTTACTAAAAATAATAATAATAATAAAAACAGAACTACAGTATAATGGATTGTTTAGTTTAAATATTTTTTAAAAATCCAAACGCTTTCCCCCTTTTTTTTTTTTTTTTTTTTAACTGTTCTTACTGAGTTCTGTTCATGGAACTGGTGTCAAAAGGAAACTAATTTAGTAAAAAGAAAAATTAAAACTATTAGGACTGAATTTTCCCATGTTATTTATAATTTTGTAAATATTTATTAGTTTTTGATCATTTTGTTTATTGTTCTACATTTTGGTGTTTTTTTTATTTAATTTTCTTTAATTTGGCCCCATTTGTGTCTTACTTTGTTTATGTCGTCACTGATAATAGCTGTGCGCGTGCACGTAGCAGCTGCAAACACTGCCCATATTAGGTAAAATGACTAAAAATATTTAGAAAAATGAAGTAAAATGACCAAAATAATCAATGCTAACAGCTGTGCGCCTTATCAAAATACTTTCATCAGTTGTTCGACAGTGTTGTTAGCAGTGACGACGTACATTGATCACTATTGAGAGAAAGTAGCTCCAAGCAATTACAAGGTGTGAGTTTTTGTTCAGTAACAGTTTTGTTATGCAAATAAATCACTCATTCAAACACATATTGTTTTGAGAAGAAACGCATTGTATTTTGTGACTCCAGGAAACCTTCCGGGACTACTTTCTCTTTGACCAAAACTTGAACCAGAACTGGACTCACAGGACACTGTCCGGTGTAAGTCACTGTGGGTGCACCAGAGTACAGATGCCGATTCTATACAAATTCATGTAAAAAATAGTGAACTATCCCTTTAATTGGTTCACTAGTTGCTGCATGGAATGTTTTGTTTTTTTGTTACATTTGTAAAGTTATTGGGAGCCAAACAGAGCTTTTAGTAGCTATTCTTAGAGTCTTTGCTCTTGTAAAAACCAAAATACACCAAGGATAAACCTCACTTTTTTATGAGTAATTCAAATTTGGTTTTGGAAGTAGATTATGTGGATAAACACACAATGATTTCTTGTCATAAACTGTGTTTTTACTGTGGGTATTTCCTGCTTTTTGGCTAAAGGGATCAATCATAACTTTATTATTATGCTTTGTCATCATGCTCAGCAGTCCAGAATGAGACAAAGACACTGTAGACATAAATGTTACAGTAGTAATGTGGATTTTTGTTTAGTTTATTCTGAATGTGTTCAAAATTTTTAAAGGTTGGACATTAAAAAAAAAGCAGGTCAATTCAAGATCAACTGTTTGGTTTATTTTGATGATAGATAAACTGCACTATATTACACTGGGTTACAAAAAAAAAATTGCAAGTTGTCTATGTTTTTTCAACTGAATTAGGACCATTTTGCACTGATGAAACCAAAAATTAAATACATTTATCACAATCAGATCAGGTTTTTATGCTGATTTGATTTAGAGAATTCTGAATTTAAATGTAAGAAAATACTTGATTTTCATAAATTAAAAAAAGACAAATAAAAATCCTTACATTTCTTATAAAAAAGATAGTTCCAATGTCCTTGTGCTCATCAGGACCTCACAGCTGTGAATAGATCATAAAATCAGAATTGAAATCTGATGAGGATTGAGGAAGGAGAAGTGATTTTAGTCAAAGAGTGGAAAAATAAAGTTGTAAACAAACGGTTTACAATTTAAAATTTCAACAAACAGATACATTTTGTGTTTAATGCTTAGATCTCTATCCCTTTCTCTCCATAAAAAATAGGTTAATTTAAAAGATCCCATTCTCATTGCTTTTTTTTCGTACCTAAAGAGGAATAAAAACACTTAGGAAAAAAAATCTTGACTAAGGTTCTCATAATTCACACATCAAAGAGTTAAAAAGTAGAGATAAAAAAAATAAATAAATTCACTATACACTCTTAAGAACTTTCATTTAGTACAAAAGAACATTTATTAGCTCCAAAAATACATAGAATTTACAAAGGTAAGTTGGAAACCATGAAGGAAGAGGGGAAAAAACCTGTTACATGTGGGTGCGTGTACATTCATTCCCAGTGGAATGCAGGGCTTTGCTGACATTTAGTGGAGTTTCTACATGAAGTGCTCATCTGTTGTTACTGGTCGACGACAGTGACAGCTCTTGTGTTTGGACCACAGTGTGCTCAGTGTGAACTAACCGAGCACAACATGACTGCAGTGTCTGTGCTCTTGGTCCCTCTGGAGGCTGGCGGGAGCACTCACACTGGGCAGCTGGGAGGCACTTTCAGTTGTTTTGTGATGCCTGCTGCATGATGACTGAACACAGACTCAACATCTGCAGGTACTCATCTGCACCGTCTGTCAGGCACTTATCCACCACCTGAAAAACAAAGAACAAACACGCTGAGGACTGCCAGAACAGTGTGCTCGTCTCCATAGTCTGCTGTCTGCAGTAACACACTGGTGAGTCCTGTCGGAGCAGCTGACGACCACAAGAGGGCATCATGTATCAGATACAACAGTGGAAAAAATTATTAGACCACCAGTTTTCTTTGATTTCTTGTGGGGTTTTTTTTTTGTTTTTTTTTAACTCATTCACTGCCAGTTGAATGAGAATAGAATATTGACTCATAATATAGTGACTATTCTATAATATTATATATATGATATTATAATATTATACTATAATAAAAGACTAAGACTACATAAGTATGGCACCCGTCAATGGCAGTAAACGAGTTAATGTCTGGTAGAACTCAAAGTACATTTGTTTGGACAAATATAATGACAGCAAAATCATTTCTCAGAGTTTAATATGAGAGCTGATATCTATTCATGTTCCATGTTTTCTTGATTAAACAAAAACAAAATCACTTCAATTCTTACATTAATATCTACGTCACTGTACTGATGAAAACAGCGCTTTCACATGTTTTTGCCTTTTTGTGTCCATTTCAGTCACATAACACAGGAGGTAGTATTTAATTACAACTGCTTTTTCACACTCACCCCCCCCAAACATTTAAAACAAAACAAACAAAAACCCCATCAATTTCAATCAATCAATTTTTTTGTTTTGTAAAAGTGTGTGCATGTGGACTACATTGACATCACAAACAGGTGTAACCTTCCCTTTTAAACTGTTTTTAATTTTATTTAAAATTATTTTAATATTGTGGATACTGGCATAAGGAACAACAGTTGAAAAATAGCTTATTTTTTTGCTAATACGGACACATTTACAGCAATGTTCATTAATGTGTGCTGTCCCTGTTAAATAAACAAACTCAATTCTCACCCATAGTACAGAGATAACTCATGGCTATAAGGTGTTTTCTTTAACACACATTTATGTATATATGTACATTTCATCATGTAATACTGTACATACTTGTATATTTATTTATATTTACACATACAAATCCTTTATGAACCCACTTCCTTATACATACCAGTACATCCTTGATGCTGTTGTACTTTTGTTTTGTTTAAAATTAATCTTTTTATGACTTTCTTGTTGTTTCTTCTGCATCACAAACTGTCCAGTTTGAGCCCAAGAAAACGTTCCCCATGGGGAAATAAAAGTATATCTTATATTATTTTATCTTCCATGTTAATATTTTAATGTTTCTACCAACAGAAAGTACATTGTAACAACGATTTATTTATTTTTCAAAATACAACTCTGTTACATTTTTTCAGTGTGTACAAGTACTTTTTAAATATTTGGGGCACATTTCATTAACAACTAGATCACTCCTAGATCTCAGACCTCAGTGAAGCAGTACCAGTCTGCCAAGGTTTGGATCTGCATGTTTGTAACTTATTTATAAACAAGTGTTCCATGTTCACTAAGGATTTATTTTATGGGTCATTAACAATCCCTTAGAGGGTTTAAAAAAATTAAAACAAATCCTAGGTCCTGTTTTTCAGATATGTCTATTTCAATATTCAAACACGTATGATGTCACTCTGGCGTTATGCGACGTCGCACACCGACCACATTTCACTTGTTAGATCTAATGTTAAATATGAAGCACAAGATATTGTCTGATTTAATTAAATATGTCAATAATCCGCTTTAAGGTAAAGATCATACATCCTGCAAATATACCTTTGGCTTGATGTGATACAACGTCAAAACATGACGTCATGGAGCCTATCGGTGTTAGTATCTCATCTGATGTCTGAAGGTGAGAAAAAAAAAAAAAACCACCCGATACGATCTGGTCTGGACACTTATGTCTTTTAACTGTTGACCTTCCCTGTGACCTTGACCTTTGACCTTTATAGCTCAAAATATAATGGCTTACGATTTGTCAATCATCTCTGAAAGTTTAATCAAAATCCGTCCATAACTTTTTCAGTTATCTTGCTGACAAACAAACAAATGCGAGGTAAAATTTACCCTCCTTCATGGAGGTAATGAATGCCCATTGGTGGAAAAGACCACTTGAAAACTGACTGAACGATGAATATTTTGGGGAAAACATACTTTTCTTTCTGTTATGAAGCAGAGGTCAGAGCAATAATACTTTGTCATACAGACCAAAATGATATCCCAGCACCCTATTAGTGCTTTTCTGTCAGCAGAAACCGCAATGTACATATGTGGACTTGGGGGTCTTATACTTAACTACAAACTCATCTTCTGTGACGAAAACGCGACAAATAGAATTGGATTCTAGCTGTCCATATTCATAACCCACTAGCACTTTGCATCTTATACTGACAAAATGACATTCTTTAGAACTTTTCTACAATCCTTAGTTCATATCAATTGCACTGTCCATCAGCAGTCTTGAATGAAATGACTTCAATGTTAAGTCACATTATGTAACTTATGCTCATCTTCTAAATTGGAGGTACTGGATCACACTTACCGCCATCTTCTCTGTGATGGCAGACTTCTGCTTGTCATCCAGGTCTTTCTCTATGATGGCTTCATGGAGCTGACCCAGGATCTGTGTGGCTGCGTAGCCCTCATCCACCACATTCTAACATAGGACACATTTAGAATGAGACAACAGGACTCAGAATTCTTCATAAAAATAAGAGAATTTCTTTAGTGTCTCCCTAGCCAGTACCTTAACTGCAACCTCCAGTTTCTCAAACGTTCCTCTGAAGCAGATGTTCAGCAGGTTGTCGATCACTTTAGGAGGAACAACCTGTAAGACAGAGTGCCACAGAACATGTGACATGTCTAATAGTAACACACAGCTGGACTTTAAAATACATACTCTCTATTAAGAATAGTCCCAGTCTCACCCCTGCTATTTCAATGATGGCATGCTCTGTAATCTCCTTCTCGATGTTAAGGCGTGCAGCACTTTGCAGAAATGTGATGGCTTTCCGAAGGTCACCTTCAGACACTCTCACCAGCGCTGTTATGCCCTGCAACAACAAAGCCAGCACATAATTATTGAAGAGGATAAGCTGTTAAAGTGTCTATAAGTCGCCTGAGTCATGAACAAGGAGAGCAGTATCAGGAACATAGAATACATCTGTGCACACTACAGCATTAACACAAACGTCAACTCCCATAGCACAAGTCGACTTAAATTTGGAGGAGTCGACAAGACGCATGTTCTTCTTTCTCTCCATCGGTGCGTAAACACAGACCAGTCAGACCTAAACCAGAGATGGGTCTGACTAAACAAAATGGTACAGTGACCTGCACAATATGCAAGTCCAATTTAAAATGCAACAAAAACACAAGCGTCATGCACGGCATCTGAAGGGGCATCCGCTAGCTAACCTGAGTGATATGAGCAGCATTCAGTGTGTTTGCCTGTCGACCACCGTAGCATACACTAATTGGAACGAAAATATGAAAGGTATGGAACACGATAGTGTACACACTGAGCCACCAAATAATTATTTTTCAGCACGCTGACAGTAGAAACAGCAACAGACACTTATTTTTCTTCTACAGACGGACGGATGGACGGAGCGGATGTAAAAAAGACATTTTAAAGTCTAAAATTTAAGTTTCTGAATTTTAGACTTTTAAAGAATTTTTTAGACACCACAGGAACCCTGATTACACCATCAGTTTCTGTAAAGCATTTGTGTTTACCTCTTTGGTGTACTTGAGGTTCTCCTTCTCACAAATGTCCAGCAGACGCTCTTCCTGGATCTGATTGGCAAGAGGTTTAAAGCGAAATTTGGAACATCTGGATGTGAGAGGCTCAATGATCCTGAAATGACAGACACATGTAGCGGTCAGATCAGTAACTCACGACCTGCATTACTGTTGATGAGTCAGCTGACCTGCTGATGTAGTTACAGATGAGGCAGAAACGGGTGGTGCGTGACTCCTTCTCCATGGTGCGCCTGAGAGCAGCCTGAGCAGGAGCCGTCATAGAGTCAGCCTCATCCAGGATGATGATTTTAAAAGGAGGGCATGGCTTCCCGCTGCACAGCAACACATCAGTGATCAACTTGCAGATGACAAAGCTGACATAAATAAATGCAGACAGCAGTGTGCTGTGTGTTCACTCACTCTGGACGACTTCCTGCCACTGTTAGCTGAGCAAAGGTCTTGACCTTCTCTCTCACCACCTGGATGCCTCGCTCATCAGAGGCATTGAGCTCCAGAACCCTCTGTCTGTATAACTCTGGACTGAAACACAAACATGCAGAAAGAACTTGATTCACTCAATAGTCATAAAGCTTTGGAACTGCACAGCACAAGTGTGTGCCGTTCTTCACCATAGTCCTAAAGGCTTTACCCACCCAAACAGCTCTCTGGCAGCAGCTAAGATAGTCGATGTCTTTCCTGTTCCAGGAGGACCGTAGAAGAGCAGGTTGGGTAACTGCAAAGGGAGGCATGAATAACACATTTTAAAACGAGAAAAGCACCTAGACAGCAAAGGCAGATCAGCCCCACCCCCATTTCACTTCTGCGAGCAGTGGTCTGCCACAACCAAATGACATACACATGCCCCCCATCCTCACATACCTCCACTGATCACAACCGACATTTAATAATTTATTCCTTGTGCAAGTAGCAACATGTCCTGAAAATTTCAGCCAAATTTGTCCTTAATTTTTTTAGTTATGTTGCACACAGACAAACAGATAAATGCTGGCAAAAACATAACTCTGCCATTCCTTGGCGGAGTAATAATTTATAAATATCTTTGTAGAATTAAGTAAGAATGTCCCCTAAAAGTAGACCAAATGCTTACAGATAAGAAAAGCCTTATTTTAACATGTTTCCAATGGTTGATTGGTTGCCGGTTATTGTTAACTTGCTAGACCTTTAACACATCTACACTTGTCACTTTTTCCCCCACCCTTCTTACTGAACCAAACAGTTAACTTTAAATGCAACCTACTAGTCATTTTCTAAATCACAGCAATTTTTTTTCTTTTTAAAACTTACATGCCAAAGTTACCATGAGAACTTGATACTCACATCTGCACCTTCCAGAGATTTCTTCAACACTGCTACCACCTCCTCCTGGAAGGCCACTTCATCCACACATTTTGGTCTGCTGTGAGTGACAGAAATAGTGTGTCAGGACTAAAAAATGTTTGCATTTGATTACAGGTGACTCATCAGTACAGATGAACCATATGCTGTACAGGATATTTGTACCAAGTATATTTTCCTCACACAAAGCTTTACCTTCATACTTACTATTTCTCTACCCAGGGTACAGCCTTTGCTTTCTTCTCTGTGGTAGGCCCTGCTGTTGCTTTGTCTTTCTGAAGTTTTGCGCTCTGAGCAGTAGCTCCTTTCAAAAAGGCCTGCATGGCACCTCCTGCTTAAGTTCACAATAGCTGAAACACAGCAACAAACATTAGCTGAAGATCTTCAGAGAATAAACATGGAGATGCATTATCAGGCTTTTGTCACATCTCTGCTATGCAGTTATTTAGAAGAGAGACGCTTTTACCATGAAAAGAAACAATATAATGGAAACAAGTATGTAATGACACAAAGCACAACTGAAGAGACGAAAAACAAATCACTTCAGAGGAAAATCAGTGGAGAAGAGAAACTGTGACTTTGTACATTATAGTTATATGACTATTATCTCACAATTTAGAGTTTTTAATCTCACAATTTTTACTTTTCCCTCTTAAAAATATGGATTTTTCTTAATCTCTTATTTATATATATATATATATATATATATATATATATATATATATATATATATATATATATATATTTATCTCACGAGGACTTTTTAAAATCTCCATTAACTTTTTTCATTTTTCCTAAATTGCCCATATCCACAAAACTGAATCTACATGCCAACTCACTTTTAAAGTATTTATCTTAGATACGTTTGCAACTTTTACGATTTTTTTCTGGTTAAATAAGTATTATTGCGTTCATGGCAAAAATGTACGCAGTTTTACTTTTATTACAATTGAGAAGTTCTACTTTTTCTTTTACTTTTACATACGTAAATGAGTTGAATCAGAACTACTTTTGCCAGAGTATTTTTTCCACACAAGTAGCTGATCTTCTATTGCAGTGCAGAATGGGAGTACTTTTACCACCTCTGTGCTTTACCGAGGAATACGGCTTCATCTCAGTGTGAATTGAAAGCAGCAACAAAAACCCATTAGAAACTATGGTAAGACTTAAACTAAAATATGCGTTAATGTCATTTAGTAGTAGACTGTGCTTTTTTACCGGACACTGCACATTCTTGATTTGGTTCAGTGTTATAACCGTTACAATAAAATAAGGTACCGTTAGCTTGAGTAACAATGTCTTATTTAGCTTCATTTTCCACGTCAGAAATACTTTGTGTTAAAAGTGACAGACGCTAGCTCAGCAGCATGCATCCTAATCGCATTGGCCTGTTTACAGTTAGCTAGCTAACATTATTAGCCTTACGTTAGCCGTTCATTCTGCTAAAACATGAATCCTACTCACCTTATATAACAACTGTTAACAGAACGAACACTTATGCAAATATCTCACAAGCTGAATCCCCATAAAACAGGGGTCTGCATGAGTTGTTACAGTTAGACGTAGTTGGCTAAGAGCTGATCAGAGTATTGCTACGAACAACAGTAGAGCCGATCTACTTTCCCGCTCTGGCGACGAACGTACTTCCGGTAACTCGGTTGTTTAACATCCAATCAGAAGCCGGTGATGATGTTGTCAGCCCCTCCCCTTTTTACGTACGACGTCTGCCTCATATGGTCTACTGCTCTGTCTTTATTCTGTAATACTGGTTAAAAACATAGTATTTAAAGGTGATGTATTAGATTCATTATGTGGCATTAGAATGCAGTGAAGAAGCAGAAATTGTGTATTTTATTGTGGGTAAAAATGACAACATTAGACAATACTATTTTTATTTGAAATATTCACATTCAGTTTGTCAAACTATAATACAGATATCAAAATGTGATTCGCATTTTTGTATTTATTATCTTTAATATTATTGATTGAAAAATAGTAAATGAACACGTATGTTATTCATCATATATATATTTTTGTAATTTCCCCTTAGTTATTATTCATCCATATAAACTCTTTCCATTCATGAAGAACACAAGTCACTGACATTTTAGACAGTAGGTGTATTCTTTTTCTTCTTCTTCTTAATTTTATGTCATCTTCAACTTTCTATTTGTCTGCAAAAATCGAGGTAGCACACTGTTTGTCTTGTGTGATATGCAAAGATTTTGCTTTTAAAATATGAATTTGTATGTGTGGGGGTGTGTGTGTTATAGGAATAAAAGGGCTCGAGCAAGGAAAGCGATAACTACAGGATTATAATGAAGTAATGATGTTTTTGTTGTTTCACATAAGTATAATGTAGCACATTAAGTCATGTGAACTCAGTGGTTGTGTAATGGATGGAGTGATGCAGACAGGATTATTTAGTGCTCCATGTGTCAGCTGCATTGCCATTGATTCTGCATGTGTGAACGTGCAGTATGACTGTAATTGGCTGGCAACATTCAGATAAGTAAGCGTCAGAGCTGAGGCTGAGCGCAGATGTCTGGGGCTAATGGTGGTCTCCCAGGCAATCTCTGTGGTCCCAGGGGCCACAGGCTCATGGAGGAGATGCTAATGCCTGTTTCTGCCATTGTTTGCTTTGATCAAAACATGGAGTAGGATCTGGATCTGGTCACTAGTGCAAAGAAATGATGAGGATTTTGACCTATTTAGTTTGAGACATTATGATGTGGTGATGGTGGTAATTATAAGGTAATAAGGTGTGATTTGATGTGTTATAGAGAGGTTCTGCTCATGCTTCTTTTCTTTCTTTTTGTTCATTTAGGCAATGTTGCCATTATGCTGGACATCAATGTCTATGTTTGTTATCCTTAGTGTTGATTTTGATTTCTTTGTTCGAATACTAATTCTGTTTAATTTCAATTCATCTGTAATTTTTGACCTTCATTTCTCAAAATCTAATGGGTTCTTCCTCGACCCATTATCTATCATTCCTGAAATTTTCATGAAAATCTGTTCAGAACCTCTTGCATAATCCTGCTGACAGGCAGACCAACAAACTATCAAACAAACAGACATACAGACAAACAAACAGACTTGAATAGATGAATAAGTCCTCTGTTTAAGGACCCTTGAATCTATGTCTTAACCCTTGTGTGGTGTTCGGGTCTGTGGGACCCATTTTCACTTTTTATTAAAAGAAAAATGATACAATTAATTTTTTTTTCTTTTCTTTTTTTTGTCTGCATTTGTTAATTAATTAATTATTTGTCAATTAATTAATTTTTCAAACTGAGATTCACTGACTTTGGCTCATTTTCTGTGAAGAACATATATCAGAATATATATTTAATGACCACACACCCTACACATTTCTATTATATATAAGATGTCTGGGTCCACTGGACCTGAGGCTAATAGAAGTGTGGAAATCGATGTTCTGTGTAGCACACAGCAGGTCTAGACAGGAGGAGGACAGAGTGTTGGTACACAGAACATCAGAGGGTCAAATGTGTGAGAAAATGAGAGCAGACAGTGTTGACAAACAATGTTGCAACATTGTATGTGAACCACAGGTGCAGAATTTGACCTTCTGTATTGCGGGAATCTTTATTTTCTCACACTATATGCTACAAACTGGAGGCAGGACACTATAATTATAGTTTTGCCAGTGTGGTTTCTTAGGTACTTAGGTGGCCAAAAGGTACTCTGCGCAGAGGGCCCTGGAATTGATTTTGGAAGAGAGAGAATTTTTTGATGATGATGTAGAGCAGGCATCTCAAACTATTCCACAAAGGGCCGGTGTGGCTGCAGGTTTTTGTTCCAACCAACCAAGAGTCCACAGTTTAACCAATTGACTCTCTGAAGACTGAGATCAGTTGATTAATTGAGTCCAGTCTGGTGTGCTGCTGCTTGGATGGAGCAAAAACCTGCAGCCACAGTGGCCCTTTGTGGAATCGTTTGGAGATGCCTGATGTAAAGGGAGAGGATTCAGAAGAAGAGGTTTCCAAATTTGAGGATCACATTTCTGAAAATTCAGAGTCTGACAGTTACTCTGAAGAAGATGATGAGATTGAGCATCAGCCAATTCCAAAACAAAGACGAGTCACAGGACCAGGCCATCAGCAGCAAGCCCCAGGACAAGCCGTCAGCATGGAGCAAGTGAGGAAATAAGGATGTCAAAAAATGCTGAAATTGAATGGTCTTCTCACCCAAGAAAAGAGCCACCCCACAAAACTGCCAATGTGATAAGGATGCAACCAGGGCCAACATGGATGGCAGTTAGTCACACACAGGACATCAAGTCTTCTTTTGAGCTTTTCATCCCAGATTCCATCCAGGAAATTATTCTTGACTGCACTAATTTAGAAGGAAGATGCTTTTTTGGAGAGAGGTGGAAGGAAATGGATGACTAAATGACTAAACAAAATGGTGGATTATGGGTCTTAATGACTGTTGTCGCTTCTGTAAAAATTATTTAAAGACTGATGACATTTTCTCACATTCTTCACTCATCTTTGATGAAAGGAAATCACCACCCGTTGTTCTTCTATGGTTGTTTCTCTCTGAATCATTGCAGAGTGACTTTGTTACACCTGTCCTCTGACTCTATACTTCTCTGTGATTCATCGGCCAGTTTCAGGGAAATCTAGCCAAAAGTTGATTCGAGTGTAACTACAACATGTAGAACATTACATGTGCTGCTGATAGGAGTCGAGGGCAGCTAGGCTAGGTATGATCACAATTACTGACAAATTTCTTTCTTTTCATATTTTTTTACACTTATTTTTTAATAAAAAAAATATAATTAAATGGGCTGTATAGGTTCAGATGTCCAGACCAACTGCCACATCTAGTTAGACAAATAAAGCTATTATTTCATAATTTCTTAATTGAATTTAACATGTCATTACAGCTGTTTTCAGTGTAGTTCAACAGTAAACATGTCAGTATGATGGTGTTTTCCATCAACTCCAGTCCACACCTCCAGGCACCAGGATTTCCCTACCGGGCAGCCCCATTAACCCCCTCCCCTCCTCTCCTTCTCCCTCTCCCCCTCCCCCTGCCATCCTCTCCCACCGCCCTGCAGGCAGGTATAGCAGCCCTCTGATTCGTTTTCCCTCTCCGTGACTCAGCTTCTTTATTAGAGCAAACAGAGCATCAGCTATCAAAGCAGCCGTCGCTGAGCTTCCCTTCCTGCCACAGCCTGAGGAGTGTCTGTCTTACATAGGTGGGCACACACACACACAGAAGAAATAATGTATTGAATTTATTTAACAGAAAACAAGCCTATACTTGTTCAGCACATCTTGTGGAATATCTCTTTTTTGCTGGTTTTTAAGAGGATTATTATTTTTGTTGTTGTTGTTGTTTGGATATTTCTCCCTGCATCATGAAGAGGACTGGGTGACTGATGCTGTGTTTACTCAGTGATTTAACCACTGATTTATCACTTTCCTTAAGGATTGGCTTGTCTCTTCAGACGTTTTTCTACTTTTATGTCTTCTTTGCTGACTGCCAAACTAATTCTCCTCTTTGTTCCTGTGACTAAATTCTCTGTTTTTCTGGTCGACTGAGTAACAAATGCATTTAATGATTAACAATTCCACTTACATTTATTTTACTAACTGGCTGTCTGAGTGACTTTTGTTCATCCCTGTCTGATTGTTTTATTCCCAGACTGTCTGACTGGGAGTGGCTTTGTTATTATCATCCATATGTTTTGGTATTATTTCTGCAATAATCAGTAGAGGAGAAGCTGGATTTACAAAAGAAAATACAAGAAAAAGAAAGAGAGAATAGAAACAGTAGGTAGAAAAGACAGGATTCCTTCCCAAGAGTAGAGAATTGGATAGTCGATTAGGAAGCAAAGGAAAGGAAGAAAGAGGTGACAAGAGGAGGCGTGGCAGTGGAAGAGAGAGAGAGAGAGAGAGAGAGAGAGAGAGAGAGAGAGAGAGCGAACGAGTGAAGGAGAGGCGAGTGGATGCGACCCACACCCTGAGATGCTGTGCTGGCTGAGAGAAGACGAGATGTCGGTCCAGGAGCTGCTACAGAGGGTGCAGTGTGTGATCACACATATTGGTAAGTGGACATTTTTCCTCATTTTCTCTTTCTGTCTCCATGGATTCATATCAACTAAACAAGAAGATAAAGAGATTTTGTTCTAAATGTACATGAGGATCAAATATCTCTTTGATGCAGGTGTGGATTACAGCTGGTGTGTGATGTTTTTATCACAAAGAGTCTGAAATGGTTAGAAGATGTGGGGGAAAAAAAGGAAATATATGTAGATGAGGTGAAAGGAGAGTAGGGAACCTCCATGCTGCTTCTTCAATGAGGAGAAGGATGCTCTGCACATGGGCAGAAGAGAAAGTGTGTCACCAGGAGAGTCATTGAGTTTGAGGGATGCTGGGTTTTTTGGTGATTTTCAGTGTGTTTGAAGGAGACGTGTGAATATACCAGTGTTATAATTCAATTTAAATACACTTCATTCATCATTAATATAAATACACAATGATTATCGATGCATCTCGCTGCAGTGCATCATCCATTGTCAGCACAGCCTACAACTGAGTGAGCAAAAAAGGACACATCCCACCTTAAAGTAAAAGAAAAATGGCAATGTAAGTAATAGATAATGCATTGGTTTTGTTATAGTTAAGAAAATATCATAGAGAAGAAGAAGGCAATATGAGAATAATTATATGTATTATAACAAACACATAATTATTGAGAAAGAAAGAAAGAAAGAAAGTCATTGTTATTATTGTATGTCTTGTAAAACAAATAAAAAAGAAAGAAAAGCAAAGACATTAAACCCATGTTATTTTTTTTATCACACATTTGCCACTCACAGCTGTCCCATTTTTAAGTTTTATCTAAATTTAGTATCATTTTAGTCACTCTTTTTTTCTTCCTGTACTTATTCATGTATAAATATAACTTATACATTAGGTTTACATTAAGATTATTTTTAATCCTTTCACAGATCGAACCACGCTATTGTTTTTGTTGGAATGTCATGGTGTTTTCATCAATTAAATAAGATAGAATTAGAAAGTGCTCCAAGAATCTAAACTTGAAGTCTGTAACATAAACAGCTGCATTATTTCAATACAAATATTCTAAATATAAATCCTTCTACAGTACAACTACTCATGTGTATAATCATCTGCTATCATATTGTTGTACCGATACATACGTGGTTCATTTTTACTGCGTTTCAGACCATTTTGCTGCACAGATGAATAGTTAATGAGTTGAGTTTGTGTTAATTCATGTGTGTATATTTGCTGGAGTGATGGTTACATTTGTTGCTATTAGAACAGACAACGTCATTACGTAGTGATGACAGATTATTATCACAAACACTGCATTTGTGCTTTGAATTTCAGTTTATTTAAAGACAGTTTTTCTACTACAGGCCTTTTCCTCCCACACATCCATCCTCTCTGCCCTTCATCTCTGTCCCCTCTGCTTTGCCTCCATTCCCCTCTCTCTCTCTCTCTCTCTCTCTCTCTTTAACCCTTTCCTTTCCATCCTCTTCTCCTTTTACCATTCTGCATCTGGGTTCTTTCCTGGCTTATGGGGAAGTAGGTTAATGTGCCACGCTGGAGAGTGTCGCACGACAGCCTCCGTCGATGCACTTCCTGCATGGCACAGGGAAGCCAGGGATGGATGGAGGGAGAGAGGGAGGGAGGGAGAGAAGGAAGGAGGGGTGGCGTTACTATGGAAACTGAGATGGGTTCCACCAATCAACTGGCTCTGAATTGATTTATCGGGAGTCTCGCTCACACAGGGATGCGAGCTGTAATGTTTGCAGCAGCGGTGGATGTGGAAAGGTGTTCATGGAGCTGGATGAGGATGTATGCAGTGTTTTTTGTCACATATGAAACGCTTCATCCACCAGTTTAGTCTTATTTTATGTTAAATCAGAGTAACAGACAAAACATATTTCTATTTATAGGGGTAAAAAAAAAACCCTTTAAGTTTCAATTTTTATATCAGTCACAATCAAAAGAAAGGATAAAAAAGGATGCTTAAAATAATGAAAATATGATAGTTCTTTGCTTTTGGGTTTGTTTATACTTTTAATTGACGCTATCATATTTTTCTGTGTTTTCTGTGTTTGTGTTTTCCTTGTGGTTCATTATTTTCCAATTTTGTGGTGATTTTCCTGTATTTTAATTTTTAATTTTGTTTTATTTTTACTGTGTTTTGTTCATGGACAAACTGAAGTATGGAGATAAACAGGTGTCAAAAAGCAACTGATTGAGAAAAAGACAATGCCAAAACTACAACTTCTGGGACCCAATTCCAGTACTAGATATTTATTTCTTTTTTAACTTTATTCTACGTCCCTCTAGAACGTTGCGACAGCTCTCGTTTACTTTGAATTGACGTTCCCAGCCTTCAGCAGGCAGAGATTTTTTGATAATCGCCCGCTGCGCCGTTAACGCCCGCTGCCAATGGCAACAGATTTTGCCACTTTAGATTTGCTGTACCATATCACTCCGCAGGTAGTTCGGCCACTTTGAAAGTAAATATTCGCTACGATGTAACGGCTAATTTATCCAATCTTTTAGAGTAGTGGCAGTAATAAGCTGTAATAACTGTAGAATAAGTGGGATAATGTATTGCCCACGAGTTACTATTGAAAAAAAAATCTCCTTTGGGGTGCGATTCTTTTCTGTGGAAACTGGATTTAAATGTATCTTTAAATCTATCTATCTATCCATCTATCTATCTATCTATCTATCTATCTATCTATCTATCTATCTATCTATCTATCTATCTATCTATCTATCTATCTATCTATCTATCTATCTATCTATCTATCTATCTATCTATCTATCTATCTATCTATCTATCTATCTATCTATCTATCTATCTATCTATCTATCTATCTATCTATCTATCTATCTATCTATCTATCTATCTATCTATCTATCTATCTATCTATCTATCTATCTATCTATCATACACAGCAAATTTCTAGAGTTGAAAAATCTGGAGTTCAACTAAAAAGAGTGAAAGAGTTGAATTTTTGGAGTTTATTTTTTAACCCTGACTACCATATGTGTTAAGGACTACTACCAGGCAGTGTCATTTTTTGGATCAACTCCAAAAGCAGAGTTATAATAACTCTCCTGTGGAGTCAATGGATGGTCACGCATGTACACTCAGATTGAGTTGATTTTAACTCACGTGGAGTTTATTCCAAAGACCAAAATTTGCTGTGTATTTCCACCTATCATATTTCTATAATGCTAACACAGTGTTGTAAACCCACCAGCAGGGAGCTCACTTCTCCTGCTGAACCATCAGCAGTTTTTTTCAGACCACAGCAGAGCTCCAGCTTCTACATTCAACTGTATCAGATGTCACTGACTGTAACATACTGATATATAACATTCTGCCATATTATCATCTTACACGACAAAGGGAAAAAGGAAATAAAAGTCCATATAGGGTGCTACTATTGGAGTTCCTCCTCCTCTTTATGGATTTGAGGACAGTGACCCATCTCTTTAATTGTTCTGTCCAGTCTTTGATGACATGGTGTCCTCAGATTGTCATGTCCACTGTTCATTTGTGTCATGTGATCAGGCCAATCAGCAGTAACACCGCCTTAAATGATGGGAAATCACTAATGTGGGTCGACCTGAGGCTGATCATGAGGAATCTTCTGTGTCCACTGACTGTCACAAAGGACTGTATATAATCATCTGATGCTTCAAATATAACCTTGAACCCTCACTGAACCAAGAATGAAACAACTAATGAGGTGTAGAAAATTTATTATATACTTTGTTTTATTGTATTGCTCAGTTTCAGCATTGCCATCAGCTATATTTTCAATTTAAGGCTGCACATAAAAGCTAAGTATAAAAAGTTGAAAAGATTTGTTGACTGAAAAGGCAGGAATTTTCTATAGAAAAAGCTTATTAAATTGCATTATGGCAGGAGTGTAGAACATGTGGCCTGTGGGACAATGGCAAACAAGTGAAAAAAATAACACGAAAAATATTAACAATCAAAGGTAGTTCAGGATCCACACACAGCTCAGTTTGTTCTCAAGTAGTCAGACCAGTAAAGTAACAGCATAATGAAACTATAAATGATGACAACTACAAGTTTTTTTTCTAGTTTTTGTTATTTTTCGTATAAATATCTGTACTTTATACTCTTTACATTTATATAAATATCTGTACTTTATAATCTTTACATTTATATAAATATCTGTACTTTATACTCTTTACATTTATATAAATATCTGTACTTTATAATTTTTACATTTATATAAATATCTGTACTTTATACTCTTTACATTCATATAAATATCTGTACTTTATACTCTTTACATTTATATAAATATATGTACTTTATACTCTTTACACTTATATAAATATATGTACTTTATACTCTTTACATTTATATAAATATCTGTACTTTATACTCTTTACATTTATATAAATATATGTACTTTATACTCTTTACACTTATATAAATATATGTACTTTATACTCTTTACATTTATATAAATATCTGTACTTTATACTCTTTACATTTATATAAATATATGTACTTTATACTCTTTACATTTATATAAATATCTGTACTTTATACTCTTTACATTTATATAAATATATGTACTTTATACTCTTTACATTTATATAAATATCTGTACTTTATACTCTTTACACTTATATAAATATATGTACTTTATACTCTTTACACTTATATAAATATATGTACTTTATACTCTTTACATTTATATAAATATATGTACTTTATACTCTTTACAGTTATATAAATATCTATACTTTATACTCTTTACATTCATATAAATATATGTACTTTATACTCTTTACAGTTATATAAATATCTGTACTTTATACTCTTTACACTTATATAAATATATGTACTTTATACTCTTTACATTTATATAAATATCTGTACTTTATACTCTTTACACTTATATAAATATATGTACTTTATACTCTTTACATTTATATAAATATATGTACTTTATACTCTTTACAGTTATATAAATATCTATACTTTATACTCTTTACATTCATATAAATATCTGTACTTTATACTCTTTACATTTATATAAATATCTGTACTTTATACTCTTTACATTTATATAAATATCTATACTTTATACTCTTTACATTCATATAAATATCTGTACTTTATACTCTTTACATTTATATAAATATCTGTACTTTATACTCTTTACATTTATATAAATATATGTACTTTATACTCTTTACACTTATATAAATATATGTACTTTATACTCTTTACATTTATATAAATATATGTACTTTATACTCTTTACATTTATATAAATATCTGTACTTTATACTCTTTACACTTATATAAATATATGTACTTTATACTCTTTACATTTATATAAATATCTGTACTTTATACTCTTTACACTTATATAAATATATGTACTTTATACTCTTTACATTTATATAAATATATGTACTTTATACTCTTTACAGTTATATAAATATCTATACTTTATACTCTTTACATTCATATAAATATATGTACTTTATACTCTTTACAGTTATATAAATATCTGTACTTTATACTCTTTACACTTATATAAATATATGTACTTTATACTCTTTACATTTATATAAATATCTGTACTTTATACTCTTTACACTTATATAAATATATGTACTTTATACTCTTTACATTTATATAAATATATGTACTTTATACTCTTTACAGTTATATAAATATCTATACTTTATACTCTTTACATTCATATAAATATCTGTACTTTATACTCTTTACATTTATATAAATATCTGTACTTTATACTCTTTACATTTATATAAATATCTATACTTTATACTCTTTACATTCATATAAATATATGTACTTTATACTCTTTACATTTATATAAATATCTGTACTTTATACTCTTTACAGTTATATAAATATCTGTACTTTATACTCTTTACATTCTCAGAATAGACTCATTACTTTTTCAAACTAGACAAATATGACAGTATGAAGAATAAGTCGTAAATCAGAAATTGTGAGTTACTATATCATAATTTAGATTTTTTTATGTCATAATTATAACATTTTCTCTCATAATTCTGACTTCAACTCATTATTTTGACTTTTGACCAGTTTAATATATTTTTTATCATCTCCTGTTTCACTTCTATTGATAACACAGTCGCTTCTTCTTTTCGTTCGCACCAGCAATCACTTCCTTTGGGCTCATGATGAATAATGAATAAGTACTATATTAAACTTTAAATGAACATACTGGGAAAAACTCACCAAACAACAGTAACTCTGTGATGAATGAGGGTCAAAAGTCACCAAAAGCATTGTGGGTAGCTCTGTCATCGCCAATGGAACGCTACATACATGACATATTTATGCATGTAATTACGTACAGTAATGTACATATTTATGTCTCAGGGGTTTCGGTTTCCTTTCGTAAATTGAATTTTCTTTTGTATTCAGAGACGAAAAATTGAGGTACAGGTTTTTCATTTTTTAGATTATTCGTTAGCTGGGTCTTTCGTAAGTAAAGGTACCACTTTATTTGCCACAGAGTGCTGCCTGCATTATGCTTTAGATCAACAAAATACTGAAATCTTTCTAACATATGTAAGAAGATTGTGGTGATGTTGTTTGCTTGTGATGCAAATCCCTGTAGAGGAACAGAAAAGATGCAGCAAGTCCAGAGGGAGCATAAAGATCATTAAGTCCTCGACATAGAAACCAGAGTGTAGGTCATATAATGGAGTCTGTTCACACACTGATGAGCAATAAAATGGTTTCAAGAAGATTTTGACTCGTTCCATTGGCAGATTTTTAAAAAAAAATGTGTTTGAATTAAGACAAAAAAATTGCAATTGAACATTTTGGTAAGATTTCTTGAAATAAAATTGTCTAACAAGTGTTGCCAGGTAAAACAAACCCCACCCCTCACAAACATTTTATCTGATTAGCCCAATCTCTTAAAATAAATTTTTGGTGACTGTGACCTTTGACCTTCATTCACCAATATTTAATGGCATCTATTCTGGACCACCTTTCACTTTTCCTGAAAAATTCATGGGAATCAGTCCAGTAGTTTTTATGTAAAGTTGTTGGCAAAAATACATTTTTATATCTGACTGAAATGTTATTTTTATGTGATTATGTGTCTTTTTTTCAAGATTTATTTTTGCTTGAATTAAGCAAATAAATTAAAGCAAACATTTTTTTAAGCAAAATAAAAATTTCAAATAAAAATGGAATGCCAATGGAACAAGTAAAAATATTATTGGTAAGATCACTTGAGATAAGATTTTCCAGATCTATTGTCTACAAAATAATAAACTTAGACCTAGAGTCATCCTCAGTGGTCTGTACATATTTTCAACAGTGCTGTCATCTTTCAAAAATGTGAAATTACAGTGTTGAACGTCCTAAGCACCACCCCTCGTCCCGTCTACCCGTCCGTCCAATCCAATCTAGCCTCTACTTTCTGTGAAGATGAGCAGAGCTAAGAAATATGAAATCAACACAGAATGTCCAGTCTTTAATAAGGAGTGGACAATAATTTAAAAAAAAAAATTACTGAACACTGATTAATTACTGTATGTCTACTATACCAACAGACTGTGGCAGTTTTTAAAGAAATGGTTTTCCACAAAACATGTCAGTAAGTTAAATAAATCAAAATACCCAAATTAAACTGAAAAATGTGAATTACAGATGATATAAGAAATGACATTAAATAATTTAAAGCAGCTTCAACATAAAGAAAAAGTCACTCGCTATTTGAAAGTTAAAGAAACACTTATATTCAGCAGTAATGCAACATTAACAGAGGGTAAAAACAGGTCTAGAAATAAAACAATCAGACAAAACCATGCAGATGAGCTCGGTCCAATCTGCAGAAGCATGAAATGAAACCTAATTCTGACAAACAGAAATGAAGTCATCGATCATTTATCCAGTCAAACCTTTCACACTGTGATACAGTTACACTTCACCTTGTGGCAGTGTCGCAAATTCCAGAAATAGAAAGGAGTAAAATAATCCATATTTATACTATTAGGATCTACTGAGGAATTTCCCCGCAGACTCAAAGACATATTGTCCTCTTGTGTGTTTTGTCGGTTGCCTGGGGCAACAGAACCACCATCCTTCTCTTTAGCCTGACCTTTGGACTGGAAACTCTGAAGGTCAAACATGAGGTCTCTGTAACACATCCTCCTTTGATAAAGCAGCAGTTTAGTCAGAAGTCTACGGGACGAGGGGGGAGGAGGAGGAGGAGGGGGGGGTGGTCCGGTTCAAGGGAGCTTTAAATTGAACAAGAATATGATTGTCTGCAGCGGCGCTCTTATCTGCCGGCCTCAGCACTAATCATCCTGACAGGAGGAGCCATTTTAACCCAGTGATAGTTTCATGAATTATACATGAGGAGCACAGGCGTTACGGTAAATTAGATACGCTGTGATGTCACCAGCATCCAATGGCAGACCTGGATGTGAGTCATGTTGTGACGTGGTTTACCGGTGTGTATGTATGAGGGAGAAGAAATGTCAACCAATAATACAGATATAGGACATGCAACACACTGAACCCTGACCTTAGAAACCTACTGGTGTGTGTGTGTGTGTTTGAATAGGTGAATGTGAGGCTAATGTAAAGAGCTTTGAGCACAATGAAGGTGGAAAAGAAGTATATAAGTCGCCCAACACTGGTTGAGAGAGATTATTGTAATGTGTGTGTGTGTGTGTGTCAGAAGAGACATATCATGCTATAACAATGAATACTTGAGATATTACCATGAAAGTACATGAACATATACGTATAGTCAATGTGCATCAGATATAATGATCCATTTGAGGAAAGGTCAAAGGTCAAGGTCACAATTAACTAAAAGGTCAAAATCACATTATCAGTTATAACTCAGTCAGAACTTTCAGACTGATGTGAATGTGAAATTACCTGTTTTTACTACTGTCAAAAATGTTGAATATGATAATTGTTGCTTTTATTTTTTTTAGTTTCCTGTTTTATCTACTAATTCCTCTTATATTTGTACATACGGTTCTGGGTTGGTTGTAGAACATTCATTTCTTGGTGAGTTCAACTCAGTATTTCAGTAAAAATCAATCTACTATAACCCACTTTAATCTAATTTAATCTAATCTAATGTATTTGTCCACATCTACATTGAACATTGTGTTTTATTCATAGTAAAAACATCCAGTCACTTGCAGATTTCTACTAAAGGGTCACATATGTCAATTAGATTGGATTAGACTTTATTGATCCAACAGTGTGGAAATGTAAAGGTCAAGGAAGCAATAGATAAAGTGCAAGAAAAAAAAGGGTATATGCATAATAGTACAAAACGGTTTAAAAAAAAAACCCCAGTAGGGCACCATTCAAGATCAAATTCCTCACTTATGCAATAATCCAGGAGTGTGGAGTCATCAAATATTAGCCTAGTGCCAGGATGAAAACACTGACCCTACAGTCAGTTCTGCCTTTCCTCTGCTCAGGATGTTTTTTTTTTTATGATCACACTTTCCCAGATTCCTTCCATAAATACTTCAGTCCCTTCATCAGCACCTTTAAATATCAACCACAGTCATGTCATTTTTTGCTTTTTTGCATCATGGTTTTGGACTAGTCCAGCTTCACCAGCTCCGTCCTGGTTTGTTCATCCATGACGGTCTGACACCTCTGCCTTGGTCGACCTGTGCCAAGATACTGGCCTGAAAACTTCCATATGGTTAAAAAAAAAAAACAATCATTGAAGCTGATCTCTGTAGAAACCATTAAAGTTCTTCAGGAAGAGATGTTTAGGAATTTTTACTCTGTCAGAAGAAGTTTTTTCCATTGGACATATGCACAAAATGTTACTAATATTTACTAAACAAAACAGTGTAATATGAGTTTTTCCATTAAATCACAAATATGACTTGTTTATCATGATATAACATAAGAAAACATTCTATAAACATGGTGAACAATATAAATATGGGCTTTTACAGTTATATTCATTATGATATATTTAACCCTATATCTCATACAAAATCAAAAATGATGTGGTTTCCTGCAGATTAGACAGGATATAACACAGAAGGCAGGAAGTGTGCTGTGTGTTTTATGCTCTTCATTATGGGTACTGATGTGTTGAAGACAGTTATGAGTAATGAATGGCCTCCAAAGTCAAACTATCGTCTTCATCAGAGCTCATCCTTCAGATGCTCAGTTACAGTTTCTTTTAAAACTCTTCTTCTCTTATGGTAACAACATTGGTGCCTTTTGTGGGACGGTTTTGGCCCCCGGGCCACATGTTTGGCAACTGATAACCAGAGGTGGAAAGTAACTAAGTAAAAGTAGTTCATTACTGTACTTAAGTAGATTTTTTAGGTATCTGTACTTTACTTCAGTATTTATTTTTCTGGCAACTTTTTACTTTTACTCCCTACATTTTTATATAAATATCTGTACTTTATACTTTTTACATTTATATAAATATTTGTACTTTATATTCATTACATTTACATAAATATCTGTACTTTATACTTTTTACATTTATATAAATATTTGTACTTTATATTCATTACATTTACATAAATATCTGTACTTTATATTCTTTACATTCTCTGAATAGACTTTTTCAAACTAGATAAATGTATGTATATGTATGAAAAATAAAAAGTAAATCTGAAATTGTCAAATCGCAATTTTGACTTTTTATCTTGTAATTTTAACTTTTGATCTCATAATTTTTAATTTTTATCTTGTAATTTTAACTTTTGATCTCATAATTTTGACTTTTTATTTCATAATTTTGATATTTTTTATCTCATAATTATGACTTTTTAAAAATCTCCTATTCGTGACTTTTGAATATTTCCTAAATGTCCTATCCATACAAACTAAACTGAGTACGATGACCAATAAAACACATCATCTACACACTAACTCACTTTTAAAGGCTTTATTTTTGGATATTTTTTGACACTTTTCTGTTTTTTTCCTGCTTAAATCAGTATTATTTCATCCATAGCAAAAAAAGCAGTTTTACTTTTTACTTTATTACAAATTGAGAACTTGTACTTTTTTACATTTACTTAAGTAAAGCAGTTGAATCAGCACTTCTACTTTTACTAGAGTATTTTTTCACACCAGTAGCTGTACTTCTACTTAAATACAGAATGAGAGTACTTTGACCACCTCTGCTGAAAACTAAGGACCTCCAGCGTCAGTAGGAGAACAGAACTAACAGAACTAAAGCATTAGTTCAGAGCTGTATCCAGTCTGCTGATGCTTCTTACTGTTTCACACCAACACACTGAGCCCAACTAACACCCAGTGTCTTTCATTTCATGTGTGAGAGCAGACAGACAGGAGGTGGGATATTTATGGATGTGTGAGCGATGTGTGTGTTGAGAGGTGTGAAGATGAATCTAGGCCTAAATGACACACACACACACACACACACGCACACACACACACATACACACACACACGCACACACACACACACACACACACACACACACACACACACACACGCACACACACACACACACACACACACACACACACACACACACACACACAGACTGTGAATCAATGGCAAAATGACAAATATGCTGCTGATATATTGTTTTTGTACATTGAAAAAATTTAATTGAATTGAATCAACGTAAAAAATCTTATACAATTTTCACTTTTTATCTGATGGTTTGGACTTTTTATAGTCACACATAATTATAATCAGAGGTGGGAAGTAAAAGTACTTCATTACTGTACTTAAGTAGATTTTTTTTTAAGGTATCTCTACTTGAATATTAATTTTTCTGGCAACATTTAATTTTTTTCTCCCTACATTTTTACAGAAATATCTGTACTTTATACTCCTTATATTCTCAGAATATTCTCTTTACTTTTTCAAACTAGACAGAATGCTAAAATACTAAAACACTAACACTTCAGAGGGAAAATCAGAGCAAAATTATGACGTTCTATATCACAATTATGATTTCTTATATCAATTTTGCCATTTTATCTTATAATTTCACCTCTTTTCCCTCATAATTATGCATTTCTTATCACATATTTATGACTATTTCATAATTTAGAGTTTTTTATTTCACAATTTTGACTTTTTATCATAATTATGTATTTTTATCTCATATTTATGACCCCCCCCCCCCTCCCAATTTTTTCTAAATTTCCTGTCCATACTCACAAAACTGAGTACTGTGACCTGATCAAACCCATTTTCTACACAGTAATTCACTTTTAAGGGTCTTTATTTTTGGATACTTTTAAAACTTTTGTCATCTTTACTGATTAAATAAGTATTTCATCCATGGCAAAAAAATACAAAAATTACAAAAAAAGAAAAAAATACAGTTTTACTTTTTACTTTATTACAATTGACAAGTTGTACTTTTTTTTTTTTTTTTTACTTTTACTTCAGTAAAGTAATTCAGTACTTTTATTATTTTTTCCACACAAGTAGCTGTACTTCACCTTGAGTAGAGAATGGGAGTACTTTTACCACCTCTGGTAATAATGGGTAAAACCATTAACTGGTCAAAGAGCTTCAAAGGTCCATTTGCACCTTCATTAAACTATTCAATTCAATTCAACTTTATTTATAGAGTGCATTTCATGTATAAAACAGACGTAATGTACTGTACAACATATACCATTAAGATAAACACACAGGGCTTCACAGAATTACTTCAACAGTAAAAGAGGGGAGTTATAATATTCAAAATGTAATAACAAAAATAGCTAATAAGTTTATTTCCAGAGATGATATCTAGCCATTTTACAAGGTTTTCTTGATTATAGCTAAAATCACTTCATTTCTTATATCAATATGCTGACAAAAAACATGCTTTTAGGCATGTCATGTTTTCTTTTCTGTCTGTTTTAGTCACATGATACACACAGGCAGTTAATGCCTGATTAGATAACCATTGTTTTCATGGTCTAATAACTTTTTTCATTTCTGTATCCTCCTAGAACATGGACAAATAAATGAAAATAAGAGCTACACTACAATGAATCAGAAGCCTCCTTTACTTTGCACTCACACTTTAATCAATACCAGTAAATATAGTGTTTTTCATTTGACTTTATGGTTTGTAGTCCTACGTGAAGCTGTATTTCTGTCTTAGATTTAGTGCACTGTTCACAGACTGGTGGGTAGAATGAAGTAATGCACAACTAAATCAATGAATGGCAGCAGTAATGCAGCTAAGAGGATTAACATGGGAGGTACAATTGACCGGCAATGGATAGAATTACTAGAGCAGAATCCTGAAGACACAACTGCACATTAGGACTTTTTTTTCCTCACAATGCTGAAATGAAAGTGCAGGTATGTTGTGTTATATGAAACAACCAAGGTCAGACTGAACAGCTGCGAGACGAGAAAAGAAGGAAATGTGCAGAGGGGAGGGGAGGAACAGAGGGCTGGATAAAACATTAATGTGTCTCAGTAATGACTACAACATGGGGACATCAAAAGCCTTTCCGTACTAAACATATTTTCCACAGATGTGCAGAAGCTATTGTTGACAGGACATGAAACACATGGATATAGATATAGTTCCAGTGCGTGTATAACTACTGTATATTTATCAGTGTGAGTAGTGGTACATGGTCCTTGTCTCTACGATGACATATTGTTGCAAGAATGAGTTAATAGTCTGTGCAGAACAGTGACAGACAAACTGGTTTTATTATTATTTTTTATTACTCAGGGTCTGTTTGGTTGTCAGTGGATGTAAAACCTACTGGACTGATTTCCATGACATCTTCAGGAAAGGTACAAGGTGGTCCAGAATAATTCCATCAAATTTTGGTGAATGTAGGTCAAAGGTCAAGATCACTAAAATGTGTTTTTACAATGATAACAGATTGGGAAGTTCAGGAATTTCCTTTTCATTTCTGTGTACTTGTACAACTTATAACAACAACTTATTTTTTAACCTATAGTCTCATATTTTGAGGAGATGTCCAATGAGAGCTAAGGGGGCAGGGTTTGTTGTGCCTGGCACCACTTGTTTTGTTTTATTACCTCCACCAAGGAGGTGATGGTTTTGCCAGAGTTTGTCAAGATAACTTAAAAAGTTATGGACAGATTTGGATTAAATTTACAGGGTAGGTTGGTACTGGCGAGATCTGGAAATTATTGTCTGAAATTTCAGGATGTGTTGGGAGTGTTACAAGGAACAAATGATTACATTTTGGTGGTGATCCAGAAGAGATCCCGGATTCTGGATTACATTGTAGTAAATGGAGAATACATTTCAAAGTGATCCAGAATCCAGGATCTCTTCTGGATCACCACCAAAATCTAATCATTTCCAGATCTCCCCATTACCAACCTACCCTGAAAATGTCATCAAGATCCGTCCATAACTTTTTGAATTATCTTGCTAACTAACAGACAGACAGATGGACAACCAGACAAAAACATCACCTCCTTGGCCTTGACCTCTCTTCATTTGAGGGGGGGGGGGTCTGCCTTGGCGGAGGTTTGCACTCTCAGAGTGTTTTTCTAGTTTATTTATGTGGGTTTTTCTCTTTCCAGTTTATTCAGGTCTTGTTCTAGGTATTGTTGCCAGTATAAATATCATCAAGGATGCTGTTTGTATTGTTGATATTTCCTTGTAAGGGTCTTTATCCCACCATCTTGTTCCCCATTTTCCATGTCAGATCTGGCATCAAAATAATCAACAAAGCTCATTGAAGACATTAGAATATTAAGGGGAGACTCAGAAAGAAAGCAAGAACGAAAGAAAGAACGAAAAAGAACAATAGAAAGAAAGAAAGAATGAATGAAAGAAAGAAAGAAAGAAAGAAAGAAAGAAAGAAAGAATGAAAGAAAGAAAGAAAGAAAGAAAGAAAGAAAGAAAGAAAGAAAGAAAGAAAGAAAGAAAGAAAGAAAGAAAGAAAGCAATAGGTGTGTTTGATAAACAGCCTGGTCAATCCTAGAGTTGTTTTACTGTTTCATAAGTAAAGACACATTACAATATCCTCAGTGATATATCTCTATCTCTCTTCTCTTTAAATAGCCTTTTACCAGGAGTTTATGGACACAGTTTAAACCACTTATGTAAGAAAAAAGACTTCACATAACTGACATTTTAGTTTTTGTTGCAGTTTCCTTTAACCCGACACTATAAAAAAACAAGTGGACGTAACCACCATGACGTCAAACACTGGTTTGTGGATTGTTGTTTTGAAGCCACGAGTTTGGGTTTTGGCCATTGGCATCATGATTGGCCATGTTGTCACCATATTTGGATCAAAGGGTGGAAGTTGGATGGGAGTTTTTACCAACCAAAGTGGGGTTGTTTTGTTCCACCTTTAGTGTGAAAGCACTAATGCAGTGAAAGATCCAGAAAAAATGGAAGGGAGTGGCATAGGAGAATGGTAGGGTCCAGAGTCTTGACCCCAATGGGGATTCAAGAGGGTGAAATGACACTGTAAAATTTTGAATTGTGAATTAAATTTTAAAAAATTATTACACTTAATATGATTATTGCAAATCATGAAGTATAATTAAAAAAAAAAAAAGTGTCAATTATGATGAGTATAAAAGTGATACTATATCATGACATGTAAACAACATAGACACTGATTGGTGGAGTTGTCTCTGTGTCATTGTGTTATCAACGTGTGACCCACCATTTTTTTAAAAACTACATTCGGAATTACAGTAAACAGCGGTAAGTTAAATTCAGTCCACAACGCAATGATGGCATCCCACAAACCTCCATCGTGGTTGGTTGTGGAGGTTGAAACATTTCTGTCTTTGGTGGATAATGAAAAAATACCAGCATGATCTTGATGGCGCCTCATGATGATGTCTCGGTACAATAGTATCTGTATGGAAACACTGTCAACGAATATTACGTGGTCCCCGAGCCAATTTGAGTAGAGCCGATGACATGTAGTGGAAATGCATCATTGGTCACAATAATAAGATCCTGGGTTTGATTCCAACACCAGTTGATAGAGGTGTGAGCTTGCATGTTCTTCCTGGGTCTACACTAGCCTGGCTTTCACTGACCCTCATGTGTTTCCACTCAGCTTCGTGAGCTTCACACAAGGGTCTGTTAAACCAACATAGACATTCTGTTGTCTACGGCCAAATCATGTATAGACCAATCAGGATCACTGGGCGTGATTTTAACAGTTATGACGTAAGGAAGATTCTCCACACAGTAGCTTTGAAAAACATGGTGGCTAGCACAGATGTGACTGAACTGGGCTTTGGTTCTGTAATTTCAATGGTGTTGTGGAAACTAGAGCGTATTATTTCTTTAAAAGATGAACAGAGAATAGTTTTGAAAGAATTTATTGGTAGCAAGGATGTTATAGCTCTTCTCCCAACAGGGTATGGTAAGAGCTTCTACTTCTATCATCTACGTTACATGCTGCTTTTGATGCGATTCGTTGAAGTAGCACGTCATTTAAAATGAAAAACACCTGGTTTCTCCAATCAGGGCGAATGATTTTGATTGACAACCCCACCTTAACAAAGAGTAGTTAATGGTGCTTTCCCAGATGTAAGATGCGAGCAGACATGTGAAGCATCCATAAAGCATCCACACACTTGTTTACTCCAGGTACTTCCTCCCACCATCAGAAGACATACACTGACTAATCAAAAATTGCCCATAGGTGTGAATGTGAGAGTGATTGGTTTGTCTCTGTGTCATCCCAGCAATGAACTGGTTTCTTATCCAGGGTGTATGCGGCTTTTGCTCAGAAGTGGCTGAGATAGGTTCCATGACTATAAAACAGGTTCAGATGATCACTAAATGAATGACTGAGTAAAATGAATACAATTTAACTTCGCTAATGGGACAATCTTTGGCACCGAAAAGGAGTAGCAGTAGATAAATCTGCCATGGCAAATATAAATATGAAAGTGAACGTTGGTAGCTGAGAATGTTCAGGTATTTAACTGGTCGATAAACCTGTCAAAGGACATTTGTTGTTGAAGTTACACTCACTTTGATCAGGTTCCTTGCCTGTCAAAAACTAACCTTACAGGTCATGACTGTGTGTTAGTATGTGACAACTTTGGAGTGAGAAAGTGTTTGTGGAAACTTGGCCTGTTAAAAGCCAAGAGACATTAAAGAGCTAAAAGTAGCAGCCACACTAAACAGGAGACAATCCACCCCCAAACAAAGAGAGGTGAAGAACCTGTGTCCCTACTCACAGTGAGGTGAACAATGGTAAGGTCAAAATCCATCCACCTCATCCCGGTCCCAGACAGCTTGGACTGATGGTTTCCTTTTCGAGTTTAAGAGTTACATCATGGTGATGGAAATTCTTGGCTTGGACAAACAGAAGCTGGTCATAAGGTTGGAACACACCTATTCCAGAACGTATTATGTAACACATGGAGTTTGACTTAAGGAGTAGTCACTGAATCTTAAAAATTAAAAAAGATCTGCATGAAAGAGAATAAAGATAATCTTGTTGGAAAGGTTTCCAAAACCATGGATCAAACAGTCTATCAAGACATTTATTTAACCTGAACACTGTCAGGTTAAATGTCAGGTCCCGTGAGTATGTTAATTAAACAGAAACACCATAATTATTTGACACTATCAAGTGGGTTCTCTGATGACATTAGGTGTTGGCATGATGTTAAGAGTGAACTATATTATAGGAGCAACAATGAAGACACAAGAAGTCAACGGAAGAAAATTATATGCAATGATTTACACTTAGTGGCAATTTCATCAGGGACTGAGTTTCAGAAAAAAGATTGGAAGTAACACAAGACAGATGTTGAAAGAGTCAAAGAGTTGTCCATGGTGGATTTCACTCCATTGCAGGAATGAACAGACTAAGACCATTTGAGAAGGACTAGTGACAGTTAAAACTATATGAAGTATGGTACGACACCATAATGTGTTGTCGTCCATTGATAGTGTGGCCTTTAACAGTGTTCCAGATCAAGTCTAGTTCAGATGTGGACCAGTTTGGACTGTGGTATCCAGGTTGTAGAAATCCTGAAAGGAACAACTTCAGGATTAAGAGCTGATTTGGTGGAAAAGGCCATAAAGTGTCTTCTAAAACATAATAATCAGTACAGTCAGTATTAGAGGTAAGATGGGGCCTAAAAAATCCAGCCTGACCTGACCCAGGCCCGCAGGCATTAAAGCCCAACCCAGCCTGAGCCCAACCAATTAACTTGATTTGCAGGCCCGAGCCTGAAGCAAACCTGAAATTTCAATTTATCCCATCATATTTTTGGCAGAAAAAAACGCAAGATTTTTTAAGATTAAAATAATCTACATATTGTATATCATGATAAATGCATTCACACAACGAAATAACACTGGAACACAGAATAAGAGACCAGACAATAAGAGTGAAAGAGAGATCTTGATGCAGAGAAAAAAAAAAGTCAGCGAGAGAGAAGCCCAAGCCCGACCTGAACGTAACATTTTAGGTCGGGCCAGGTCGGGCTAAAGATCTTACCTCTAGTCAGTATAGACTAGGGATGGCGAAATTGATAAAAAGTGTTGACCGATTACTGAGGTAGAAGTCGGTCACCAGGAAAAGAAAACAATTGCTTTGCTGCACAAACCCCTTTTGCTGTAGTCCACCCATCATGTCATTTTAAGTAGGCCTGTCAGATGGAAAACACAACTCATCCATTGTTTAACCAAAAAATGTTCCAATTCCCTTGATGCTTCCTCTCTATAGTCTACACTACAATGCAAACGAGTTTGTGCGGTGGAATGGCTGATATAGGGTGTTTTTGTTTTTTGTTTTTAATCGACGGCAGAAAATTACGACCGGACAACGTTGAATCGGTCAACCATCAGTCAAAAAGTCATTGGTTAACAATGCCTGTCTAGACACTACATGCTGCAATATTAAGATTCTGATCCTGTAAAGATGACATTAAGAGATTTTAGTTTGAGATCTATTTTTAAAACTATGTTTATACATGTTTTCTGTTCATCATTGTTGCATAAATGAGGAAGACCCAGCATTTAAATCACAAATGTCTACCATCCTTGGATCATAATCTGTTCTCTCATTGATATTGTTCTTTCAGTTTCAGATATGATCAAATGGCAACAAAAAATGAATTACTGTAGTTCAAATGAAGGACTCTTCCAATATTGAGAAACTCACTGAATGTTTTGAAGAGATGGGGCAGTCATAAGAATGACAGACATGAGATCACAGTAGCATTGACCGTTGTCCATGGTTCAACTGCATCATTATATGTAGGTGATCATATGTTTTATAACCCTACCCCCTGAAGCGGAGAGGGCTATCGTGTTTAAGTCGGTTTATTTGTTCTTTGTAAGCAGGTTTACAACTATTGGAAAACTACTGGGCTAATTTCCATGAAATTTTCAGAAAAGGTGCAAGATGGTCCAGAATAGATCCCATTACATTTTGGTAAATGTAGGTCAAAGGTCAAGGTCACAGTCATCAAAAATGTGTTTTCACAATGATGATAAAACAAAGGGCAAATCAGGTCAAAAGTGTGCAGGGTTTGTTGTACCAGGTATCATGTGTTTGTAATGTGGACAGATTGATAGACGTAGATTTGCCATAGAAAAAATATACACTATAGGCAGAGGAGCAGTAAAGTGGCCATTAGGGTAGAGCTTCTGTTAAATTATTTAAGGTGGATTTGCAGTTGCGCAGATGTCACATATCACCACCTACACCATCACTTCAGACAGCCCTTGACCTGCACCTCTTCTAGACTGTAACTACAATGTATGGCACCACAGAGACTAGGAAGCAACTAATGCCTTAAAGTATAGTTAATTTGATACCACATCCTCCAAGGAAGGGTTAGATTTGAGCCTGTTTGTTTGTTTGTCTATCATCAGGATTATGCAAAAGGTTCTGAGTGGATTTTGATTAAACTTTCAGGAATGATAGATGAAGGTCAAAGGTCAAGGTCACACTAAAGTTCAACAGCTAAAACACAGCAGTGGAATATGGTTTTTTTTTCATTCACATGGTCCCACCTTCAGACATCAGATGGGTCAACACCAATGGCTCCATCACGCCACATTTTGACATCATATGACAGGGGCGTCACAGCCATTTCAAATGTGGGGGTGACACATGAGCAAAATTTTCAGAATCTATCATCAGGAAAATTAACCAAGAATTATCCATTAATGGTTACATTTTTATATTAAAAAAGTAATATATGGCAGAAAAAAAAATTGTTTTTCCTCAATTAAACATTTATTCCAAGAAGAACAAAACTGTTGACAGAAATACAATAAATAAGAATAATGAAAACCTGCCCCTCCCTACCCTGACTCAAAACATCCAAAAGTGCTCCTCTTACTGTCAGTAAATTAACTTAGGGTATATGTCACAAAGCAATACACAGTTTATTTAACTTAGTTTAACAACAGCAACATTTCTCATTACTTACTGGTTGATGACTGCTTGCTAACACCACAAAGAAGAGCTGTTTACATTTGGCCCTGGTACTGAGGTACGCTTAATTTCCTTATGCTGGTGTACCGCAAGGGCGGGTAAACAGTTTAAACCATAGATATTGTAACGACCCCACAATGTTATTACTGTTTGTTTGGCGTGATTGCAACTGAGATTAACCATTTATCCTGCAATAGGTGAGACCAACTCTCTGTCTATTTCCTGGATCCAGTGGAACGATACAATATATAACCTTGGGAAAAAGTGGGGGGTATGAAATCATGTGGTTGTAGAAGTGGGGATGTCACAACTCCAACATCCCCCGCGGGTGAAATGCCCATGAGTCCATTTGTAGTGAACCATGTGGGCGTGGTTAATGGGATGTCATGATGATGGGTTGAATATAATATTACAGTATATTAAGAGTCCTTCATTGGCTCGTGTTTGGATTATATGTCACAGCCATTATTCTGATCCAAAATGGAAAACAATCTATAGAACATTGGAATTTCAAAGGCAGGTTTTCTCACCATTGACAGTTGCTGTAAATCTCAAGCGTTCCACAGTGATGGCTGCTCGGGGCCCTTGGTATTAACTTGAGGCTTTGTTGTTATGACGTCAGAGCTGCATTCTCTCTGCTTCCTCTTCCTGTCTCTGCTGCTTGGTGACGGGGGTGTTTGCCGAGGCGTGGGTCTCCATATCCTTTGGAAAGCGTTTGTCTTTCTTTCTGTCACTTGGACCAGGTCCAGCTGACCAGCTCATGGCTCAACAATAACAACATTAGAACAATAGCATTGATCCATTTGACCACAACACAAGTGATTTTTGCCCTAATTTTCTCACTGCACATGTTTTCTATATTCAGATCATTCCTGGACAGCTTTGACCAGTCAGTCAAGTAATCCAGTGGACTGACTGTTTGCAAAAATGTTTGTTTTCTTTGGTTTAGGTATGAAAACTACTTGATTTGGTTAAAGTAATTGCATGATCAAACACGTGAGTCCATTACAGAGGTGGTAAAAGTACTCACATTCTGTATTTAAATAGAAGTACAGCTACTTGTGTAAAAAAAAATACTTTGGTAAAAGTAGAAGTACTGATACAACTCCTTTACTGAAGTAAAAATAAGAAAGTATAAATTCTCAGTTATAAAAGTAAAAGTGCATATCTTGTGTAACTGCATATCATGCATATCCATGAATGAAATAATACTTATTTAACCAGGAAAAAAAGTTTAAAAAATATCCAAAAATAAAGCATTGAAAAGTGAGTTAGTGTGTAGACAATGTCTTTTATTGGATTATGGTACTCAGTTTAGTGGGTATAGATGGGACATTTAAGAAAAACTCTAAAGTCATTAATAGGAGGTTTAAAAAAAAACATGATTATGAGATAAAAAAAAATCTAAATTGACATAAAACTCAAAATTATGAGATTAGAATTTGTGAGATAAAAACTATGATATATATTTACAACTTGTTTTTTATACTGTCACATTTGTCTAGTTTCAAAACGTAATGAGTCTATAAAGAGAATGTAAAGAGTATAAAGTACAGATATTTATATAAATGTAAAGAGTATAAAGTACAGATATTTATATAAATGTAAATACTATAAAGTACAGATATTTATATAAATGTAAAGAGTATTTCTTTATTACACCCCAACAACAGGCAGTGAAGCTTCCACTGTAGTTTGAACTTGAACCCACTGACCCTGTGGCCAGTGACAATTGTGGATGTTTGTGTGTCACTGAACTCACCACCATGACTCTCTTCCACAATGATTTAGTGTAAATTTGCTGAGCACGCTTTAATTTAGAGCATGACTTTAAGTCAACTGCAGAAGTGGAGCTATAACTCTAATTTAATATTAAAAGCTCAGAGTTGTAATGAGCTCATTGTCATGTATATTTCATATGAACTGGTCCATAAAAAGGATTGAAAAGATTATCATGGATAGTTTAATCTTCTAAAGCAGGGGTGTCAAACTCATTTTTGTTCAGGGGTCACACTCAGGTACATTTGATCAGAATTAGGCCAGACCAGTAAAGTAAAAACATAAAAATATATAAATAATAATTAATTCCAAACCGTTGTCGATATTTCAGAGCAAAAAAATTCAATTTTTATAATGAAACCATCCTTTCAAACAGTGTGAATAGCATGGACAAATTAAACAAATGTTTTTAATTTTAACAGTATTAGACTTTAGTTTGTCATTTACATCTGTATATTATTCAATTCAATTTATTGCGAATATGGAACAAATAAAAACACCCATACTCAAAAAATATAAAAAAAAACCCCATTGCTTCATTTGCACATTCGAAAAGGAGTGGGAGGAAGTAAACCTTTTCTTTAACCCCACCCCTTCATATTTTCTTAGAGCTCAGTAAGTATTTTTTGTTGATAAAATGCTCAGTTAAAAAAATTATGACCAATTTATTGGGTTTTCTTATCAATGAAAAGGGGTACTTAAGAGATGTATATGCAATTTTACCAACATTCTGCATAGGTATTAAATATTTTGTACTGTTCAAATACAATTTGTAAGGCACATGCTGTCAAAATTGCACCATTATTTTTGATAAAAAAAAAAATAATTTTAAAGATATTTTGAGGTGTTGGTTTTATTCAGATTTTTAAGGACTCTTTGTAGAAGTAAACATCATAATTGAACTTTTTACTCTTATAATTTTACTGGTCTGGTCCACTTATTGTTATTATCATATTGAACATAACAAACTAAAATGACTTTAACACCCTTGCTCTGTCATGCAGTATTGTAGACCCCACCCCAAGAGGAAGCATTAGGTATTTTCATGTCATCTCTCAGACTCTTACTTTTGCTGGAGGCCAACACCAGACGGTTTGTCTAAAGACTTTTGGACTAAACACATGCATGGATGCAGCTCGTGTTGTATTTGAAAATAAAGAGGAAAGTAACAGCTGTTCCTTTTAGCCTGTGGGACTAATGGGAACATTCTGCTTATTAATTATTCACATAAACCACAGCAGTGCAGAGAACGTCACATACATGTGACTTTAAATGTTTGGTGAGGCTCCTGATTCACATGTGGACTGACTGTCTTTACTGGATGGAATGGGAGCCAAAGCTTGAAGTGATGTAACCATGATGTAATGAAGCCTCCTCCCTACAGCTGAGCGTCAACACACACTAACACAGGGCTCCTGCGGGGTCGAAAAAAAAGTCTTAAAAATTCAGAAATTTTAAAATATCTTAAAAAAACACCCATATTTTCATCCCATGTCTAAACTGTTTAGCAGTCTAGCAGTTTAACAGTTCAGTTAGATTCTACACAGCTGGTTGTGGTGGTATGAATTTGTGTCCAGAGTCAATGTTTTCATGTTTCCATCAGCTTAAAATGCTTGTTATAATCCATTGTTTTTAGTGTTTGGCTAAAGTCTGTAGTATTTTAATGAGCACCAGTCAGCTGACATGTGGAGTCCTGTATTACCTTGCATTTGGACTTATAATCTGTAAAGCAGTGTGTGATGTTTGTCACAAATGTTTCATCAAATGTCTAATTATCACAAATCTGTTTTTTTTTTTTCATAATTATGGACCTGAATCACTTCAAAATATGTTCCATCACAAGTTGTGTGTTTGTTTGCTGCAAAAAATCTGAATCTTACAAGTGTATTTTTCAGAATTCTAGTCAAAATATTTTCTCATCACACTTAAAATTAGACATACTTACCTAAAACATAACTCTTCAGTTGGATATAATCATTTATTTTTAGACAATAGATGTTGAAAGTCTTACCAACATCACTTTTACTAGTTCCATCAGCAAATGTTTTTGTGCTTAATTTAAGATTTTGTCTTTAATTCACTTAATTTTATGTTCAGACATCTTTTTGACATAAGATTCTTGAAATGAAATAAGAACTAATTAGATTTTCAACATCTATTGTCTAAAAATAAGTTCCAGAGGTGGAAAGTAAGTCAGTAAAAGTACTTAATTATTGAGTTTTTATGTATCTGGACTTTACTTGAGTATTAATTTTTCTGGCAACTTTTTACTTTTACTCCCTAAATTTTTGCATAAATATCTGTACTTTATACTCTTTACATTTTCATAATAGACTTGTTATGTTTTCAAACTAAACAGATGTGACGGTATGAAAAATAAGTCACTTCAGAGAGAAACTGTGACTTTATTTATTATACTTATATGACTATTATCTCATAATTTTGACTTTTTATGTCTCAATTTTAAAATTTTATCTCACAATTTTGACTTTTTCTCTTACAATTATTTCCTTTTTTAAATTTCAATTGGAATTTTTTTTTTTTCAAATGTCATTTATCTCATTGTGACTTTTCTCCCGTTTTTTTCTTCTACATTTTCTGCCCATATCCATAAAACTGAGTACAGTGAGGGTCACAAACACATTATCTACACACTAACTCACTTTTAAAAACTTTATTTTAGATACTTTTGAAACATTTCGGATATTTCCTGGTTAAATAAATATTAATGCGTTCATGGTAAAAAAAAAAAACCCAAAAAAAAACTTTATGGTTTTGTACTTTATTACAATTGTTAAATTATACTTTTTTTTTTTTTACTTTTACTTCAGTAAAGGAGTTGAATCAGTACTTCAACTTTTACCAGAGTACTTTTTCACACCAGTAGTTGTACTTCTACTTAAGTATATAATGTGAGTACTTTTACCACCTTTGATAAGTTCTTATATCTCACTGAAAATCTTAACAAGAGCATTTTCACTAGTTCCATTAGCAGATAATTATTATTTTTTGCTTAATTCAAGCAACAGGGAGGTGATTATGTTTAATTTTAGACTAGACTAGACTAGAAATGAGAAAAATACACTCGGTAAAATTCAGAATTTTCCAGTTTTTTGAAAGCAACAGCTGATTTTATTGATCAATATGACACTTCTTTACACTAATATTTCCCTGTTCTCTTTAATCTCTCATGTATTCCTCGTATTCCTTCTGCTCTTGGACAGTTTTCAATTAGCAGTATCAGTTTCACTTTTCCTCAGATGAAACATGAGAATATCAACAGTTAACACTGGGACAAAAACCAAAGCACTCACTGATCAAACAGTTGTATCTAGTCTGGTATTGATCAGAAATTGATAATGATCATATGATGCTATTGTGTTCAATAGAAAAGTGTCTGGTGTTTGTCATGTTGACTCTGTGTGTGTCGTCCTTCAAGCTAAATATAGGAATTTACTACTTCCTCTAAACAGAGTAAGAGGATTAACTGAGACAGTAACTGTGGGAGAAAAAAAGTCCTGATAGTTTTATGTGTGTGCGAGTGTGTCTTTGAACATGTGCAGAATTTGTGTTCTTCTCTAGTTTCCAGATTTGTTATGTGTATATATACAATATGACAACTAAACAACAAAGCTGACAGGCTATTTATTGAGGAAAAGTTTTATTTTCCGCAGACACGCCTTTGACGCATGTTTTTCAGGAGCCTTGGATTGATGAGAGAGGCTTCTGGGAATGAAGGGAATGAAGGGAAAAGGTGGGAAAACTGAGAAACAGACACTTTTTTTCAAGCTTTTGAAAGACTCACAATAGAAAAAAAACAAACATCGTAGTGAATATTTGTCATTTCTTGTTAAACAAGTGGTGCCCCTGTACAGATTTGATCTGATTTGTCTCCGCCCCTTCCGGGAAGCTCATGGGGCCAAAGATCAGAAAATGAATGAATGGTATTCAATGGGAAATAAAATGCTAAAATCATATCTGGTTTGTCATGTGACCTGAATCACACACATGTTGTAAATCAGTGTATCATTCGTTCGTTTGTTTTTCAAACGTTTTTCGAAAAAACAACTCGTTTCTTTATTATTTGTTTCCCAAACTAAAATTGGATAAAACGGGAAACATCCGTTATCTGATTTTTTCATTATTCATTTAAACACAAAAAACGAAAAATGAAAAACAGATCGTTTTCATTTTGGCTTTGAAAACAAATAATGAAGATACGAGTTGTTTTTTCGTTGTCTTATTTTTGGTTTCATTTTGAAAAACGAATGAACGAATGATACACGGATTGTTGTACCTCATAATAAATGATAATTATTGATGTGTATTTCAACTGTTAACCAACTTCTGATTCATTTATGTGTAAAACCTGTTAATAATTTGGCCTACACTCCTGGCGCACATGTGACGTGACCACAGACTCCACTCATTGTAGTCTCTTACTAAGCTCACATAAAACCTAATGTCACTAAACCCATATCGAACTTGTGCGGACGTAGCCTTATGTTGTTGACCCCAGGAAACCTGCCGGAACTACTTTCACTTTGACCAAAACCCGACCAGAACTAGACTCACAGGACACTATCAGGGGGTAAGTCACTGTGGGTGCACCAGAGTAAAGATGCTGATTCTATGCAAATTAATGTGAAAAATAGTGAACTATCCCTTTAATGTTGGAACATTAAAGATAAGACATGTGACATATGACAGGAGTGTCAAAGTCATTTTCTTTCAGGGGCCACGTTTAGGCTGATTTGATCTCCAGTGGACCTGACCACTTAAAATAAAAGCCTAATATTCTATAAATAATAACACTACAATTTGACCCCACCCCCTGAAGGGGAGAGGGTATTGTGTTTGAGTCAGTTTCTTTGTTTGTATTTCTGTTTGTTTGTTTGTAAGCAGCTTTACACAAAAATTACTGAACCAATTTAAATACAATTTTCAAGAAAGGTGTGAGGTGATCCAGAATAGATCCCATTACATTTTGGTGAATCTAGATCAAAGGTCAAGCTCACAGTCACCAAAAATGTGTTTATACAATAAGAGATAGGACGAATTTGGGTAAAATGTGTATAAGGGGCACATTTTATTTATTTATTTATTTATTTATTTATTTATTTATTTATTTATTTATTTATTTATTTATTTATTTATTTATTTATTTATTTATTTATAAAAGAGCTGTTTATTACATAGTATGCATAACATCAAAAGCAATTTTGAATCCACTGCCATTCATAGATTTTGTTAATATTACAATTACATACATGTTGGGAGAAAAAATGTTCACAAGATGTAAAATAAAAACAAGTTTAGTGAAAAGGGATTAGATGAGATTAAAAACTATAACAAATACAGAAACAATGACAATAAGGTCAAGTCAGTTACAGTTCAAACTTCCACTAAATCTAATTATAAAGGCTCAATATACTCCACCCATTTGGTCCAGAGTTTAATAAAACAGTTTTGTTCAGATGAAGAAAAAAGGTAATTATTTCCATTAAAAAATGTCATTCACTATATCTCTCCACTCCTGTATGATGGGGGAAGGAAGGAAGGAAGCAACTATCGTCTGGTCAGTGGGTTTTTTTTTTCAGACAACTATCAAGATATTAAACAAATATTCATCTGTTTGCTTTGCACTAAGGTCAGCATTCCTTAAAAATAATAGTGGGAATTGCAGAGGAAGATCAAATGTATATTTTTTAAAGTGGAATAAAGTCTGTTTGGAGTGCTACCTGGAACCTGTCTGCAGTAGGGATGGTGCTCTCTGGTGACAGGCTTAATCCATTTAAAAAATATTAAAATTCTAAGGCACTCATCCTCCCAAAAAATTTTAAATGCCTTATTTTATGAGCTGATCATGATTAAAAAAGATACTACTACACTTCTTACTTTTTACTCACTGACGAAGGCTTTATAGCCAAAATGTGTAGTAGTATTTTTATTATTATTATTATTATTATTATTATTATTATTATTATTATTATTATTATTATTATTATTATTATTATTATTATTATTATTATTATTATTATTATTATTATTATTATTATTATGATCATCTCATAAAATAAAGGCATTTTAAAATTTGAGTGCTTTGGAATTCATCTCATATCATCACCACTGGTGTGTTTTAACTGCTGACCTTCACTGTCTGTCACCTTTGACCTTTGACCTTTATAGCTCAAAATGTAATGGTTTCTTCCTTTGACACATTATCAATCATCTCTGAAAGTTTAATACATTTTTGACTTGTCTTGCTGACAAACAAACAAACAAACAAACAAACTAAAAACACACGGTAAACAGTGGTGACAGTGGTGAGGGGAAAAAAAAAAACCCCTTCCTAATAAAATGATTTATCAGACAAAATCTTAACTTTGTGCAACACATTTTTTTCAGATCTGACCTTTTGACCTTTTATGTATCCGAGTTAATTATTTTATTTTATTTTTATTAGAATCATTGAGGGAAGGTGGAGTCCAGGGTAGAGGGAGTTGGGGGTAAAGAGGGAAGGATGCAGGAGGGGTAGAAGGGAAGTCCCAGCGGCCTCATGGGTGTATTGTTGAGGATATTTGTGTAAACTGTAGCTAGACCTGAGCCAGTCACAGCCTCAGACCACAACACACACTTCCCTCTCTCTCTCTCTCTCTCTCTCTCTCTCTGTCTCTCTCTCTCTCTCTCTCTCTCTCTGTCTGCCTGTCAAACATAAAGAGGCGGGTTTGTAGAAGTAGATCATCTCGCTCTGAGGACTGGACTGTAGTGGAGCTGTGTGTGCATGTGTATGTTATGTGGCTGTGGACGCTGCAGTAGCTGCTGGGCTCCTGTCTGTGTGGACTGTGTTAGAGCCAGAACAGCAGCAGGATGGGATCGGTCATGTGTAAGTGCTCAACAGATTTTTTTTTTTTTTGAAATACATATGTAGATTTGACAGGTATTTCCAGGGCTAAGGACATCACCTGTTTGTAACATGGTCAGAAAAGAAACAATCCAACACACAGCTGCAGATGATTGGTGTTAACCCTTTAACCCCTGATGGGTCAGCGCTGATGTGTTCTGAATGGATGGTTTAGTTTAAAAATTAAGGTTTTTTTTTTTTGTGTTATTTTACTGATAATTTTGTTCATGGAACTAATGTACAGGTGTTAAAAAGGAACTGATTTAGAAAAAAGAAAAAGCCCAAACTAAAACTACTGCAACTAAATTACAACACTAGTTATTTATTCCCTTTTTTTGTTTGTTTTACATCATTTTTTTTTTTTTTTTAGGGGGGGAGGTGCTTTTTTTTTTAAAAAAAGTTTTTGTTTAAGTGTTGTTTTTTATTTTATTATTTTTCTTCAATTGTGTTCTGTTAGTGTCTTACTTTGTTGATGTTAGATTATTGATTATTTTGTTAGTTTATTTATTTTTTGTTTATTTTACTGATCACTTTGGCAATTTGCTTATTTTATCTTTTTTTTTTTTTTTTTTACTGTGGAATTGCTTACGTCTCAGGAGTTAAAGGGTTAATTTTTGCAACAATGAGCTCTGCAGGCTCTTTATGAACGATTAGGCCCCAAATACACAAATACATGAACCACAGACTAATAAAAGTAGATTCAGCAAAATATGAACCCTTTAAAATCTTTGGTAATATCAACTCATTTACATATTTTTTTTATTAGTAAATTACTATATTTTTGTGAAATTTTTGAAACTATATAAATCTTGATTAATCATTACTGACTTTTTTTTTTTTTAGCAAACACTCTTTTGAAGTTTTTTTTTTTTTTAAAGTAAATTCATTTCATCTTATCTTATAAATACCCAGACTTAAATAGAATGACCAAGTATTTGTATCGTGTTAATTTTTATTATTTTAGTATTTTTAGCAATATAGAAAAACTGTCATTTAAATTCCTACAGTATTTAGTGTGATTGTAATCCATTTTATTTCTTAAAAATCAGCATCTTTTTTCCAATGGTTGAAGCGTGTGAACACAACTGAAGGTCTAATAGTTTTACAAATACTTCACAAACTGGAGATTTTTAAACAAATATAGGAAAGTCATCAAAAGGTGATTCTGACAATTTTGACAAGTAAATATACAGACTGATTTATTGTGTTCAATTAAGTAAGCAAAAGACATTTTTAAGATATGTTTATGATCACTACTTAATGGCTACTTTACCTACAACTGATGACTACAAACTTTGTTCTCATGAGGTGTGTGTGTGTGTGTGTGTGTGTGTGTGTGTGTGTGTGTGTGTGTGTGTGTGTGTGTGTGTGTGTGTGTGTGTGTGTGTGTGTAAAATACATTTTTATTTTAATTAACTCAAATAAATCTCAGCTAATGTTCTCTTTAAGTTGTTTCTACAAACCCCAAAGCTACAAAGACTACACTGCTCCTGACCTCTTTCCACCTTTTAAATTGATGATTTTATTTTAATAATTATCTTATCATGGAAAAATGTAAATCTTGCCAAGTGTGGTTTTTTTTATATTTCTAGTCAAATATCTCATCACAGATATAGATTTTTTTCCCCAGTGTATCTTATCTTAGCTTATCTTATGTGAGTTTATCTTAGCTTATCTTTTATTTTAGCTTAGTTTATGTTAGCTTGGTTTATCTTAGCTTATCTTAGCTTAGTTTTATCTTAGCTTAGTTTATCTTAGCTTATCTTATTTTATCTTAGTTTATCTTTTATCTTAGCATATCTTAGCCTATCTTATGTTATCTTAACTTAGCTTAGCTTAGGTTTTCTTAGTTTAGCTTATTTTGTTTTATCTTATCCTAGTTTATCTTATCTTAGCTTAGCTTAATTCTTCACAGAACCTATTTCTTCCACTGGAAATGTTCATTTTGCTTTTCAAACAACATATTTCAACATATTTTTTTAATGTGGTCATATTGTTTTACAGTAAGAGCACAGTTGTGGATATTTTGTGCAACTTTGAAGCTGTGCCACTGGCTAACTAACCTGTTTTCATAGAATCTGTTAAACTATCTAACCCTTTTACCATTAAAGCACCGTCTGCTAAGGATTTCTAATCATTATCTGAGGATATGACCAGAGGTGGAAAGTAACTCAGTAAAAGTACTTCATTACTGTACTTAAGTAAAACATTTTTAGGTATCTGTACTTTACTTGAGTATTTATTTTTTGGCGACTTTTTACTTTTACTCCCTACATTTTTGTATAGATATCTGTACTTTATATTCTTTACATTCTCAGAATAGACTCGTTACTTTTACAAACTAAACAGATATGTCGCTTCAGAGAGAAAATCATGGAGGAAAGAAACTGTGACTTTATATATTATAGTTATATGACTATTATGTCATCATTTTGACTTTTTATCTTAAAATTATACATTTTATCTCATATTTGTAACTTTTGTTTTTAAAAAAAAAATCTCATGACTTTACCTCAATTGTGACTTTTCTTTCCCCATTTTCCCTAAATTTTCTGCCCATATCCTCAAATCTGAGTAACTGTGACTCGATCAAACACATTATCTACACAGTAACTCACTTTTAAAGGCTTTATTTTAGATACTTTTGAAACTTTTCTGGTTTTATTTTCTCATGTATTATTGCTTTCATGACAAAAAAAAGCAGTTTTACTTTTGTACTTTATTACAATTGAAAAATCATACTTATTTACTTTTACTTAAGTAGAAGAGTTGAATCAGTACTTGTACTTTTACCAGAGTAGCCTATTTTTTCCACACAAGCAGCTGTACTTCTACTTAAGTACAGAATGCGAGTACTTTGAACACCTCTGGATATAACTCTACCTAAAACTAAACAACATATGGAAACATGCTGAAACATTTTTACTTCAAACATAAGGACTAAGAATGGTCCAAGTTGAAACTGCTGAACTGTCTCTTTAAATAAAACTGTGTGGTAGCATTATCAGAGGTTAAATGTAGTACCTGACTGCCTTCCTGTTGTCATTTGTCGTTGTTTGTGTTCGTGGTAGAGTTGAGGGCGAGCAGATGCAAATGTCCTGTAATAGGCTTTAGTCACTAACGCAGAGATTATGACTGTGAGGCAGACACAGCAGAGGGTTAGAGGTACTTTATATGTTCTACAGCAGTAACAGTCCTGTGGGACCTGCTGCAGCATCAGTAGGACAGGCTCGCTGGTGATATGAGTAGAGATGGAGGCAGGTGGGCTGCGGTACCAGACCCTCCCCACCCGCTGTCCAAAGTGCGGGACATATGGACGGGCCTATTCCACTGTACGGATTTCCATGGCAGAGATGGAGTCCTACTACCACTTCCTGGGAGTTTGTCACAAGACTGAGTCAGGCACAACAAGAAGTATGTTTATCCATTCATCCATTCATCCATCCTTTATTCTTTCCTTCACCTCAATATGTTCACCTTTTGTCAAATGGTTTAGGCTTGTTGTTGTTGTTGTTGTTGTTAAAGGTCAAATGTAGATGTTGAAGCTGCATCATAAGTGCTCTGGTTTGTATCAAAGGTGGTCAAAGAAAGTACTCCCATTCTGTACTTAAAATAGATGCTTTTTGAATAATTATTATGACAAAAAGTTAATTATGAATTTCTTCATGAGAAAAAGTTGGAGTTCTAACATTGACGTCAGAATTCAGAAGAAATGGGTGAAAATTCTGAGGAGAAAAAATACAGAAATATGTAGAAAAAGATAGTTGGAATTCTGAAAAAATAAAGATTATATCAAGTTTAAACTCAGAATTTAAGTCAGAATTCTGAGAAAAGTTAGAATAAGGTCTATTCTATACTGGAAGTGAAAGTGTTGTGCAAACATTTTTTTTTTATGAATATTTAAAATAAAACATACATTTAGAATATGTCACCTGACACACCAGGGGTTAAAGGGTTAAGTAGAAGTACAACTACTGGTGTGAAAAAATAATCTGGTAAAAGTAGAAGTACTGATTCAATTCCTCTGCTGAAGTAAAAGTAAAATAATAATAATAATAATTACAACTTCCCAATTATTATAAACTAAAAACTAAAACTGCATTTCTTTGCCATGGATGGATGAAATAATACTTATTTAACCAGGACAAATTAGGAAAGTTTCAAAACTATCTAAAATAAAGCCTTTAAAAGTGAGTTACTGTGTAGATGTTTGATGTTTGATCAGATCATGGTGGGTATGGGCAGGAAATTTAGGAAAAATTAGGGGGGGGATCACAATTTAGATGAAATGTCATTATTTATGACATAAAAAGGTCATATGCGAGATAAAAAATGTGCATAAATATGAGCTAAAAAAGTCATACATATGAGATAACAAATGCATAATTATGAGAAAAAGAGTTGAAATTATGAGCTCAAAAGTCATAATTATCATATAGAAAGTTAAAACCAATGAACCAAAATGAAACACTTTGATCTGCCATTTTTTCCAGTTTGTGCAGCAGCTACTGTGTAGGGTGATCATTCGTCCGGATTTCGTCCGGACAGTCAGGTTTTAGAGCCATCTGTCCTCCTTTCATACAATTGTCCGCCACCATTTCATTAATCGTCATAATCATAAATTTACACTTGTTTACATGTTGTTTACAGGCAGATAGCATGTTGTTGGCTATGCACTGTAAATATTCATAACAGTATTGCAATATTGCAAAAGGTCAAAGGTCAAGGTCACATTTAGCAGAAAGGTCAAAATCACATTATTGGCTCTAATTCAAGAGCGGGTTGTCATAGAAACTTGAGATTGGCAAAAAATAGGGGTGAGATTAGTTTCCAGGTCAGATTAATCTGAGCAACAGATGCTTCAGAAGTTCTTCCATTGAATTGAATACCAGACTGTCTGCTGCTGCCTGTTAACTACGGTCTTTAGTTATAAAGCACCAGCCTGTGCCTGGAATGGCATTTTAGCATCAAGCTGGTGAAGTCAACAGACTTCCCTGGTGAGAAAATGGAGTAATTTATGTCAAAACTGCCCTCTAGTCAATGCTATAATGTGTCCAAATGGAAAACAAATTACTGTGCAACATCTTTTAAGCTCTTTATCTAAAATGAGTATATTCTGGTTTTAATTTGACTAGTGTTTGAGGATCTTTGGATTTTAGTTAAAGGTTAATATTAAAAATTTCATAGAAAGGAATGCTTCAAGGACCAAAAACCAGAGTTTGTTCGAGGTTCTCTTTGGAAAAAGGGATATACTATAATGTAGACAAACATAATTTTAAACATTAAAATGTCTTTTTTTTTTTATCCTGACATGGTCATACATAGATCTAAAAAACACATACGAATTTTTGACTTCAAGTCTTCATCTTCATCTTCGACTTCCTGATGAAGACTGTTGTGTTTTTTTAGGTAATATGTATTTTTGGTTGTGCATCTTTCTTGTGTTTGCAGTGTTTTGTTGATGCGGTGCATTTCCCCCTGTTGGTCACTCTAATAAATAATAATAAAGACATTTTAATGTTTACAGAGAGCACTTTGAGCTCTTCTTTCAGTCTTTTTTTCCTATAAGGGTTATTACGCATTGAAGTCATTTAATTATTTGTATTAGTTTGATTATTTTATGGGTCTATATGTATGTATGTTTATTGCATTTTACAAAGCAGCACATAAATTATCCATTTGAGATGCTGAATAAGAATGAACCAAACAGTGTATTTAGTCAAATACCAGCCTGAGTTCAACTCAAAATATCTGAAAAATCTATTGTAATCAAAAAAGTAGACTAAGTAAATCATATAGTTTGTTTCTTGTAGCTTCTAGCAGTAATTTATTACAGACGTACTGAGGTTATTCTGTGTCTGGCTTAACATGTGAGATGACTTATCAGATAAAAACCACCTGCTTTGGGCCTTTAAAACTGTCATGTTGTGTCTTTGTCAAACCCCACGACCTCTGAGGTCAAGACCGAACATGTTCGTATTTATGTGGATGATACCAAACGCACATCGTTACATGGCAAAAGACGTTAGCCTTTAGTGTCTTTAGTGACTAATCTGTTGTGTTGAGGTGTTGAGGCATCGTCAGACCTGTTTGTGAGTGTGTGAAGTGATAATTATCTGGACTGGAATAGTGTATGTGTATAGGTTGTGTGTGTTTGAGCCCTATTATCAGCAGATCCTGTCATTAGACATCCTCTGATTGTCTTCTCTCACTGACGCCTGCTTCCTGAGAGCCAATAGGAAGCCCCCCCTCCCCTTTCTCCACTGGACCTTGAGGAACAAGCACCCAAAAATAACACAATCACCGTACAATACGTCTGCATGTGCACTGAAAAAAGAAATGACTGTGGAATTATCACCAAAAAGTTGTACAATTGCAATATAAAAAAGTGAAAATACAATAGAAAATGGTTTATTTTAGAAGGAATTTTTGTGTGTGTGTGTGTTAATGATTAATTCAAATATAGCTGTAGTTTTTACAGGACGAGTATGTTAACAAAAACAGATTTATATGTAGAAATTATGTATTTCTATTGTTTTAACAAAATTAAAGTGAAGTGAAAAACAAGTCAAGGCCAATTTATTTGTATAGCACATTTTATGGACAGGATAATTCAAAGTGCTTTATATAAAACATAATATGATTAAAATGCAATTAAAATAAGAGACATAAAAACAATTAATAATGTCAGTAAAAGCTCTAGTGAACAGTAATGTTTTCAGTCTGATTTAAATGAACTGACAGTTTTTCTCAAACCTCAAGTATTCAGGTAGTTTGTTCCAGAACAACTAAATGATGCTTCACTTTGTTGGGTTCTGGTTTTGGGAACACACCGTAATCCTGTTCCCGATGACCTATGACCTCAGGGTTCTGGATGCTTCATAGGGAACCAGCAGGTCTAGGATGTATTTGGGTCCAAGGCCGTTTAGTGTTTTATAGACCAGGAGTAAGATTTAGAATTATAACCTTTGACCCACAGGAAGACAATGCAAGGATTTGAGGACCGGTGTGATGTGGTCCAGTTTCTTGGTACTGGTCAGGACTCGTTTTGGATCAGCTGTAGCTGCCTGATTGATATTTTGTTTAGACCAGTGAAGACACCATTAGAATAATTTAATTTACTGAAAATTAATGAATGAATAAGTTTTTCTGTGTCTGGTTTGGACAGAAAAGCCTTGATTCTAGTGATGTTCTTCAGGTGGTAATAGGTAGACTAGGTAAGAGCTTTGAAATGGTTCTTAAATTGAAATTCTGAGCCAGATTTCTGGCTTGGTTTGTTGTGACATTTAAATTGCAAGACTACAATGTGAAAATAACATCCCATTTACATAATAATAATAACACTTTTTATTATTATTATTTATAAATTATAATTTTATTAGTAATTATTATTTGTTATTATTATAAAACAGCAATAAAGTAGTAAAGATTTATGAATTTAAGGTTTTAAATAGGTTAGCCAACAGGTGGTTGTGGTTCAGTTGATAGAATGGTTTGATAAATAACTAAAGGGTTGGCAGTTCAAATATAAAAAAAAATCCATTCAATATTAAATTTACATGTCTAAAATAATAAATCTACTTGTTTTAAAATGTTAATTTCACATGCTATTCTTGTAAATCAGTTTTTGGCTTGATGTGTTTTTTTATAGGATTATTTCGACCACAACTGCCTTTTTTTTTTGTTTGTTTGTTTTTTTTACCCCAGATAAACAGGATTTTTTTTTTTTACAGTGTGTGAGCAAAGAACAGTCAGATTGATTTTTTTTATTTTTTTTGCAGTCTTTTGAAAGAAAACACTCATAATGTACATGAGAAATATAGTGTTATCACTTCAAAGTAATAAAACAATTGTCTTTTTACTACTCTATTCAACCACAGGAATGAAAAAAAAAAGTCAAAAATCCCATCTTTCACCTCCATCGGACTGATTATAGTTGATCCCAGTGGTCGAAAGAACAAAGGATGGGCCTCAGCTGGAGACGGGGAGGATGAGGATGAGACAGAGCTCACAGGTGTCTCACTCATAAAGGCCTTGTTGTTGACTGGGCAGATGTGAGAGTCAGACAGTACAGTCAACTCAAAGATACATAGAATTATTGTCATTTTACACAAAACATCATAAATGCACTGCAGTCAACAAGATTAAAAACAGATTAAATAAATACTAAAATACTGATATTAAAGAAAATGTCCTAAAACTAATTTAAAATCAGGTAGATAAATAAATACTTATTACACATCTAAATAGAAATGTCCCTGTACATTAATTACACATTCCCTATTTAAAGTACTTTGTCATCGTGTATCTAAATGTGAATCCTTTATCTAACTGTACAAACATATGTATTATGCATTTTAATATTCAGATTTTTATTCATGTGACTTATTGAGAATATTTAAAGGTTTTGATTAGCAATTACTAATATGTAACAAACAAACAAGGACTAAAATAAAGTGTTCATATCCTATGTTTAATTATTTTAATTCATTCAGACAGATTAGTTGAACTGCCTGATAGCAGCATGGATGAACGACCTCTTAAAATAAATTCTAACCTGTTCTCTATTTTTTTAGAGTGATACAAGTTCAATTACATTATGAAAATGTTTACATCTGCCAAAAAAAAAAAAAACGTGCCGATAACTTGACCATCTCCAATATGAACAACCTGAAACTGCAAAAGGAAAATATTCCACACAATTTTATGCTTCAGTTTATCGTTAACACACGTGCATTATGTGTCTCACCCAATAATAATAATACACAATAAAATAAATGCATAATACAAGATATAGCTGAATAAATAAGTGTACACATAGATTAAATAGATTAAAAATAGAATAAAAAGTGAATATTGTAACGTTGTTTTTCCCCCCCCTTTTTTTTTAATTAAAGTTCTTTTTTAGGATTATTTTCATGTCATACTTGATAAGAACACTGAGTAATAGTAGTGACACTGGGGAGTACTGGGTAAGATAGGAGTTATCATCATTTATAGGTTATTATAATAGTATTATTAGATCACATCTGCGCACAGTTAAGGTTATTAAGCCTTCACCGCCTGTGTTAGACAGTGTGCTTCATGTTGTTTTTGCAGAAGTGTGCACATACAGAGGTGTGTGCATTTCTGCTTTAGTTTGGAGTCAGTGGGGTTTTGCAGCAGGTCATGAGATGTTCAGGCCCTGCAGGATCAGTGTTCAGTGGTCACATGCTAACTGGGTGAACACAACAGCAGGACACTGGGCCTGCTGTGAAATGACTTTAATAAAAACCACAGCAAAAACTGTCTTAACTGCATGAGGAAAATGTGATTGGGAATAGAAATGTTTTGGCAAAAAGTGAGCATTCCAATTAGCTTTTATCAATGGGACTATGTTAAAATGGTGAGAGACATTCAAGGATAGATCTGTCGTCAGTGTGTTTAACAGTGATGTAAAGTGGGAGAGGTGAGGTAGGTGGTACTAATGTAAGCTTTAGTCACATGATTCAGTCCCATATGTGTTTTAAATTGAAGCTAAAGTATGTCAACTCCTGTGTGCTGTGAACCTCAGTGGCGTCTATAATCTACTCAACGAAACTCTTCTCTGACCTCTGGCCGTCTGGTTGTTTATTAAAGCTCTAGAGATTGAGTTTGGGATGTGAACTTCTCACCTCCGCTGTGAACTGCCAGGGTTGCAACTCAAACGACACATGGTGAGAAGAAACTGAGGGTGTGATCGCACTCGAAATTAGTTTCCAACTTCCAACATAATCATCAGAAACGTGATTATTATTATTTGTTTGTTTGTTTTTAGTGTGTGTGTTGTGTTGTTTGTTTTTCAGCAATTTAATCAGTGTCTCCAGGATTTCTCAGGCCTTTTTTTTTTTTTTTAAGATTGTTTCATCCTAAAATGTCTGTTTAATGAGCTTTTTTGAAAAGTTGCAATGAAAGTTTGGGTGCTTTTTAGGCTTTTGTTGTGGGAAGAAGTGAAAGTTGCAATAAATAGTTGTGATTTTCCCTTTTTGTAATCAAAATTAAGTAATATTTGAAATATTTAGTTACTGGAAAAATAATTCAAAGTCATTGTGATATGGTCATCAAAACTACCTTTTACTGAGATGGAAAATAAATGATTACAAGGATATATTGAAAAAAAAAATACAACTAAATATATATTTTTGGGTTTAAAGGTTAAAGTTCATATGACCTCACAACACTACATGAAGTTATAAAACATGATAAAAATATCTCAGCCAATCAAAAAAAAAACCATTACTACGAGTACTGTGTACTAGTAGAGGCAGTTTCTGACAAAAATAGAACAAAGACACAGATATTAAGACAACATTTCAAATAAAATATTACATGGATGACAAATGCAGCCGAAAAAGTACTCTTCCAAATGCACCTGTTGGTACTAGTGCATCATTTTAGTTGTCAAATGTGAACTGCTGGCCACGTACATGTTGCTTTGTACTGTAAGGTAAACAGGGAAAGGCAGAAGGAGCAGCTCAAGACGTCACAAATGATTGGTTAAAATTGCAACATCGTGCTGGATTTACAGTGAATGACTGAATTTGTGTTGAAGTTGCAAATCGCAACATGGCGAAAACCTGGAGGACCTGATTAATGCAAAAACTACAGGACCAATTTCTATGTAGCCATGACCATGTAGGTCAAAGATTAAAGGTCTCCAAAATGTGTTTTTGTCATGATGGAAAGGAAAGGAAAAATAATGTAATAACAGACAGAACTAAATTCAGACAGAGACAGAAAATAAACAGGAACAAAACCTGGGGGTAGATTAGCCAGAGTCCATGGTGGTAAAGAAATGTCCAGGTTATGGCAAAAAGGGAAATGGGCAGAGTGTCCAGGTTATGGGGGGTGACAAACTGAATGGTCCCACAGCTGCAAGCTGCATTGCTTAAATACTGCAGATTGGCAATGAGTTACAGCTGCATGGTGAATCTGATGTGGATCTGGGGGAAAGGTTGTAGCAGGTTTTGACAGTTTTCAAAATAATTATAGATTTGATTTGATGAACATATGCTGAAAATGAAATGTAGCTACCAACATGTAGTTCAAGATTGTTTATTTGTCCCGCAGGAAATTTGTCTTGGACAATCAAAGCTGCATACATAACAAAAGACATAATAGATACCCAAAGAACATATATAATGCATACTTGAAGTGCATCAGTGCATCTCTCTGTCTCTCTCTCTCTCTCTCTCTCTCTCTCTGTCTCTCTCTGTCTCTCTCTGTCTCTGTCTCTCTCTCTCTCTCTCTCTCTCTCTGTCTCTGTCTCCGCCTCTCTCTCTCTCTCTCTCTCTCTCTCTCTATATGTATGTATGTATGTATGTATGTGTATATATGTGTATATGTATATATATATATATATATATATATATATATATATATATATATACACAAACATGTAAATGTACATAGCATTACTAGACTGAATTCAAGGTGAAAAGGACAAAATCTTACCAAGTGTATTTTTCTCATTTCTCAACAAAATATCTCATAACACTTAAAATAAGGCATAGTAAGATTTGAATTAAGCAAAAAAAAAAAAAAAAAACTTTAATTAAGCTAAAAAAATATATAGATGCCAACGAAATAAGTGAAAATTATGACGGCACATGATTTTTCTTTTTATATAGTTTTTTAATGATATGATTGAGGACAGCAGATTGAAAACGGCTCAGTCTCTAAACTGTGATTTACAGTGTGATGTTACATCTGTTAACAGGAGAAAATGTCTTACTGATGTTGACCTTCTTCCATGGTCTGATTTTTTTATAAAGTTGTTAAGGCATCATGCTCAACAACTTGTTCCTTGGACCCTGTCCCGTCATATGTCATAAAGGAGATCTGGTCGACATCAGGTCCTTATATTTTATTTATTTTGAATTCTTCATTGTCTGTGGGTTTTTCCCTGCATGTTTTAAATCAGCTGTGGTAAAACCCCTATTAAAGAAGCCTGGAGTGAATGTTGACCGACTGTCAAACTACAGACCTAACCTCAAACCTTTCTTATTTGTGAAAAGTATTTTGAGAATGTGGATTCAAAGCATTTATTAAAACCTCTTCAGTCTGTATTTAATGGAAACCATTCCATTGGGGCTCCATTGTCAAAGGTGGCAAATGATTTGTTGGATGTAGATTCTGATCAATCTTCAGTTCTATTGTTGTTGGACCTCAGTTCAGCCGTTGGTATAATAGTCCATTGTGTTTTATTTGAATTAAACATTCTTTCAGCATCTCGGGCACGATGATGCTGAAAGAATCACGGAATGGATTCTGGATCACTTTGAAATGTTTTATTGCGGTAAATGGAGAATACATTTCAAAGTGATCCAGAATCTAGGATCTCTTCTAGATCACCACCAAAATTTAATAATTTGTTCCTTGTGACACTCCCAACATATCCTGAAAATGTTAGCAAAATCCATCCATAAGTTTTTTTTGAGTAATGTTATTGACAGACGGATCAAAACTCCAACAAAAAGATAACCTCCTTGGCACAGGTAATAAATAACATATCGTCAGCTTCATACCATAATTGTCTAAGTCATTTTTTTGTGTTTTCGGAAAATGAGAAAAAAATTTTTTTTCTAAAAGTCACATCCATATTTTTTTATTTAATTTTTTTTTCACAGAACATTCAAGTAGATGAGAAGAAAAGTATGAAAAAAGAACAAAACCCAACATATTGTTTATGAAATAAAATTGACTTTTGATTATGCCTTTTTCTGAGAACATTTAGCATTTTTTCTGCCATTTTTCATACATTCAAACTGTCTAAGTCAAACAGCTGGTAGCAAAACTGCTTAAGTCAAATGGTAAAACTGCCTAAGTCAAATGAATGACTTGGACAGGTATGTTTTTGCACTTGTTTTTTATGAGTGTTCTGATTGGTCAATGACATAGGCAGGATGATGCAGCAGTGGTTGGGGAGTAAAGTTATGCAAAAATCTCAAAAATTGACTGAGGCAATTATGGTATGACGCTAACGATATGTAAGAAACACAGATATAGAGAAGAAAAAAATCACTTGTGTAATGCCACATGTGAAATGTAACCTGTTATAGAATAGAATAAGCAGCAGCATTCACATAAGAACAAAGTAAGGTGTACTGGCATAGTACTGTGTAAATACAGATAAATGTAAAGTGCAAAGTCAGCGAAAAATTTTATTACAGTATTATTTACAGAAAGTGCATAGTGTAAACAGAAAAAAAGTGATTATGATTAATTATACAATGTGATGGCTTGTGGGAGGAAGGACTTCCTGTATCTGCGTGTTCAACTGCAGAGCTGTAGTAGTCTTTTAGAGAATGTCCTGCTGTCTGTCCAGTGTGTGGTGCAGTGGATGCACAGCTTCTGTTCCACCACGGTCTGAAAGTTGTCCAGCCTCAGATCGATCACAAAGCCACAGCCTTCCTGATGATTTTATCCAGTCTGTTGGTGTCACTGGCTCTGATGCTGCTCAAATGGTTCAAAACGCTGCAGCCAGACTACTCACTAAGGGCGTATTCACATAGTAAAGTCCGCACCAAGCTTCGGACCAGAACCTTTTTTTTTGCCTTTTCACACTGTACTTATAATCCGGACTTTATTTACAGTCTTCATTCACACTGTATTGAATCAAGTGGACCAACGGACTTTAGAACGTCATGTCGTCAATACGTGTACAGCATGCGTCTCTCTCTACTCGACCCTGATTGACCCAGTTACGAGTTTCATAATTTTTGCCCTATTTTGGCAATGTTGCCAACTCTCGTACCAGTGTTCTCACCAGCAGCTTGTCTCCAATTCAGTCTTTACAGTATCATCCGACCAAATTTCAATGAAATACCTGGTTTCCTCGTCTCCCCATGTATTGCTGCGACTCATGCTTGGACGTTGACTAGATTCCGCGCACGTGACTGTGATATAATTGGTCCGATAGTCCGGACTTTCCTAAACAGACCTTTCACACTGTGCACCAGCGAACCTTGGTCCGGACCGAGACTACCTCCTCAGCTCGGACCAAAGACTCTGTCTTTAGTCCGGACCAAGGTTCGGGGGAGGTTTCACACTCGTCAATAAGGTTCGAACTTTCCTGGAAAGTCTGGATTTTCTGAGTGCAGTGTGAATACGCCCTAAGTCTAAAAAATCCTGTCACATGATCACACTAATTCTTGCTGCCTTACACTGGCTACCAATTACTTATAGAATACAATACAAAATAAAGGTGAGGTCGGCGGACCAAGGGCTCCTTGTAGTGCCTCGTACCACACGAAAAACAAAAGGCCATCGTGCTTTTGCAGCAGTGGCTCCTCGTTTGCTGTTGAGAGCCGTTCCGTCCATTGATTCTTTTAAGAAGGACTACCCAACACTAGCTTAAAACATCCCTTACAGTTTCTGTGCTATAGCTGGTAAATTGCTGTGTCGTACTGGTACTGTTGCATCTGCACTGGGAAATGCACTTTTTTCTCCTCTCATGGATTTATATGTACTGTTATTATTGTGTTTTTAATTTTAATTTCTTGTCCGTGACCATAGTAAAGCTTACTTACCGCAACTAACAGCAGACAGAGAAGATGTCACTGAACAACACAAACATTTTGGTGCTTATTATGTTTTCAGTTGTTTGATCAGTATGTAAATTGTCTCCACATATGTCTTAAATACCTGTACAGCACTGACTGAAAGCACTTTAGAAATACAATTATGATTATGATTTTGATTATGATGATTATATTATTATTATTATTATTATTATTATTATTATTATTATTATTATTGTTGTTGTTATTCTTATGTAAACTCAAGGTCCAAAACAGGCTAAACACCAGAGCACAAAACATCCATGACAAGACAGACAGACAGGCAGACAGACAGATATCAAGAACAAACATATCAGAAACCAAGAAAAACCATAGCTATAAGAACACTTATAAGTCGCAGAAAAGGAAGAGGAGACACGATGTATATATAGGAAGGGGAACAGGTGTAAAACATGACAGGAAGTAAATCAGACTGAGTGAACATGAACCCACATGACAAAATAAAAGCCCCAAACACCAACCAACAATGACAGAAAAACAGGAAGACAAACACAAGATAGACAAAAACATGACATTCATGATAAAGTGTGATGAAATATTCTGACTAGAAATGAGAAAAAAATATATTTAGTAGCATTTGGACATTTGCGGTGAAATATAAGAACTTATTTTTAGTCAATAGATCTTGAAAACCTTGTTTCAAGAAATCTCACCAAGATAGTTTTTATTTTTTCTATTGGCAGATTTATTTATTTTTTACTTCATTCAAGCAAAAAACAAAACAAAACGAAAAAAAGGATTATTGTTCTTTTTTGTACTTGTTTATAGAGGGTCACTTTTTCTATTTTAAAATGACAAATGTAAATGATGGAGGGGTTCAACACTGATTCAAAAATATATTGTCAACACTGACTGTAATAGTTGTTTTTTTTTTTTTCTGAAATCGTATCCCATGGGCCACTGTTAGAAGGGTTTCTGTCTCCATACAGACTTGTTCATAACACAGTAGGTGACGTCATACAGATTATCTCCATTTCTTCTTTGGTTAGTGGGCTAAAAGTGCAACATTCCTACTTTAAGAGGATTTTTGTAAAAGAGATTAACAGTAATACATTCATTAAAATTCTTATTGCCATAATGTGTAAGAAAAATACACATGACTCCACCTTGCTGATGCAAAATGACTGGCTATCCACTATACATATGTTTTAACCTTTGGTATTTTGTGATATAATGCCTGTTTTGGCCAGACCTGCTTATTTTCCTCCTTTTTTTTCATTTAACTTGATGTAATATCAAAATGTGCAGAACACTCTGAGTTGTCAGTAGAATAAAAACTCATTTGTATTGGAACACTGTGATGAACATTTTTGGCTTTGAACCTGAAAAATTGGAATTAGGAGTAAGAAAAACATGTGAAATTCTTGGTGAAAACACACCTTTAGACCTTTTTAAGTGGAAATTTAGAGATTACAGATTGATTTATCTATTTGTTTTCTTCACAAAAGTAGTTTAACATATTAAAAACATAACTAAATAATTAGATTAAGACATTATTTTAAGTCCCATAGAAAGCCCTGACCAATGGAGACTTTGACTATGTTTAGACTGCACACAAATGTAGCCCAAATCTGACCCCCCCCCCATATGTGACCTGTAACCAATCTATTAAAGACAGTTTCAACAATACAAATCAGATTTTTCAAACCTGACCCAGGCCACTTCCATATATAGTTCTAAATCAGATACTTGTCCAATATTTTCAAAAGCAACTTCAGTCTGAACAGTCATGTGACATTTATCTGAAATCACAATTATCATTGAAATATGACAAAAGTGACAGTTCTGCATCAAACCCATGTGCGCCATTCATTTTGTCACCTCTCTCTTCTTGTATTCTCTGGTTTATAACTGATCACACTCCTGAATATGAAGAAATATAATATAAAAGACTGCACTTGGAGCTATATGAGCACTAACAAACTGTGCTGCTGTCATTTATACTTTATTTATTATTTATGTATAATATCCTACCACAGTACTATATTATATACCGTATACCGCCAGTGGCTCAAATTATACCAGGATATACATTTTTGGCCATATTGCCCATTCCTAATTTCCAGTCTGGAATGCATCTTCAGATTTTTCAACCCGTATAAACTAAAATCTCATGTAAATGAAAGACACTTCCGATTATGAGGGGTTGTTTAGCCCATATTTCATTCTGGCACTTTTATATGTGAATATATGTATGTTAGAGTGAGAATATATGTATGTAAAAGGAAAATATATGTATGTTAGAGTAAGAATATATGTATGTAAAGGAAAATATATGTATATAATAGTGAGAATATATGTATGTAAAAGGAAAATATATGTATTTTAGAGTGAGAATATATGTATGTACACAGTAAATTTTGCAGTGTTAAATCAACACTTAGAGAGTTTATTTAACTTCTTCTAGAGTGTATTTGGTCCCATTGTCTCCAAATTAACAGTGCAAAATCTACAGTGTAAAAGGAAAATATATGTGTATAATAGTGAGAATATATGTATGGAAGAGTGACAATATTCCAGTTCTCACAAGTACTTACTATTATAAAACAAAAAAAATTTGATAATTAACTTCATAAATAATCATTTTTTTTTTTTCAGTGTAGGATAACACACCTGTCCTCCAGTGTGTGCTGCTGCTGTGTTGCCTTTGTGTTTACACTGTAGTATCAGTCCTGTGTTGTAGAGCTGAGCCATTAGTCACATACAGACGCAGTGTAAGCTCCCTGTTATGTAAGCCTTTTACCGCAACACAGACACACACACACACACACACACACACACACTGACAGTGTGGGAGGCCTTCTGTTAAGTGGATTCATCAGGTAGACAAAGACAGCCCCACCCCCACTCCTTCACACACACACACACACACATCACACTGTAAGATCCAGTTTGATTAGGATTCTCTTACATTATACCCAGATGTCTTTTCCACCTACATCTTCTCCACTAATAATATACATTTAAAGTTTCAGTGCAGCTCCTGGTGACTTTAATCAACTTTCTACTGACATCATTAGTGTTTCACACCATTGGATTTTCACCGCAGTCATCTACATTCTTTCTTTTCAGATGCTCACAAGAAATAAATGTCATGTCTTCAAATAAAACCGGGGCGACATGTAATCTAATCAATACAAGATTAAAAGTAGCATTTCATAGAGGAGCAGTATTACAAACTACAATCCCCAGTTAACCCTTTAAACTCCTACTCAATTTCACCTCAATGTCTTAATAAAGTTAATTTAATGCAGTTCTTGAACCATTTTGATAACATGAAATGGTTTGCTTATGTTATAAATGAAAATATTAAGATGAATCTCTGCTGGAGTTTGGTTTTTCTTAGTTTTATTTATTTTATCTACTTCATTAAGTATTAGGTTTTATTGTTATTTATTGAAGATCCTTGTATTATTTTCTATTTTAGATTATTATATATTAGGTCACACACTGCTTGTCCTGAGTACTAACTTCATTTTCATGTATTCATGTAAATGAGAATAAACTAAACTAAACTAAAAACTGGGATATTAGAGGATGCAAGAGCCATTTGCTGCTATTTATTCATGTTTTGATGTGTTTTGGACTACATTTGGACAATTTTTTTGCTAGTTTTGGATGTTTTTGATGAATTATGACTGCATTTTTTTTGGGAATATGGTTCCACTGTGGATAATTATGAGACATAAAGGTTCAGATCAGCTGTTTGACATTTGTATTTTGAACAAATGAGTGATTGTACCTGCTGTGGATATTTATCTTCTGATGTGTGAGAATCTCCGTTGTCAAACGACATTAGGTCATGTGACATTTGGGACAGGTTTGGGTGATTTGATTAACATTTTTGAGTGACTAATTCTGGCCTATACATGGACCCTTGGAAGTTTAAAGGGTTAAAGCCTTTATTTTTTTTCCCCACTCCCAGCATATTTTATCTAATATGACTATTGAAGTGCTTGTAGAAAATGCACAAATAGACCAACTTATTTAGTCCAGATGTGTGCAGAGCTTGATGTTCCTGCTATGTCTTTATTCTTGATCCATGTATTTGAAGTGTTTGTGGATTTGGAACCGGATGGTGTGTTTGTGTAATTTCCTTGTTTGGTGTCATGCCAGCTCATAAATGTTATATTTTATAGGCAGTGTTGGATATTAAAGTGAGTGTTGTGTAATTGAAATCAGCCTTTGATTACTTCTTGAAGATCTTGGTGTCGCCTTAGTCTGGAGTGTATTTTTTTTAACTTTGTTTAGTCTCAGGCTCAGATGGATTTTAATCCCATACTCATTTTTTGTACTTAAAAAGTACATCTACTTGTGTGGAAAAGTACTGTAGTGTAAGTACAAATACTGATTCAACTCCTTTTATTTATGTAAAAAAAAAAAATAATGTCAATTATAATACATTACAAAAGTAAAACTGCATTTTTATTTTTTTTGCCATGAATTAAATGCAAAGTATGCATGGTTACACTAATAAATGTTCTGCTACCCTCTTTCTAAGCTAACCTGACATTAAAATCTTCTTTTATATTCAATGTGTTAAAGTGAGATGTAATTCCACAACATAGTATTCTATGACATGCTATAATTATACCAACCTTAGCTTACATTATTCACTAGTCAGACTTTACAATAACACTCAGTGGGCCTGGTATTAAACATATGCTGAGTACAGACCATCACATAACTGTAAACTAAGGATATAATATTCCCATTTATAATATTACAGTCTGTATATGACTCACCATGTCGTTTTCCCGTTAAACTTTTTTGTGTGTGTTCTATGGAAAAGGAGAAATTCACTGACAACATAAAGAGTCCTGGAAAAATACTATTAGCTCATCAAAAGTAATCAAAAACAATGGTTATCCAATCAAGTGCTAACTCCTGTGTGTATCATGTGACTAAATCAGGGAAAAAAAGAAAACATGGAATGAAGAAAAGCACTGTTTTTGTCTGTACAATCCCATAGATATTAAATAGACAAACTGAAGTGATTTTGGTTATTGTAAAAAAATAAATAACATCATATAAAATCATAGGAAATGGATAGATATCAGCTTTCATGAGCTGTTGTTGTTATCATTATATTTGTCCAAACAAATGTACCTTTAGTTAAAAACAAACAAGACATTGTGGAAAACAAGGGTGGTCTAATAATTTTTTCCATGATTGTAAATACGTCATAATACAGACATCATTCAAGTTTCTGTCTAAATGTTTTAAGTAGTGGAGGTTACTTAAAGATAGGGTCGGAGATCTTGAAAAACAGTTCGTGCAGCTATATTTTGAAAGTATACACACCCATGCCTTTTTCGTCAGCCCACCCCTCAAAACCACGCCTTCAAAAATCCATCAACGCTCATGTTGTCTGGAGCGATCACAGAGGTTCATGAGCATTCACCAGAACTCAATTATCATCCTAAATAACAAAACAATAATCAACATTTATCAGTTTGTGTCACATGAAGCTTAGCTAACAAAAGGTTTAGATGCATAAAATAAACACCATGAAAACTAATGGATAAGGACAATAGTTTATGGTGTTACAGCAGCAGTTTACACACAGTGTTGGAACATTCTGTTTGGTCAATATCTGACATGTTCACACTGACAGGGTGAATACTATACCTATAACTCATTAGTATGTCCAAATATTATAATGGATTAGATTTATATAGCGCTTTTCAAGGCACCCAAAGTGCTTCACATTAGTGTTCCATTATTCATTCACTCTCACATGCTCCCTCTGGTGGTGGTAAACTACATATGTAGTCACAGTTGCCCTGGGGCAGACTGACCACCACCCAACATTCATACTCATTCATACACCAGTGTGAGTGACACTGGAGGCAAGGAGGGTAAAGTGTCTTGCCCAAGGACACAACAGAGCGGGAATCGAACCGCCAACCCTTCGGTCAATGGACGACCCGCTCTCCCAACTGAGCCACGGCCGTCCCGTAAATGGGATGGGTATTATGTCATCATAACAGTATCATCTTATCTATGGAGTAGAAACATGGTCACCTTAGCATCATCACGGCCATAGCTTTTATTTTGGTTGTCGTCTTTTTCACCATAGCTGTTTATGTGAATGCGCAGAAGCGGGAGAGAGGGGTGGACTGATATTTGATGGACGTATCAGCAAATCAATCATTGTAAAGATGATCAGTACAATGATTGGCCGGAGTTTTCCTCTAGTTCCACCCTCTAGACTGGACTAAAACATTTAGGTGTCTTTTGCAAACATTGTATTTCAGTGCGTGTTATGAGATAATGAAGAGGTTTTCAAGCAATATAGTAAAAAATGTTCCAAAAAAAAAAAAGATCTCCCACCTCACCTTTAACTATAGATGTAAATGTAGTATGTGGGAAAGACTGTGTGAGTGTGTGTGTGTGTGTGTGTGTGTGTGTGTGTGTGCCACATCTCTGTGTTAGCTAAATGTTTGATCAGAGAAATGTGATCTCATTGTTCTATACAGCCACAAGTCAGCCTTTTTCACTTCCTTTGCTCAAAGTCTTTGTTTTTAAAGCTGATGCACAATGGAGAGGAAAAAAAAAAAAAAAAGAACAATCACACATGCACACACCTCCTGGGAATACTGTAATGTTTATGCTCATGTAGGAAGTAGTTCCCAAAAACACATGTGACATGTTGATACGCATTGTATTGAAAACAATGTGTGTATGTCTGCACATGTGTGTCTGTGTGTATGTGTATTTGCATACTGTATATGTGTCAGTGTGTCCAGTCTATGTGTGTATTAAGAGTGCGTGCGTCGGTATAATTCTGTTGCTGTGGTCTATCCATTGGCCAGGCAAATGGAAGTTACATGTGCTTCCTTAGGATTCTGGGTCAGGATGAGTGTATAGTATGTATTTCCTCATAGTCTGAATAACTTGACATAGAGTTTTCTAAATTTACTGCTTCAATTTTCTCTCAGACATGTATAATATTATGTAAATGAGCTGACAATTGGTCCCATTATATTCCAGTCACTAAAATACTATAGCTATAACCAGTGTTGGACTGACAGCTTTAACAGTATAACTGGAAGAAGTAAAATACCCATTGAGTCCCGTGGAGAAATCTAGTTTAATTAACTTCCTGCCAAAAAAATACTCCAAGCTAATTTGTAAATAATGGTCACATTGACAATGTGCATGTGATATGAAACAGCATTGAGAAGTCACATGGATGTAAAAAAGACACACCTAATTGAGAACATTTCATCAGTATCATGATCAGGATAAACTTTATTGTCCCAAATGGGATTTTTTTTTTTTTTTTTTTTTACAAAAGTGTTCCACATTAGTACATTCATATTCTGACACATACAATCACAAAACAAATCAGTCACAAAATAATGAAGCCAGCATAATCACACTTATGTATTACACCAAGTACATAAAATACAATGAATATAATCATAAATATACATTGATACAACACATACATTTAAAAGAAAAATACACACTAATAGGTTAAATGACATATAAACACAACCAGAATACAAAACAAACAAAAATTGTATTTCAAGCCAGTGCAAATGTGTGTCTTTAAAAATCTTTAAAGTGCTTCATGGACTGCACGTGCACACATAGGCAAATATGCATTCTTTCAAGAAATCAAATTTTCAACAACATTTCATTCACCTGGAATATTAACAAATGACATTTTCAATATGATTTAGCTTAGTTATTAATGCTCTTTGCAAGATAAACAAGAAGTGGATACAATTGCTGTCAATTTTTTGCACATTCACTTGTAGAGCATTCAGGTTTAGGTTACTTTATTAATGCTGTTATATGGAGATTTGTTTTGCAGTTGAGCTGAAAAAGGAAAAACAAAAACACAAAACAAAAAAACCCCATACATTTCACATACCATCACACACAGGAGCTGTCTGTTCAGAATTTAATTAAAATGCCCTTGGTTCCACAATTGAGGACATAAATGATTAATAATAAGTATTCAGAGAATGTCTAATCTCACCCCTATTTTGTGCCAATCTCAAGTTTCTATGACAACCCGTTCTTGAATTATAGCCAATAATGTGATTTTGACCTTTCTGCTAAATGTGTAATATTATGATAATATATCCAGTATTGATTAAGTTATAGTGTGATATGTCTATGTTTGACACACACACACACAGTGTTACACAAGTTAATTTTGCCACATGTCACCTTTGACCTCCAGAGGTCTCCAAAACTATTGGTCATAGGTGCTAACACCAAATGTGAGAATCTGCATCGTTTTGGTACCAATCTGAAAGTTCTGTGACCCTCCGTTCTTGACTTATAGTAGTTTTGTCCTTTTAGTTAATTGTGACCTTGACCTTTGACCTTTAGTCAAATGAATCATTGCACCTGATGCACATTAGCTATGTGTAATTTTATTGTGATATCTGAAGTATTTATTGAGTTATAGCATGATATGTCTCTGCGGACACACACACACACACAAGGTGATTACAATAATTATTATTGTAATCACCTTAAAAATTATTAAATAGAGTAAAATAATAATCCTATAGTCCTCTGGGTTAAATAACACCAGGGATCAATGGCAGTATAAAGGGAGTAAGGACAGTTTAAAATCAGGACAAAAATCATTTATTCATTTACGGTGTGTCTGTCTGTCTTTTATAAACTGTATTTTTCTTGCCATTATAAATGTAATGTACCAGAATTAGAAGTGACCATAGTTCAAATAGTTAAAGGTAGAGCAGGTAGAGATTTTTACCATACCATTCTACTGTCCATTCTGGAGATGCAAAGTTTTGAACGTCTGCCGGCTGCCTCTAAGAAGCAGCTAGCAGTGTTACAGTGGATCATGAATTTAATTTATCTCCCACCAACTTTGATGGACAGGGCTAACATGACTCTAGTCAAAATCCATTATATTGGGAGTGCTAGATTTTTTGCAGTTTCCAATAAAGTTTTGTAAACAATCAGGTGTTAAGATCCACCCACTGACTTTGATGGGCGAGGTTGACGGATAAAATAGATTCATGATCCACTGCAACAAAAGGACCATGACATAATTAATTAATTAATTACTGAAATAAAATAAAAATAAAAATTGAACAACATCTTTGTTTTTCTTATCTCAAATGAATTGGTATTTTAATACATTAATGACACATTTAATAACACATTTATGTATTTCATTCAAATTGTAATTAATTAATGACACCCTTTAAACTTCCACTCAATTTCGCCTACATTTCTTTATAAAGTCAATTGAATGCTGTTCTTGAAACCATTTTAATAACATGCAATTGGTGTTTGCTTATATTATAAATGAAATTATTCAAATGAAAATGGGATATTGAAGGAAGGTCCTGTTAAATGATGCAATATATAATAAAACATTTGTGAATATTTGATGTTTTGATGTGTTTTGGACTACATTTATGGACTGCATTTGGACAATTTTTTGTAGTTTGTTTTGAATGTTTTTGTTGGACTATGACTGTGTTTGTTGGAATATGAGATAATTATGAGACATAAAGGTTGTTTGTAATTTGTATTTTGAAAAAAATTGTGATTGTACTTGCTGTGGATATTTTATCTGAAAGTGGTTTATTATATATCTTTCAATATGTGAGAATCTCTGTTGTCAAACTTCATTAGGTTTCTCCTTTAAGGAAAATACAATCAATTTCTAATACTAATGTAGGTACATACACATTAGCTTGGTTTCTATCCTTATTTTTACTTTATGGAATTTTTCACACTGACAGTACAAAGCATGTGAAGGAATAGGCTGCTCTGATTGGTGGAGATTTTGTAGACAGAAACAGACTGGCACTAAGAGTTATGCAAATTATTTGGGGTTTAAACAACCATCAGCAATCTGTTCCTTGTAATTATCTGAAAAAAGGAAAGAAAAAAAAAACTGCTGATGCTGCTTGATATTTACCCACAGTGATGCAGCAATAAACTTTATTATGTTTTATGGGAATGAACCCAACACTGGAATCCTGGTTTATGTTTTTTTTTTCTTCCTTTTTTTTGTGTGCTTGTGTCTGCTCTTCTCATCTTTTTCTGCCTCTTGGCTCATCATAGGGATCAGTCTATCTCTCACCTGGTCTATAAAGATTACTGCCATAGCTTTTCAGGACTTGGCAGTAGACCAAAGTCCTTGTAAAAATAGTACGACTCCTTACACTCTAGACCAGGACTGTCAAACTCGTTTTAATTCACGGGCCACATTAAACAAAATTTGATCTGAATTGGGCCGAACCACTAAATATAAATAATGTCAATTCCAAATTTTCCTCTGTTTTAGAGCAAAAAAAAAAAAAAAAAAGTTAAATTATGTGATGAAAATGTTCACATCTACCAACTATCCTTTAAAACAATGGTAAACCAACACTTTTTCAGAAAACTAAAAGCAATTATAACAAGATTATGTCTCAGTTTATCATTTACAATGTACAGATTATTTATTAGTGGATCTACAAACGCACAAAACATTTAACAACAGGCGGAACATTGTTAAACTTACACGTAAGACATTTCAAAATGTTCATATTTGTTCAGGTTATTCATGTTTTTTGTGAAATATTGTAAATACAGTGAAATGACATGAAAATGTTTAAATTAACAAAGAGCAAAATGTGGAGTTGTGACTATTTAGAGGTTATAATTATGATATTATTTTACTGATTTGTATGTGGAACCTGAAATTAAATGATCAGGTGAAAAAACTGGACTGTAGGTAGAGTGTGTAATGTTTGGGACATTCCAGTTTCCAGATATTCCTGGGAAAACAATGTGGACCAAAAGAGGGGGCTGTGTTTGGGATCAAGTTGAAGCTTGAAAACAGTTTTGGAGCCTGTTTTGGATGTTAAGACCAATCGCAAGCATCCAAAATGAAGGAGAAAAAAAAACAAAACAAAAAAACTTGAAGTTAATCTTTCGGGATCCAGTTTATTATAAATTGTCACAATTTGTTTTTGGTCAGAATTGAAAAGTTAAAGAAAAAACGAGGGTGACACTGTTTTAAATACTATGGCTATGATGCCGAAACGGTTTTTATATCATTTTTTTAGATGATTTTTTTATAGGTTTTTGTAACCAAGCCAAGTTAATAAAGGCTTTTTAATTTTCACTTATAAGAGAGCGCCTTGGAATTTTTCTTTCTTTTCGGTCATTTTTGTATTTCAAAAACTTATCCCAAGGGCTGGATTTGGCCCCCAAGCCTTATGTTTGACACCCCTTGCTCTCAACACAGCTAAGGAGAGTACTGTAAGATCCAGGCTGCAGAAATGAAACACACATGACTACATGCACACACACTGCAGCTCAGACCCACGCTATGTTTTTCAGTCTGTCTTCTTCTAACATACACACACACACACACACACACACATTCTGTCTGCCCTCCCACTCCCACCTCTCATTGGTTGTTTGCCGAGCCAGAGCAGTTTCACTACAGCTGGAGCTGGAAAAACTGACCACAACCACAACACACGCCGAGCAAAGACTATGAGCGACTAAGACAGGAAAGACACACACAGTTGGACAGCTTTGCTTGTTTTGGACGTCTGGATGTTTTTGGGTGACTATGAAGAAGCAGCCGGATGTCTTATTGTCTTGGTTGGTTGGGATCCCAATGAGATATGTTTGGATTTCTGCTTTTTCTCAAGGGATTTAAGATAAGATGAGGCGGTGCTAAGATGAAGAGCGTCAGACATGTTATAGGTAATGAACCCTAACACCTGTAGACACAAACAGCACAAGAGTCTTGAGCCTTTATTTATGTCACACAGACTGAAAACACAGCACGAGGAGAGTCCCAGACTTCTTCTTGTCTGCCTGATGTCTTCTTTTTTCCATTACAGCCTGTTGGTGCTGTGATGTAGTTTACCAAGTATTTCCTTCTACCTTTAAACAGCTGATGTGGGTGTATTTAGTCTCTTCACACCACAGCAGTGGGGGAAAAAAAAAAAAAAAAAGCTGCCCTGTTGAGCCGCATTTTTTTTTCAAAATGTATTAACTTTTTCATTTTATTTTGTAATAAATTTTGCCACATTATGTAATAAGTTATTAAATTTTGACAAGATTATTACAAAATGCACTTTCAACTTTTTTATTCTCTAGAAAATGGTGCATTATGTAATAACAATTCTAAAGCATAGTTTGTTTGTTAATTGTATTTGACTTTAATTTGAGCATGCATTTTAGGCTGAATTTGCCAGAAAACACTCACATAATGTGACAAAATTTATTACAAAATGAAAAGTTATTACATTGTGGACGTTTATTACAAATTGTGGCTCAACATGCCCATAAGGAGAAAAACTTGCACAGACCTTGAGCTATTCCTAATGTTCTTGACACTGAATTCATTCCTTCAAGTTTTATTTACATAAAGCTATATTTCTAGTCTTTTTTTTCCTGAAGGATCAGTGCATGGAATGGAATTCTGTGACCTCCTTTTGTTACTGATTTATATATCAAACTATGAACGGTATGTACACCCTTGTCCATAAAGTTGGAGTATTTATTTATTTATTTATTTATTTATTTATTTATTTATTTATTTATTTATTTATTTATTTATTTATTTATTTATGTATTTATTTTATTTATTTAACCTTTATTTAACCAGGCAAGTCATTAAAAACAGATTCTTATTTACAATGATGGCCTGCCAAGAGTCACTTGAGGGAAAAGGGTAGAGGGGTGCAAACTAAAAACAGGTGAATGGTAGATGCTAGATTGGAATGGCCGGACACACGGGGGGTGGGGGGTGGGGGGTGGGGGTGGGGCGCTCAGGACGTTAGACCCAATTTCAACACTGAGATAGTTCAAAGAGGATTTTAAGATTGTAAAAAATAGATTTTGAAACATGACAGCACTGTTGAAAGAATCAGTGCTTTGTGATTGTTGGACTTTTATTTTGAAAATTAGTTGTCATTTATGAAAGATTTGTTTACGAATGTCTCATGAAACAGTCATGAATGTGTTATGTGTAGTTTATGAAAGCTGCTATGAATGTGTTATGAACTCACCTGTCAAGTAAAGTGTGACCTAATTTAGTTTCCAGACACATTCCTCTTTAATTCCTTTTAAACACATCAGTAATTACCTTTGAGCAGGTGGAACTGGTACAAACTGAGCCCCTGTTACACTTTATTACAAGAGGAATACATGACAGTATCCTGATTATTTTATGAGAAAAGGTGAAAAATACTTGAATCTAACTTTAGATGCATTTTTAATGAAGCACATGTTGAAATATTGACACTAGCGAAACGATCTCACTGTGTCATTTAGTCTAAAGAGCAGATGGTTTAAGGCTACATCCAGACTACACACAATGTATTTGCACTTTAAAACAGTCTAGCCAGGTTGGCAAGTGATGGAGTCAGATGAGTGTTTCCAGATACCTCACATTTGTCTGGACATGCAGTCTATATACATATACAGTCATGGAAAAAATTATTAGACCACCCTTGTTTTCATCCATTTCTTGCTCATACAACTAAAGGTACATTTGTTTGGACAAATATAATGATAACCGTTTATAGGAGTTTAATTTCAGATGTGATATAGATTTTCCATGTTTTCTTCATGATAACCAAAAATCACTTCAGTTCTTACGTCAATAGCCTTGATAAAAACAGTGCTTTTAGCCATTCAATGTTTTAGTCACATGATACACACAGGAGTTAATACTTGTTTTCATAACCATTTTTCTTGCTGACTTTTGGTGGCCTAGCCAATTTTTTTTTTTTTTTGTGCAACTGTATGTAGATGCTACATTATATGTTAACATTGCTGCCATATACATATGAACATATAAGCATGTTATATATGTTTATAGGCAGGTATTGACTGATCTAATATAGTGATAACACTGATGAAGACACTGGCAGTGCAAAATATCCAAAAAATAAAGCCTTTAAAAGTGAGTTATTGTGAAGATAATGTGTTTTATTGACTCATGGTACTCAGTTTTGTGGGTATGGACATGACATTTAGGAAAAATTCAAAAGTCATAAATAGGAGATGAAAAAAAAAACCAAAACATAATTATGAGATTTAAAAAAAAATCTAAATCATGAGATAAAAATTCAAATTTATGAGTTTAACTTAAAATTATGAGGAAAAAAGGGATAATTATGAGATAAAAAGACAAAATTTCAGATTGATTTGAAAAAGAAATTAGTCTATTCTGAGAATGTAAAGAGTATAAAGTAGAGCTTTTCATACAAAAATGTAGAGAGTAAAAGTAAAAAGTTACTGGGAAAAAGAAATACTGTACATATACCTAAAAACTGTACTTAAGTACAGTAAAGGAAGTACTTTTACTTACAGTAATGACTTCCACCTCTGTAGTAAATACAGTAAATGTACTTTGCTGGATCCCTATTATAGAAAGCACATCTGGGACACAGCTCACCTGGTAGCTGGGTCAGATCAAGGTTGGACCATATTCCCATCACAAATGATTGGTCCCATTTGGAATTCTCTAAGGGAATACTGTGTTCACACCTGTCAACGCTAACATCTGCACCACCTTCACCATTAACCCTTCAGAGACCACAGGAACATTTGGTGCCATTCTTATTTTTTGTCTGTGTTAAAATACCCAAAATGATATTCATGAAAAAAAAACAAACAAACTAGAATTATCATCTCAATTCCTTAAATGATCCTAGAATGGTTAAGCCACACAAAAACCTCCAGACTTATTCCTGATGAACCCATTCACAACCATTTTGATCCCACATTGATCATGTTTGGGGTTAAAATCTCAAATAATAAAATCAATATTTGACATGTATATTCCATGTTGAGGTATTTTTAAAAGGTGGACTCATTTAATGTTGTACAAATTATTAATATAAAACATTTTTTACAGAAGATTTGAGGAAATCTTAAATCTTATATCTGTGCTGTACTTCATAAATGATAGCAATGCAAAGTCAATGTTACTGCCAATTATTGACCCATCTAAGGGCCTAATAATAATAATAATAATAATAATAATAATAATGAAGTACTTGAAATGTAATTTATGTAAATTATTAAATTTTTTGTTCTCTATAAAAACAGTGGGGTTATATAAACAGAATGGCCTTTAAGTTTAACTCCTTTTCAAGTGCAAAAAAAGGGTTGACCATTGTTGATTGATGTTTTGAACATTTTGTGTGCTCTAATTAAAATTTAAATTGAATTGAAAAGGTTAAAAATTCTAACAATATTGGCTAATTAAGAATTGTATATGTACATTTCAGGCTGAAGTGATTTTAAAAGACTCATTTATTTAAAACAAAAGAAAACATTCAAGCCCAGTCTAATACTTTTACAGAAAATTTAGTTTTTGCTGAGAAATGTGCTAGATATTTACCTACATAATATGGAAAATACTCCACATAAAATGATGTAGGAAGGATAAGGATAATTATTTTTTGACATTTTAATACTGTACAGCCTGAACCATTAAGTCATTGGTAGAAAACACTAGTTCTTTGAAAACAGAACCTTTATTGGTTCTTCTTATCGACAACAAAAAAAAAGTTTTTTCATATTTCATTTCCATGTATGATTTTCAATTTTGTATCATATTTGATACATTGGGTCTCAATGTTCAAATATGATTTTTTTTGGAAGAAACAAAACATAATATAACACAAACATGTCTAACAAATTGATGACATTCTTGTTGTATCACCTCGGGTGGATGAAGTCCTCCCTCCTGAAGGATTATTATTATTTAATATATTTAATTATATAAAACAGACTTTTTAAAGAATATATATATCACACTGATCATGTACATAAATCATACATCAAATTATGATATAAGTTATAGACTCCTGAGAGTTAAGCAATTCCACAGTAAAAAAATAAAATAAGGTAAAATAAGCAACAAAATGAACAAAAACTGCCAAAGTGATCAGTAAAATGAACAAAAATGAATATTAAACTAACAAAAAAATATGTAATATGAACAAAGTAAGACACTAACAGAACACAATTAAAGAAAAATAATAAAATAATAAACAAAACGTAGAAAAAATAAACAAAAATAAGCAACATCATCAACAGCAACTCATAAATATTCACCAAAAAAAACCAATAATACAAAAAAATGCAAAAAACAAAACAACACAATGAAGTTTAAAAAAAAAGGAATAAATGACTAGTGTTGTAATTTAGTTCCAGTACCTTTAGTTTGGACTTTTTTTTTTGTCTAAATCAGTTGCTTTTCAACACCTGTAAATCCGTTCCATTAACAAAACTATGAGTCAAATAACACTAAAAAAAAAACCTTGAATTATTCACAATTTTTATCCATTCAGAACACTTCACCGCTGACACAACAGGGGTTAAAGGGTTAAGATATTTACTCGTGTTTGTAGCCTGTAAATTATTACAAGATAAAAACATGCTGTTGTCATACATCATTGTGATAAATTAAAAGTATATTTATAAAATCTTACATTCATTGAATCATCATAAATAGTCCTTTGTTTCTATACTTAGCATGCCAGACAAGATGTAACATAATAAAATGTCTTGATCTGCTGTCTGAAACTAAAAAAAAAACAACAACATGCCTTTGTGTTTAAAGGTTTAATAAATTAGTCTTTGCCATTGATCCTGCTGTGTTTTTGATTAGGTGTAATCACGTGGTTTGCTATGTTGCTCCATGAAAAGCAGCAGCAGTAGCAGCAGCAGCAAGGACAGCATGTGAAAACCTGCTGCTTAATCCTCTGAGATACAGAGCAGATGGATGAAGATGACTGCTGAAGGGTGTACGCTGTGGAGGTGATGTCACTGTGGAGCGTGGCTGCATGGAGTTTAGACACCTGACATGTTGGCACAGCCTCTGTGAACCCAACAGCTTGCTTGAGCTGCTTTCCAACATCAGCGGCTCAGATTTGTAACCAGAATAGCCTAGATTCTTTGTTTGCGATACTTGTGTATTCTATTCAGACAATGAGAAAGCATTTGAACATGTACTTGTTTGTCAAGTCAATGAAATGTACCCGGATAGCAAAATCATTTTGGCCCAAATTTGGTGTTCTATTTTGGTTAAGTTTTGGGGTGATATACGGCCCCTAAATGGCCCAAATTAGGGCTGATCAAAATGAAACCAAAAAGTGCCCTAAACCTACCCAAAAGGTATTCTGGCATCCCCAAAAACTGCCACAACAGACCCCAAAGGAGACCAGAATCACCACATTCCAACCATAAACTAACCAAAAGTAGCCCAAAGAGGGGCCATAAATATACCAAAAAATGGTGTATTTATTTATTAATGTATTTATTCACTTAAGGTATTTTTACATAATGTATTGTCTATGTGCTTATAGACTCATGAAAGATCTTGATTGCACAAAAAACTATGAAATGTAATACATAAAAATGATTTCTTTATTTCATCAGAAAGATATTACATACATTTTTAATAAAAACATACTGAGTTACAGAACAATAATAATAGTCATAATAGTCATAGTAATAGTCTAATAACTATAGTTATTAGACTATTACAAGTTAGAAAAATCCAAGGTCTATGTTTAAAATGTATGGCTGATTAAGATGAGATGAGATAAAGAACTGTAGTGTGAATTTTAACATATGAATATTTACATGTGAAAATGAACATCTACTATATGTTATACCCTGTCAACTTTTCTTTGTGGCAATTTGTGAAGGACCTTTTTATTTTTATTGTTTTGTATGTTACTTCATGTTTTAAAAATGCAAAATTCAATGAAAATGTGAATTTTAAGAAAAAAAAAACAGGTTTTATTGATCTCACCATAAGGATATTTCTCAGTTTTTTTTTTTTTTAAATAGACATTAATAAATACAATAAAACACTATTATTTATAGTATCCACATGATTTCATCCCAAGTGTAAAGGGTATTTAAATATTGTTTTTAACCATGAATGATTATTAAAGTATTAAAACATTCATTATCGTAGTTTTTCCAACTAATAATAGTCCATTATTCCGTTAGCATAACATAGACTAAAACACTACAGTGTATCTAAGGGAGTGCTACTACTTCTTTATTAATTGTGTTTTATTTTATTTAGGAGCATGTGGGATGCATGGGACTTTTTTTTTTTTTTTAAATCTATTTCTGTAGCTGATTGTGTTTCTGTAAAGCCCTGTTAGACGACTTTGTTGTGATTTGGGGCTTTATAAATAAATTTGAATGAAATGTTTGTACGCTTACATGAAGTTTGCGGCTTTGTGTTTTAACCTTAGCATTTTTATTCTGCAGTCAGGCTATTTTTTTCCCCAAAAAACTTCCCATGGTCAGACTTAAATCTTCACAACAGCAGCAACTTCTATCTTTATATAAACAAAAAAACAGACAAAAAAAACCCCCACTATATTGTTGCTAAATTAAATTATTACTTACAAAAACATCACATTTCAAATCCAAATTTTAAAATACCTTTATTTTATTGGTTGATCATGATAAAATAAATACTAAGCTTTAGTAAGGGAGTGTACCAAACTTAAATTGAAAAGCAACACCTATCTAATTATCTTCAGGTGTCCAGGTGGGACTTTAAACCAGTCAGTACCTCCACTCAAGGTAAAGCCACCAAAACATCTGTGAAAAAATATTCAAAAAAGAAAAAAAAAACACTAAAGAAAATGTCTGTAATTCTATCTCTTCATTTACTTTATTCTAAAATATGAGTTACTTTAAAAACATTTAATTGTCACTGATAGCAACCTAAGCTTAGCTAAGCTACATTATGTTTAACTGACATCTCTTTCAAATAGCCTTTTTAGTGGTTTTCTTTTATATTTTAACCATTTCTTTATTTGCACAGTGTGCACTGTTAGCAAACACATAAGTTTAAAAATTTCCCCTCATGGATATTGACCTACTTTCTAAGCTGCTTAGCCATACTTAAGCTAACCTTTTTTTTTTAGCTATTTATGTTAGCTTAATTGTGAGTATCTACATGTTTTCCCTCCATAATTGTAACACTTATCTATCTCTGAAAGGACTTCAGTGTTGCATTACTCTACATGTCCAAACTTTTCCAGCTCTAGATCTAAAAGTTAAATGTATTATCCAGGGTGTTTTCCTTTCTTTGTTGGCCTTAAAGTGGACTGCTATGTTAACACAGTACTTTTTCCTGAAATTTCTTCATATTTCACATATTTATTCCTATTTTTTTTTTTTTCTGACTCTTTAGTGGCAATTCATCTTATAGTTTCTTCTTCTCTCTGCCAGGAATGAACTCATTTTGTCAAACTGAGCAATGCCCTGACCCTTTAACAGCCTCTTCAGCGTTTCCAGTCCTCCTCCTGAGACCATAATTGTGGTCAGAATGAACAGGAGTAGCTGCCCATTATAGAAACAACAACAATATACTAGGTTGTAGCTAATTGTAGTGATTCAGAATATACTCAGTAACCTTCACATGCAACCATGGGTTCCTTAATGCAATGTCCTCAATAAAGAATGTAACATTAAGTGTGTTTACTTCCACCTATGTGAAGCTTACATCGCTTCCCAGTCACCTTGTCTGCTTCTAAAAATGGAGCATTCCTGACAGACCTGACAGACCTTGAAGTGGACATACATCATGGTTGTCTGCACCACGCCTTTCTACTTTGATGTTCCAACAATACAGCACATCCTCCATACTTAAGTGCTTGGATATGGTTGTGTAACAGTGCTGTACCATATGTTCTTGGACATCCAAGGAACATTTCCTACATCCTCTGTGTGCACAATGTTTTGGCCCAAACAATTTATTTGGTAACTTTGACAACTATGCTGTGTTTGGATTGGTTCTGAAGTTATATAAACCATAGAGACCCAGATATTCACCGTTAATCGAAACCATTTATTGAACTTAACAGTTTAATATGGGTTGATACATGGGCGTAAAATTGCGTATGGACACTATGGATGTGTCCTTACCAATATTTGGATGTTTCTAAAATGTCCATATCAATTTTTGAATGGGACATTTGGGAAACAATAGGTTAAATGTATTTCCTGGACTATTAGGTTCACTTAAAAACCACAGTGCACCTTATATATGGATGGATTCTGGTTGTCCTCAGTGACTGGGGATTTTGACTATTTTGACTCTTTTTTTTTTTTTTTTTTTTTTTTTTTTTTTTTTCCAGAATTGTAATTTTTTTAAATCTCAGAATTTGGACATTTTTTCTCTTGATTTCGACTTTTTTTCCCCTCACGATTTTGACGTTTTTCTCATAATCTTCACTTTTTATCTCATACTTTTCACTTTTTATCTATAAATTTAGACTTTATCTAATAAGTTAACACTTTTTTTTAATCTTTTATCTTTTTATATTACATAAATGGTCACCTTAACATCTTATTTACCTTGTTACAGTTATCTAAAAATTTGCATTTAGAGAAGTAATATTGACTGTTTATAGTCTGTTGTGTAGACTTTTATTACACATGGATAGGAATGGATATAATGGGTGCAATTATAATGAAATATCCAATTTACATATATTATTTTAATTAATGCATAACTTAAGTAAGGAATAATTAAATGATCTATTACCACAGAGTACATAACTTATTTTTTATTTTTGCAGTCTGGCAATTTTGTTTGTTATCCGGATCAAAAATAGCTGCTTCAATTGATTGTTAGAATGTTCGCAGTGACTTTTATTGTTATGTTTGTGTGGTTGTTCCCAATATTAAACCAAACCTTGGTATCTTGATCCAGACTCCAACACAAGCGTCACTTACACACATAAAAGTTACATATTAAACATTTAACTACATTTCCACATAGTTTCCACTGCTTTGACTGTAACATTCACCTTAAAAAGACTTTTTCCTCCATAGTGAGTCTGTTAATTCTCTTTATGAGTGTAGTTTCACATTTCAAAGTCAGTTGTGAACCATATAGATCAGGAGGGGTCTCAAACATGCAGCCCAGGGGCCAAATGTGGCCCGCTGGCAGTTCCAATGTGGCCCGAGGGATGAAGAGTATAATAACCTATTAAATGATTCCATGTTTTCTTCTCAGCTTTTTCTTTGCCTATAAATGATGACAAGTTCCAATTTGTCTCATTGTTTGACTGCAGAAAAATATAAAATTACGAAAGTATTTACATTATCAAACTATCCCGTAACAATAAAATGTGAATAACCTGAAATATCTAAATATCTAATATAATTTTCTGCTTCTGTTACTAAACTTTTAGTGTCTTTGTAGAACTGATCCATAAAAAAAAAAAAACACATGGACCGACTAATTATAAAAGTATTTTCTTAATGTTATGGGTGTTTTTTTTGCACTAGAACAATGACAAAAATGTGTAATTGTCAATATTTACAGGTTATTATGTTTTCTTTTCCCTGGTCTGGCCCATTGGACATCAAATGAGGCTGAATGTGGCCCCTGAAGAAAATTAGTTTGAGACCCCTGATATATATATACAGTATATCCTCTAACTTTGAAGCTGCTGTCTGTCTAAAATGAAGTGTGTGATGAATGTTCAATACTTAAAGTCAGATTTTGGGTGGAGTAGTCTGTTTATCAGTTTGCATGATCCACTGTGAAAGTACCGGCTGAGAGTCTCACAGTGGAACTCGCTGTAATAGCTGCAGTATTTTTAATAATCCCTGGTTAGTCAGCAGACTCAGTACTCAGAACAGAGGTACATTGATGCTGGTTCCACTGAAAGCCAGGATCACTAACGGCTATTGTGCTCCCCCTGTTCTCTCCTCCCTGCAGCATGTAAACCTAGCCCAGCATGTTTCAGGGTAATGAAGTATAGTCTGTGTTAATGCAGCCCTTTATTCTCTGTGACAGAGGAAGGGTTGTTCAGTGCACACTAAGCTTAAAGGGATAGTTCACTATGTTTCACACAAATTTGTTTAGAATCAACGTCTTTACTCTGGTGCACCCACAGTGAGTCCAGTTCTGGTCCAGTTTTGGTCAAAGCAAAAGTAGTCCCGGCAGGTTTCCTGGGGTCAACAAAATGCAACGTGTGTCTTCTGAAAACAATATGTGTTTGAATGAATGATTTATTTGCATAATGAAACTGTCACACCTCATAATTGCTTGGAGCTACTTTCTCTCACTAGTGATCAATGCATTAGCGTCGTCGCTAACACTGCCCAACAACTGATGAAAGTAGTTTGATGAGGTGCACAGCTGACTTTTGTCTCTGAATTTATGTCTCATCTGCACTGTTTTGTGTTGGAGGTATATACTGTCCTACAAAGTAAAACGTCAGTAACTGCACAGACACCAAACTGAGAAAAATGACCTTTAAGTTCTCCTGTTGCACATGAAGCAGTATTGTTACTGCATATTACCTAGTTCTGCAAAAAACATGTATGGTTAAGATATGGATTAATTCTGGCACTGCTTAGTGACTGGGAATTTAGACTTTGTCTGATAATTTAGACTTTTTATCTCATAATTTTGACTTTTTATCTCATGATTTTGACTTTTTATCTCATGATTTAGACTTTTTATCTCATGATTTAGACTTTTTATCTCATACTTTTGACTTTTTATCTCATACTTATGACTTTTTATCTCATACTTTTGACTTTTTATCTCATAATTTTGACTTCCCTTAATGAAAAACCTTCATAAAAACCAGTCATTGACAGTGCACCTTATACTGTATAAAATACAGTAATCTGTTTCAGTCTAAGACAGTGATTGACTGTAAACTAATGGTGCAGGATCCTAACATAGGTAAGAACACAGTAATTGTCTTTACTGTTGTTTACTAGTACTTTTTTGCAATTACTGTACAAACACCCACCAATTTTCTCCAAAACGACAGACATTTGAGATGAGATATTTTATTACATGACATAAAATGATTTGAATCCTTTGTAGAGCAAATCAGTTCTACAAGGTTTATTTCATTATTATTATTATTTTAAATCTCATCTGTATGGCAGCTCTACTTTGTTTTGTAGGACAGTGTATGCATGGTGATTATTGTCAGATGAGCCTCCACAGGTCATGCTGTGACCGTCTGGATGTTTCACTGTAACTAACTGATGGATGCATGTGTCGTTGCAGATGAGATAATGCAGCAGGAGATCAGGCCCCTGCTGGCTGTAGACATCATAGAGCAGCTTCATCGCCAGTTTGCCTTGCTCTCAGGTAAAACACTCACACACCACATATTAACTGCACTGATTTATCCAAGGTAAAATATTCCAAAATCTATGTTTGTGCTTTCCTTCTCTTGTTTTCTCATCTTCTATTACTGGAGGCATATGCTGAGCTGCACTTTCTAAATGAGTACCTTGTTTACTGTAAAATGTGGTGGGTAAAGTTTTCTTGAACCAGAAATCAAAACCGCACGTGTGTAACAGAGCCAAAAAAAAGAAAAAGAAAAAAAAAAAATCCATGTGAAAACTCTTTTTATGAAATCAATGGAAGTTCACAGATGGCTCTTGGACTTTCAAAGTGTGTGGTTTTGGTGCCATTTATATAAGAATCTCCTTAAAATGTATACACTTAGAAGCCATACTCACAGTTTGTAAAGCAGGGCCTCTGCACTGACAAAATAAAACACTGAATCAACTTAGAAATTCTTCTTCAATTTAGTTTTTACCTCATAATTTTGACATTTTATCTCGTGATTTTTACTTTTTATCTCATGATTTTTACTTTTTATTTCATGATTTTTACTTTTTATCTCATGATTTTTACATTTTATCTCATGATTTTTACGTTTTATCTTATGATTTTTACATTTTATCTCATAATTTTTATGTTT